>OX030980.1:12422500-13022500 GCA_943735965.1 Eupithecia abbreviata
GTGGAAGTAACACAGAGTTCATAATATTTCTTTTACAATCCCTAGATGATGATATTAATGTTTAAGTCCTGGGATTAAAATATAATGAAATGGACTTTACTTTTTTTTTGAAATTATTGATTTGAATAATCATATTAAATTTTGTGTATTCCAATGGAATTTCCTGGATTTGTTTAAATCTTGACTATTTTATTAAACGATTATATATTAGACTTTTTAAGCTTTGTGTATATTCGTAACGAATTATTATGTCTAGGAATCTGATTACCTTTTTAGGATTTCTTACATTTAATTAAAAGGCTTGTTTCTTCTAATTAGAAAAATAAATTCTTGAAAAGTTGGCTGGTTATTGCGCATATTTACTAGATAATAGTGCAACAAAAAGTGTTACTTAAAATAACACCAGACCCAGGTAGATGTGGGGCGGTGGCGGTGTCAATTGTTTCAAATTAAATTCTTGGAAATAATAATTAGTTAGGAATGTTCCTGAACGTTAATAAGTATTTGTTTATGTATAGTTATTTGGTTTTGTATCGTTTAAAAAAAACAATTCCTGTCAGAACCCTATAAACTGGAATATGATTCTTCAAATCAATAATTTTCAAGTTATAAACTCCAATTCATGATTTTTAAATCGCGGTATTTAAACAGCAATATCATCGTCTCGGGATTGTAGAAGAGGTATTATAAACTCTGTTTTACTTCCAACTCGAACTTTAGGTAAATATACTCTACCTATTTCGATCACTGATTATAATATACATGATCATAATATTCATTGATATATGTACCCATGTAGATACCTTAGTATACAAGATGTTGATTTGTACTAAATACACGCTATGGATGACTTTTTTTTTTTTTTTTACTTAAATGTAAGTCACCACACGCTCGCAAAGCATTCATTAGCTTTATCACATTATATTATATTGCTTAAATTAAAGATTTAAGCAAGTAGGTACTACTTGCTTAAATCTTTTTTACCTGACTGTACTCAACCACTGCAATAATTTGAAGGTGTCCGAAAAGACAGTAACAAAAATAATAAAATCAACAAGTGATAAATGGGACAGTGTGTCCCAAATTTTTCTGTCCCAAAAAGCAGCAAGTCGTATATCTACCCTTCATGCACTAATTCAACAAGGCACCAATCTACCAAGACACCTTACTAATACTAACCCAGCAAAGCCTCCTCTATCATCGCAGTCAACCAGACACAATAATAGCCTAGCAAGCAATTACGGCATGTTCCGGCTTGCAACAGAGCAGCCATAGCAACTGCAGATCAGGCTAGATGAACGCACGATTAGAGAGAATGGGCCTACCACCTTTGACAATTCAAAATGGCCTGGCTGGTTCATTTCTTACGTTGTTTCGTAGCGATATTGGAAACGACAAAAGTATGTAACGACCATTATTTTTAATCGACTTCAAAAATACAAAAGTCATTTAAAACGGGATATTTAGCATGAATTGATTTTTGAGTTTTCCAATATTACGGCACAGTTTCAAAAACATCAAAAATGTATTCGAATTAAAAGGGCGACACGTATATTTCGTCTGAACGAACATTACAAAAAAAAATACAATTACAATTGTAATTTGTTTTGTTTGGGTGGTCTGTGTATTTTCTATGTATAAAAAAGTATATATC
The DNA here is from genome assembly GCA_943735965.1 of Eupithecia abbreviata. Lineage (NCBI taxonomy): Eukaryota > Metazoa > Arthropoda > Insecta > Lepidoptera > Geometridae > Eupithecia > Eupithecia abbreviata. The sequence goes on from OX030980.1 coordinate 12,424,155, forward strand.
TATGTAATGTATTGTATTAAGTACCTACGTAATAATCTAGAAGTTGGTGACTGTTAAGATGATGCTGTGTGGATGAAAAAATGTTCCAGCATTTTTTATACCTTCGAGTTAGCCAAGTAGTGGGTATTTTACTTGCACCTGCATCGAAAGTTGTTTGTTATAAACAATGGATTCCGGCTGGGCACACAAACCCCTAGATTTAATTAAACCAGATTGTTTTGGTTGAATAGATACTTGCTAAAATGCTAGAATTTAATTTCCTTTGTATATAGAGCACAGTTATAGCCCCTGGCAAAAATGGCTGTGTATTGTGTGTTGCACCAAAGAGAATGAAGCTTAATTACTACAAAACACTGCACAAACACACACATCATCATCATCATCAGCCTATAGCAGTCCACTGCTGGACATAGGCCTCCCCCAATGAGCGCCATAGCGCCCTGTCTTTAGCTAACAAACACACACAAAACAAAAGATCATACCCAAATATCATACTTTGTAAAAAGGCTTATTACAAAATATCAGATTATTTACACGATAAAAATGCTTGGGACAAGTTTTGCTCCAATTCGAAAACTTCTTTAATCTAAGAACCAACAATACAGACAGTTTAGTTTGATGGAAGAGTCGTTTCTAGTTAACTGAATAAAAACATGAGATATTATAGAGCATCCTTTCTCCTCGGAGCGCCACGAAATAGCTATCTTTATGTGGCCTTCATAAGTTAGATAAAGCCCCTATGGGGTGAAACACTTACGATAACTTAACTTGCAGTATTTTCTCTCCCGGGAACGTTACGGGTGTTTCAGGGCGCTAACTTGAAATGTACAAAGATAATTCCAGAACTTATACATATTATAAATGTTAAGCAATTATATATAATACGCCCAGCAGCTTCGCCGGCATGGAAATCTATGTGTCAAATGGTTAATAAATCACTCTATCTATTAAATAAAAACCGCATCAAAATCCGTTGCGTAGTTTTACAAGATCTAAGCATACATAGGGACAAACAGACAGAGGGAAGCGACTAAGCGACTTTGTTTTTTACTATGTAGTAATAAATAAATAATTCTGGACAATTCACACAGCATTATCAAGCCCCATGCTAAGCAGGGCTTGTGTTATGGGTACCAGATAACTGATATACATAATACAATACATTACATAGATATATATTTTTATTATAGATAGAAAACGACCGGAACACCCGAAACAAATAATATGTGCATGAACATATCGTACAAACATTTGTTCCGAGGCGCGAAACGCACTCGCAACCGCCTGCGTCGCAGGCGGACCTTCGCCCACCGCGCTCAGAGGTTGTCGTTATACTTACACTTCGTTTATTTATTGATTCAATCTAGGTAGGCAAGGAAATAGGTACCTACTTATTTGTTTCGGTACATCTCGGTACGTAGTTATTATAGAACTTCCAACATCAGCAATTCAGCATCAACGAGTCTTGTAAAATAATAGGTGGCAATTATTACTTCAACAACACTCAGACCACAGTATGCAAAGCGCAGGGAAACTTGTCAAGGATAGAATAGACAAAAATGACATCGCATCGTCATACATTGCGGAAATTATTATAGCTGAAACAATAAATTTCTAATAATTTACGCATTCAATGACAAAGTCACTTATTTTTTCTCTCTATTTTACCCTAGACAACAATCCCCGTGCCTGGCTTACTTTGACCAGTAGGCCAGGCACGGGGATAATAACCAAAAAATACAACCAAAAATATTTAGGTAGATACATAGGTAGGTCCTATTTTATTTCATGCAAACCTCGCTGTGCATAAAAGTTTTAAAATTTATGTTCTATCCTTTAATCTAGCTAGGTAAGGAAAGTTTTGCCAATAAAACACAACATATTTATGATGTTAAAATTCAAGATTGACTCAAAATTCCAGAGATATCGCAACGTGTGGTCGCGTCGTCGCGGGTAGAAATTCTAGAGTGTACCAAACCAAGTCACAAAATATAGCTTTAATCAAGTGAAGTGTGCTTAAGCGGTTGACCTCATTGCTCCACTAAAATGCAGTGCAGAACACATCCCAATTTAACAGAGTCTGCATATTCTAGAACCGCAGCTAGAATCCCGCGGCATCGCGTTTATTCAAACAATGGCGGGCGTTTAGAAACGTCAACAATGAAGACGCGCCTCATTGTCCTCAAGTGGTTTGTGCTTGGTACGATCTGGGTCGCGCAACAATACGTTGGTTGGAAAATTATAATTGCAGCGGTATTCAAATACTAAAGGGGTGACGGCGACCTGAGTCTCCTGAAAGTAAATGTTATTTTTCCCGTTTTTATTTACGCCTCGGTTATATATGAATGGATTTTCAACTAGGTTTTGCTAGCGTACACTTTGCTTTCAGCGTTGTATAAATCCTAAAATATGTATTTTTTTTTCAGGGTATTCATGGGTAGAGAAATACAATCAAAACTCCATTATAACATCAAACATAAATATAATTCTGTAATAAATATTTCATAACCGACAAAATTTATAGTTTATAACTGGCAATGCTATTTATTTTCTATTTTCTACTCATTTAGTAATTAACGCTACCTATGTATTTACTAGATAATCCTTAAACAGGTCCGTACTCAGCAATTACGAGGGGTTATTTTTCGTTGTCTTTTATAAAAAGGTACTTCAAGTTAACATTTTATTCTTACATGTAGTACAATAACTTCAAAAATGGTCTGAAATATAACAAATAAAGCTTTAGTTATACAAATTCTCTATTAAAATGTATAGGTACATTATTGGTTACTCAAAACAGTGTCGTCCCATATCCGCCAAGTAGATACAATTTATTGGCATTCAATTTTATTATTAATAAAATTACAATGAGTTTAATCAATTACGTATAATTTTAATATGGTAGTGGGCCGGCTATATATCGCGAAGAACCGACAACCACTCTGGGGTAAACGTGTTCTTGAGTGGAGACCGCGACTCAGCACTCTCGCTCATTAGGGGAGGCCTATTTCCAGCAGTGGACTATCATAGGTTCATGATGACGATGCATAATTTTTAAATTATGCATTCTGGTCATTTGTACATTAAGAAAAACGAGTACAGAACTTAACATTCGTCAATATCGTAAGAAAATATTAAATAGTGGGGGGAGGAACTTAAAGAACTGAGATATGTTTGGATCACAGGAATGCATCACTTGCAACATTTCTTAAATCTATTTTTATATTTACAGCACATTTTAAAACACAGCCTGTGTAAGCCGGTAACGTTTTAACACAACCTACCGGTTTTGTACGAGAGAGGCTAAATATCAGGTAGCCTATTATAGCACCGCGATAACGAAACCATACAACAGTATTTGCACATTTCCTATTAAATCTATACAAATTCGATATCCTAGATAACAAGTTAAAAGAGTAAAAACTGCAGACTGCATATTTTATTTATAACAGTAACATAAATAACGGTAACATGGTAATAAATACTCTGCTAAACATGAAACCAAGCAGACTGTCTACAAACAATAGACCAAGTCAATAACAATTGGAACCCCTAACTCTAAGCCTGAGTACGTCCCATAAATATTCTACAAGTTTTCCCATTTTTGAGTCACATTCTTAGGCCCCTTGGATAAATAAAAACAATCTATGTATCACAGAGGCTAATATGTGACAAGTATAATTCCTCGGATAATTAAACTACCTAATTTAACCAAATACAATTCGGTTGCATTCGAGAGGCAGGCATAAGAGATGTTAAAAAAACTGCTCAAGTGTGTAAATTCCTTTCACTCTGATTTGGTATCAGCGTGACTAAAATGTTTCATCTTCGCTTCTTTTCACAATGCTCTTTAGTCAAAGCAAACAAGAAAATGCTCAGTTAACTGCTCTAAAATTAAATACAAAGTTGCTTTATTTCAACTATATTGAATCCGATTTATCTCAATTCTTACATCACCAATGTTCACTCAAAGCCTAGTTTCATACTAAGCCTTTTTACATTTTTTCAGAGCGGGTTATGTATTTAAATATTTGTTCTTACCTCCAAGCGTGAGAATGGCTAAAGCGATTTTGATAGTTGAGGTATCAAAATACTCGTCAATACTGTACATAATTCCATCTTGTGTTACAAGTACAATTTACAAGTACAATTTGTATTTTTTAGCTCACTAAATGTAGCTAAAACCACATTTCCGCAAAATGATACAGAGCAATCAGATGGGACTCATATAGTTTTATAATATGCAGTATAAAGTTGTATCTACTTCAGTGAATCAATAAATGTATTTTCTTCTTTCTTTCTTCTTCTAGTATCGAGACATCATCGAGGCATCCAATTCCATACACAAATAGAACAATTCTATACAAAAATCGAACGCCTTATGACGGGATATTTACCATGATTAGATTTTTGAGTATTCCAATATTTTGGCACAGTTTCAAATCCAATCATGGTAAATATATGTCTTTTGTGTTAGATTTTTAAAACGCTCAGTTTATAATATTTTGCGTAAAATCTAAAACCGGCGCACAAAATAGGTAAAAATGTTTTACCTGCCCCTCGAATATTCTAGATAGCTTAGATTATTTGGCAGTCGCCGGCGCAGGCGACAGGTAGTGGTACTTAATGAAGCGGGCGCCCTGCGTGGACTGCGCAGTCACGTTGGCGAGATGGCACGCGAACAGCAACATGTTGCGGGGCTGCACCTTCCACGCGAACCTCATGAACACACTCGAGTATAGGACGAGAGCTGGAAGAGACCAAATAAATAAATCAAATAATGCTGGACAATCCACACAGCATCTTCTAGCCCCTGCTAAGCAGATCTTGTGTTATGGGTACTAGATGACTGATGTACATAATACAATACATAACATACATCGCTTTTTTTATTATACATAGAATACGACCAGAACACCCAGAACAAATATCTGCAAATCGTACAAACATTTGTCCCGAAGCGGGCATCGAACCCGCAACCTCCTGCGTCGAGATTTTATGTAAGAAACATCTTAATCTTAACAAATAGCGCAGGATTTATTCCGTAGCTTTAGTTTTTGTTTCTTGTAGGTACCATTGATTAGTACCTATACCTATGGTTGTTTAACAGATAAGATGGCTCGAGTTTTTGTTAAATTTATTAAGTTAATCTTGTATGAGAGTATAATCACAGGTATTTAGTCTTGTATAAGTTAAGAACAAGATTGATAACAACCAAAAATACCTTAACAATATGGTTGGTTTATTATTTTCAATTATTAATCAATATTCTGTGTAAGAAAACGCATTAAAAATTCTGTGTCAGAAAGTGCATATAAATGATATTTATAAGTATTAATACAACAGGTATTAATCGCGTTTATTTACCTATTTTTCCCGACGTTTCAACAGGTTTACACACTGTCGAGGTCACGGGATGACACATCGATTCATCCCGCACACATCATCGTGTAAATATGTGTTCAGATCGCGTAAGTTTAAAAGTGTTCATATAAATGATTTATGGACCTTAACCTTACCATTAAGTAATAAATAACAACAGTTTAAGTTAAGTGTTCAACGAGTAAAGCCACGGCCCAAAGCAATCAAACAATATCAAATATAAAACACAGCTTAACCCGGAGTCATCATTGATAACAAGACATCATCCTACAATGATTTATCACTTTAAAAGTATGCCAGTAAGATTGAAAATAGCAATATTCAGTATTATCTACCGTTTACAAGGTTACGCTATTCAAGAAATGGTAGCAATAGGAAGTGTAACATAAGTGGCACTTATATTAAAGTGTATTGTGGTATGACCACTTTATATCCATCAGGTTCCATCAGGAAAATGAAAATGGAAAGTTTATTTATTTCTTTAAGCTTACAAATAAGCACTTAGACAGGGATATATATAGTTAAGGTTCAATAAGGTATATAATTATATAGTCAAGGTTCAATAAGGTATATATAGATAAGGTTCAATAAGGGAGAATGAACAGTATTTGTTTTAAATTTTATCAGTAAAACTCAAAAAGTATGCAACCTGTTATAACTTACATACTTTTTGAGTTGTATTGACATCCTTAAGAGATGGGTTAGTATAGTATGTTTATATAGTATTATATAGTTAGTATAGTATGTTTTTATATTATCTGTATGTAAGTTATGGATTATGTTCTGTTTTCTGTGTATTATATAATAGGTATATTTAGTATATAAGAAAACATACTTTGAATGAATTAACCAGGATCTGTATGCCATGATAATGTTCAATTTGACGAATATTTTGTCTACCTCTGGGTTTCAAGTTCAGTTGCAGCTTATCAAGAGGGACATGAGTTATTTGAACTCAGTAATGATAACTAACATGTTTCATGAGAGATTAGAAGAAACCTGTCTATCTTAAAACCATCTTATCTGTTTTCTTAAGACTCTAATTATTACCGCTATGTGAAGCAAAAAATAGCAAAATGTACTTACCTATCGTCATTTTACCACTTATAAAACTAGGTGATTTCTTTATGTCTGCAATGGCTGCAATAGGAATTCCCCAATTTGCAACAGGACCCCAGAAATGTGTGCTGGAATAATAATAACATTGAATCAATATTATGTTCAGACAATTTTTGTGACTGAATAATTAAAATAGAATAAAGTATATATTTCAGATATATAACCACAATTATTATCACAAGAACAAATCAAAACACATCATAATTTTTCTAATTAAATTAAATATATATATTTAAGTACCTAGTTGTAAGTAAATTTAGTTTACTTACCTCATCAAATATGAGCGAAATTCTGGGCTTTTCAGCTCTTGGATTAGTCTGCGTATATAGCTCATTTTTGCTGTAACAAAAACTTGGATTAATATATAGAATAACTTTTTACAAGATATTTATTTCATCTAGAAAGACATTCATTAACTATGGGTCAGGCATAGAGCCTAATAAATGCAGGAGTTGATATCATGACAGAAATTTGTGGTGGACCTAATCTGTTGCGAGACACCTATTTACGAGCAATACTGAGAGCTGTGCGCAAATTATGTGTTATTTATGCATGCTTTTATTCATTTCTAAATAAACCAGCGGCTATTGGAACAATGTCAAGGTTATTTTCATATTATTTAAATCAATTCAGGGTTACTGTATAAATAGTTATAACTCACCTGTTGAATGTGTATTGATAATTCAAAGAACCTAATAAAATACTGTAAATTCGTTAAATTTATCACAAAATTATCAAAATCAATTGATTTATCTAAAGCCTATTTTATTTTCCCTTCTTTTCTTTGATAATGGGAAATGACACGAGCAAGACAGGAAACTTGACTGCCAATATCGCCCTTGATGTGACATTGACATCCTTCATGACTTAACAGTGTTTCCAACACCATTTCTAAAAGAAAGCTTCATTGACGTAGAACAAATATTTGAGTGTTGGATACATAGATTAGTAATTGGATAGTGACACCGATTTGACCGCAGATATATGTAGATATCCTCTTTCTAGGTAGATATTACTAGCGCTGTAGGAGGGGGGCGCGGCGCGGCGGCGGCAGCGGCGCTCCGGCGGCGGCCCGGGGCCGGGAGGTCCGCCCCGGGTACAAAGCACCAAGGGGTGACAACGACAACCTACTGTATCTATAGTTTCTTTATACCGTGCTAGTCAATGGTTCAATTATTGAACCATTAAACTTCAATGGTTGCTGCCATACATATTCTCTGAAGGATAGGATTCGCAACGAATACATCCGACAGAGAACTAAAGTTATCGGCATAGCTCTGAGAATTAGCAAGCTGAAGTGGCAGTGGGCCGGCCATATCTCGCGAAGAACCGACGGCCGCTGGGGCAAACGTGTTCTTGAGTGGAGACCACGACTCGGTAAACGTAGTGTAGGACGCCCTCCGACCAGGTGGGATGACGACCTGCGAAAGACTGCAGGTAGATGCTGGATGCGTCAAGCCGAAGACAGGGCGCTATGGCGCTCATTGGGGGAGGCCTATGTCCAGCAGTGGAATAATATAGGCTGATGATGATGATGATACATATTCGTGGGTAAATTAATTAATTTACGCTACACCGAGCACAAAACTCTGATTTAGCAACACTGGCCCTTTTTAGTTCGCAGACCACTCAAGGTCTTTGCGGGCTAGGTTTTTGCGGGAGAATTCGAAAAAACTGACAAGTAGTTATACCAAACAAATACTATTTTTGGAAAAATGCCTTAGATTTTCGGGGTCACGGGGGTCATGACATGAGTGACCTCAATCTGCTCGCCGTTGCTTATACTTGCTGTTGTTAGTGGTAGATGGTTGAGAAGTCGAGTTTAGTTTAAAATAATTTAGTTTTGGGGGATTTGAGACGGATTTTTGGTGTTATGTTGTCTTAACACAAAAATAACACCACATATTAATTATTCGCTTTATTTCTACCTCCGCTCGCCGATAGCGCTTATTCGTTTTCGATAGTTTTCACCCCCCAAACAAATTGCATTTCTGTCTACGGTCCTGACTAACTATGACACCCCCAAAGTCTTGGGCTGCGTCCGCACCTGAATGACAGTTTGTTGTATTTCAAGAAGGCAAAGCAACAATAACATGTCAAAATTTTATCAAAACCATTTCGGTAATACTAATCAAAATGTAATACTGCTGCAGTACAAACTAAATGAATCCGCAATCCTTAATTATTTGCCTCTCAACGAAACAGAAAACCCCTAAAAATGCAGATTGAGATGGACTATCGATGGCGCTTATTCGCATGGTTGTGATCTTATACATGCTCCTGTATGTAACTATTTACTTCGGTTTAGTGGGAGGACTCATTTACGCAAGAACCATGATTATCAGCCACAAGTATGTTGAACCAAGGTATTGCTGGACTAATTTATTATATTATATTATTTGCCTACTCAAATATAGGTAGGTATAGATACCAACATATCTAAGCAGGTTGATGGAGATTCTATTCAGTGAACGAACTACTAGAAAAGTAGATAAACTTAATGTGATTATATTTCCGTATCTAATTGTTTTTATATCAATTTTTCCATTTATTTATTCTGTGTTCATTTATGTTTTTTAAATTCAAATCATGCTTACGGTACTAATTGTAAAAAATACAATTTGTATTAACTATTTTGATGAACACCTGACATGTAAAATTATTTTACCAATAAATTGTATTTCTGTATTTCTGATGCTATGGGGTTGGTGCGTCGTCGTCGTCGAGATTTGGTAGTGATTCTGTGACGAGAACTGCATGGATTACAGCGCAAGCCATCCTAACATTAGCCAGCCAAACTTCGCGCTATAACGGTTAGGTAGGTAGGTACCTACTTCTCATTTCATTCTATTAGAAAGGGACAGCATGCTTCAGCGGGCTGACTGAACTGTGCTTCACAGTGTCATGAACTTCAGCCAAATTTCACAGGTTTTACCGGCGGCGGCACCCCGTATATAATCAAACCACAGCGATTGTACTTAAATTCACACGCCGAGTTACAGATATAATTTTTAGCATTAAACATCAATCCATACTTACAAACTTAAAAAATGAAAAAAAAAAAAGAGACAGGGTTGACATCACGAAATAGCGCTCGATCCATCTTTGGATATTTATCTTATGTGCGTCTGACATAGACCGTCCGGTAGAAAAGCTACCTACCGCCCCGCCGTGAGCGTTGACGGCAAGCAAACTGATGGATCGGAGCGGCCGACACTTCCCCCCCGCCCCGTCTCGCCGCTCGCATACCTCAGGCGCGGTACAGCGGTTTCGGTCAAACTATAGTAAGTAGGTAACGTTCGGTACATCTAAATTGGCTGGATTAGGTATAGACACTTGCTATTTTTTTGTTCATTGCAAAATATTTGGTTTTCAGCTACCCGGAAGAATATTGCCCACAGCAAGATTGAAACACAAACATGAAATAATATCAATTTATTCAAATGCAAAAAGGCACAAAAATGGACGGCTTATAAATCAGAACATCAGTCTGGTAGTAAATACTATAAGTACGTGTGTAATTAAAACATTACGCCAAAACCTGTGATTTGTATTACTTAGCATAAGATTTTCTTCCATATAGGTACTTAGCTCTGCAAATAAAGATTTGTACGTGTTTAGTATGCTTAGTTGGTGTCACTAGTTTTCCTGAACACAACATTTTACTACCAAGAGTCTTTAAAAAGATATTGAGATTCCTTCTTCCTAAACTACATACATCTTACGGAGGTAAGTTACTGAGAACTTTTTATGTAATCTACAAAGCGCTCAGTAACAACATAATAATAAAAATGCAAAAAATGATTTCATAATGCATAAATAAAAATATCTTAATATTATTTTTCCTAAACTGATATAGTATGTTTTTTATGAAAATAAGTAATTATTCTGTGATATTTTTTCTGTCTTCTATACTAGAATATATTTTGTGTTTTTAAATATCCGCTATTACTAAAAACTCAATGATTATCAGCTAGAAATAACATAATTTGGATGATACATCACACTTAGTAGAAATAAAATATCAGTATATAAAATAAGTAATAATAAGAGTCTATATAAATGAGTGTATATAATTATATCTACAAAAATAGATTGTTAACTTGGATATAAACTTCATAGATAAAGCTTAGAGATATGTAAAAAGAAAAGATTCGATAAAGCTACACATGTCTTATTTACTAAACTTATTTTTAAGGCACTACGGGCACTATACCTGTGCGGTTCAAAGCTTTAGGCTCTTGATCACCAGTAATAGTACGCTACGCTGATCACGACGTCGACTGTCTGTGTATAGAAGCGGTCATTTGTTGTGTAATCTGTGTTATCTCGCTGCGGTGTGAACATCAAATGACCACTTCTCTACACAGACAGTGGACGTAACGAAAGCAGCGTACCGCGTGGTATTCAAGACACCAAAGCTTAAGAAAGCTCTCAATTTAAATACTATTTAAAAGTAATTTAATACTTATAGAACTGTTCTTTGATCTTATAAATTCTACAAATTATGTAGAGTGAAAATCTACATATTATATTGCTTATAGTGGTAATTTTCTAAACGCAAATCGGTTGGGTTTACTCATCTTTGAAGATATTCTGTCATCCATCATTCATTGTTTATTCTATCGGTAGAAACAAATTATTGTGTCGTGTTATTTCGCTTCCACAAAGATTTTTAAATTTTCTGCATTTGTATGGTTTGACAACAAAATAATCACAATTTTAGCAAGCATATTTCCTTGCAAGGATGGCAAAATATGATTCGAAAAACATATAACACAACAGAAATGTTTCGAACCATACTAAGGTATGCTTGCGTACAGATATTTAAGTGGCTAAAATGAGATTCCAGTATACAAATACGTCAAACTAAAATATAATTACAAATTTAAATATCTTAGTGCAAGTGGACCTTTATATATAAAAATATACTTCTGTCGCGTCACGCACGATACGACACAATAGTCTATTTCAAGGTCCTATCCCGTTTTAAATGATTTTTGTGTTAACCATGATAGTTTCAAAAGTAACTACCGCAGTTTATAAAGCAGCCACAATATACTCAATACAGTAGCCAAGCTGCTCTGTATCCCCGCCGCGCCCGCCAATCTACACTTGAACATGTCCACGCGTGTTTCCTTATCTAAGATGATGTTCTGGAACTCAGCTTCTACAATCTGTCCGTCGTAGTACGTGATGGGATCTTCGAAGGGATACTCGTAGCCTTGCAGGCATTCGCACTTGTAGCCGCCCACTTCGAAACCGCGGCCCAGGATTGGTACACACTGTAAATATTGAAATCAGATATGAGTAAGGACCCTATTTTATTTTTGTGCTCTTTAATTGGACGCTGATTTCACTAGATCGTTTGATTGGATCGTATCTTCCTATGATAGGAATCTCTCAGTTTCTCTTAATATATAACGTTTATATTGATGACATTAATGGATACACAATATATTTTTAAAGCACTGTAGGTATCTTTTTGTTTCTAAGTCTGTCGACAGCATTTTGAGTCTTGAGGACCGTCGTTGTAGTGTAAGAGATCAAATCTTGATCATGTCATAAACGTTTGGACAAAAAATATGTAGAAAAAAATATGTTTTTCTCAAGAGTCTGTGATCAATTTAATGACTATGACCACATACCATAAGGATATGAGAAAGTTCGGAAATATTTGTATAGTAACAATTGAATACTCACATAACTGGTGGAGCGGTCGCATTTATCAGTGCCTTTGAACGCGTTCGGCACGTAGAACTTATCGGGACACTGGTTTATGTCCAGCGACATTAGAGACATTGACACTGCTACCACGCCCCTGAAATCAAAACTAAATTAAAGAAACAGAAAAATCAAAGCGTCGACGCCGACACATGCCCAAGACATCATGATCAGCCAATGCTAGTCCACTGCTGGACATAGCCCTCCCCTAATGAGCGCCATAGCGCCCTGTCTTCAGCTTGACGCATCCAGCATCTACCTGCTGTCTTTCGCAGACAAACAACAACCCAACCAACAACATGCCGAAGACAATCATGAGTAAATAAAACTTAGGAGGCAGCTAAGGGAAATGGATGGTCATGGCTATCACAAGCACATGCGGCTAAACACTAGCCTAACGCACGCACTCCAAGCTTGTGTGCCTTACGAAGCTTAGGCATTTAACAGATAACTTAGCCCACACAGGGAGGTCAATGATCTGCGTATTAGAACGCGAATTTTCCTCCTTTCCTCGAAAATTCCTCGGATAGCTATAGGTAGGTGTGCCAGTAGCTACCTATACACAACTATCAAAGATATAACTCGGTCAGCGATGCTCGCTCAGCGGTCAGAACCAAAGAGATCCGTATCTGCCGGTATAAGTATCAAGAGAATAATACTCACTTGAACTCCAATTTAACTTTCACACTATCCCAGCCAAAGAAGGGCGCGGCATAAGTGATAGCCCATTGCTTCACATGCCCGTCACAATCGTAATACGGCCTGGTCCAATGGCCATGCTTGAGGTTAGCCGCTCGGTAGAAGGTGGGGTATCGTTCGTAGCGCTTCAAGTATTTGCCTAGCACGTCGTCACGGATTTTCATCTTGAGGAAGAATTGCTCGAGATTGTCGAAGTTGGTCGACCAGCGCTGTTTCAGGAATTGGAACCAGGGTTTGTTCGTGTACACCTCATCTGTGGAATCATCAATAGTTATATTATAAGGAAGGTATTTATTTTTTCAATTAATTTATAAACGTGTGTTTACATCTATTTTTGCAAGTTTTCCCTATGCAATACTGTACTTTAAAATATTCATTATCAAAAATTTAATAAACATTATAATAAAATAAATTAAAAAAATCTTTCCATTTCTTTTTTAAAATAACATCATAACAAAACTTTTCTCAAAACCTAATTAATCGAATACGTAACATTAAATAAAAATTACAAATAATAATTTTATTATTTGAATAAACTAATGCACGGCTTCGAATCATATCAAACAGTTTTTTTAAGTTTTGCGGGATAAATAATCCCTCGGGAATAAATGTTTATGGGACACCACCTCGGGATCATTCTCTAACGGAAGGAAGGACGGATTTACCGACAAAAAAAACCTACATCCATTTGCACATAGAACCTCCTCCTTTTTTCGAAGTCGTTTAAAAACTATAAATGTTAGGTTTTAATTGAAATTCGTTAGTAAAATACATACCAGTTTTGTTTAGCCGCGCTAGATCTTCCAACTTGAACTTCCTAGTATTTAGCTCGGTCTTATAAGCGAAGGGCGCGAAGTAAGTGCGGTTTGTGAATTTGTTCATATCCCAGAATGTTCCTGCAATCATACATTGATCATTATTCACCCTGTACATTTTTTAACAATCTAGGGGACTATTTTAGTTAGTAGTAATATACCTGAGCAATCAGACTGGCTTATTTAAATCTTGTTTAAACTATTATTATTTTAATTTTCAGCTATTACTGTCCTCCTGTTGGGCAAAGGCATCTCTTTTCTTCCGCTAAGACCAGGCCAAGATGATAAATTTTGATCATAACCAAATCTAATCCGAATTAACAAAGTTACAATTAAATATTAGAATCAAATTAGAACTTGTATTTACAATTGAGCTAACTGCAGACTGTTGCAAGCAATCAACATGTAGCTCAACTATATCAATATCATATTAAGACTAGTCGGAAGTGTCCCCAAGACGCTGGCTGCATTGCCCCGCTGTATGGTAATTCAAAATGACTTTTTTCCAATTGGATTTTATTTTATGTTAAAAATAAACAGAAGGAAGCTCCTGGCCATCCTCTGATAGATAGATAGAATATACTTTATTGCACAAAAGTTGTACATAGGCGAGCATAATGCTAGATAGCATTCTCTACATACTACCCTTTGGGTAGTGTGGGCAACAATTTACTAGGTAATGCTAGTTTACAGAATTTACTTAGGTACTCTGACAGGTTCGCTTTCTGAACTCTTACGACATCCACGAGCAGAGTTGGAGGAAATTCTAACAATGGTACGGCCTACGACGGCTAAGGTCTTCATTATGTATAATTCATACCTGCAGACCAAATCTTAGAGTCGCCCAGTACAACGGACAATGTTTCCCCGAACATCTGATCTTCCGTCAGCGGCTTATCCGCCACGCGGTTACCGCTGAACACTTCTTGTGGGTCTGACACCTACGAAACAGATTATGGAAGTAAACAATGTAAATTACGTCATCATCATCAGCCTATGTTAGTCAGCCACTGCTGGACATAACCTCCTCTAACGAGCGCTATAGCGCCCTGTCTTCTGCCCTGCATGCATACAAGTGGTTTGTTTTTTCATTTCTTCCACTGGTGGAAAAAAATTAGAAGTGAACAGTAAAATAATCTTATATGATAATTATTTATAGTATAACATTTCACTTGTGCTTATTTTGTAAGTCTCTTTGTAAATTATTTTTACTTTGACTTTGACATATATGTACTTATGATATGTTTATAACATAAATGGTCAGTGTACTGAGATTATTGCAACCCCCAAGTGCATACAATACAAACTGTATCCCAAAATAACTTATGTGTACCTGTAAAAATGCGCTGATGAAGTTCGCAAGTCGAACCGCCATCTTCGCCTGGTTCTCGAGTTGTTCCTCTGCACCAAACGCTATGTCGCCGTTCAGGAATAAATCGGTCGGGTTGTATCTAGAAATAAGATACAAAGTATTTTAATCAATCATAAAGAAGCGATAGGATAAATATAAAAATACGACGGCGATAAAATAAAGTTTGTTATAAGTGAAACTAGATGGAGTTGGCAATACTTGTGAACCACTTTTAATTTTTTTTAAAGTAAACATGCATCATTTAGCTTAACCGAGCGTGACTGAGCGTGAGGGTTCAGTTTCGTTAAGTTTTCCGAAACTGAATGAATGAATGAATGTAACTGAGCCTATCGAATATTTTAACAGCTGATGACGATTGCAGCAGATTAAACATGATTCAGGGTAGCCAATCCGAGCGTGACAATACATTTTCCTTTTTTTACATACTTTCTGAACTTACTTAGTGCAGTTATGAGGCTGCACCCCCCTCATAAAGTTAAGCGCCTCGTACACATTGAGCCGCTCCGTGTGCAGCGCCTCGGGCCCGCTCGTCGAGTTCACGTACTCATAGTACTTGTCCATATAGATCGCTCGGAGGAAAGGGTGGGCCTTCTCCCATTGGACGGGTAGACGTTGGATCCCTGCGGATGGAAATTTTAAGTTACAGGCTGTGTAAGCAGGTGGTTAATATTGTATTATCTTCTCTCCTTAATTTAAAGAACACACTAGATTTGGGATAAACATTCACAGATTTAAATCATTAGTCCCTTAGCAGCCACTGAACCCACATCATTGCAATTAGGCGAGCTTTGTTCACTACGCCACTACTGAGCAGAGCCACTCTTTCATGTAATATGTTTATTTGTCGAATCCAACAGTCTTGTAAGGTCAGAGAAAAACAAGCACTGACTTTGAGTATTCTAACACTTTGAAATTTTGACGAAAATTTGACGCATCCAGCATCTACCTGCAGTCTTTCGCAGGTCGTCATCCCACCTGGTCGGAGGACACTACGTGTACCTAGTCGTGGTCACCACTCGAGAGCACGTTTGCCCCAGCGGCCGTCGGTTCTTTGCGAGATATGGCCGGCCCACTGCCACTAGTACTCACAGCCAATCTTCTTGCAGTCAAAGTTGTTGTAGTACTGGTCGGAGGTGGCCCGCTCCAGCACCTCCCCGAGGTAGGGGCGGCGCACGAGCGGCGGCAGGCGATGCCCCGGTGCGCAACGACACTGGTACCCGCCGCGCCGGAAACCCCAGCCGTGCAGGGGATCGCACTGAAACGTACAAATAAATAAATTAATCGTTTATCGAAATATTAGCAAAACTCTATACCGGAATAACTCAAATGTTCATCGAACTCTAATCATTATTCGGGCGCTATAGCTACAACTTGCCGCATCCAGCATCAGACTTTCGCAAATAGTCATCCCACTCATTACATCTTACCCTATGATTACCGCGCTGCGATCTCCACTTATAACAAAACAAAAACTGCTGGCCACACATTAGGGTCTATTTATAGCTAAATAGAACCAGCTCCGTTATTCAAGCCATCCTTCTCTCGCGTAGAACATCCGTGTTTCTGCTCAAATGTCCATACCGCGCAACTAAATCCATTTATGCTCCCATTCCCTGAGAGTCCTTAACTTTCACCAAAAAGTCATAATAGCAACTTAATATTAACGTATTCTATCGCACGCCACAGAATAACGTTATAGTATGCATTAGTGGTGGTTCTTCAAAACTTCTTTTATTCTGGAGTACTGCCCTGTTGCATGAATAAGAATTATCTAGTGAGGCTAGCACTAGTAATATTTCACATAAAGCCTTTTTAGTAATCTGGAACCTTCAAGTAGTCTCCCAGTAAAGAGAAGCACCTACCTCAGTGGTTTCTTTACATCGCGCGGTAGACGCGAACCGATTCGGTCGATCGTTCCCCTGACTCGGTGGACATTGATTTATATCTATTCGATCGTAATCCATTTCCATCACGACAGCAGCAGTGTACCTAAAAAAATATAATGGTTTGAGGTATAAATAATATTTGCAGATTGTACACACATGGGAATCGAATCCGCAACCTCCTGCGTCGCGTCTGGGCACATCGGTCGTCAATACTATATATTAGATAAGTATATAAGGTATGTATGCTACCCATGCTTCTTGTTTTGAAAAAGTTAAGTAAATAATATGTGTTATGAAATACTCCCACCTCCTTATAGGGATGTCAAATTGTTAACTGTATTAAATTTCAAACTATAGTTACTGTTACAAAAAGGGTTTATTTTAATTTGGCTTAGTATACACTTGTACTACAATGTAAACACACAATATAAATATCCTGTAAGCCAACTCTTGAGAAATAAACCAGTTTAACCACACATTTATTATTCACTAAGGAGTAGAACAATCAGTGTTTTTTCAGGGTGTAAATATTGAATGAATCTGTAAATATGTTTAAACTAAGGACTTGAAGGCGCACACAAATGCATAACAAATTATTGAAGGTTTATGGTCTTGAGTTACACAACGATATATTAACAATATAGGATAGGATTCGTAACGAATACATCCGACAGAGAACCAAGGTTATCGACATAGCTCAAAGAATTAGCAAGCTGAAATGGCAGTGGGCCGGCCATATTTCGCGAAGAACCGACGGCCGCTAGGGCAAGTGTTCTTGAGTGGAGACCGCGACTCGGTAAACGTAGTGTAGGACGCCCTCCGACCAGGTGGGATGACGACCTGCAGGTAGATGCTGGATGCGGCAAGCTGAAGACAGGGCGCTATGGCGCTCATTGGGGGAGGCTTATGTCCAGCAGTGGACTGATATAGGCTGATGATGATGATGATATTAACAATATTGGGGGAGGCCTATGTCCAGCAGTGGACTAATATAGGCTGATGATGATTTTACAAGGAAGAGCCTTTGTTGCAGTTATGTGATACAATGCCTACCTTCGTTATCCATAAACATTATCTTATGATGTTCATTGATTATTAGAAAAGTGAATTACCCATTGTTACTTACGTAGGGTATTCAACATGTCTGAACTGTGTGTGTCTGGGGTATATGTCGGCTACGGGGGAAACGGCTCCCACTAGCCACTTGTTGAGTCTGCTGCAGTCAAAGTAGGGTCGGGTCCAGTTTACTGGGCCAGGAACCTGGAGATAATATTAATCAAATAACATTCAAATATATCATTTCTAAATGTGCAAAATGTAGCTTAATTTTTGAGATTAGTCCTATTAGAATCTTATAATAGCTTATACAATAGACCAAAACTTTTAGGAAACTAAATAATTGTCAAATAGGAACAAACCTCATCATTTCCCGGTGGTCCGTGGAATGTAAATGTTTCATTAGTGTTATTAGCATATCTGATCTCAACTTGATATGTAGTCTTGGTGTCGTGTCTTTTCTCCACCCTGTCAGGCAGCCACAGCTTGTACCACTCATTGGTCCTATAGAACTCTGACGTATAATCCTTTGACAGGCTATCATGGTCAAATGCACCCAAATCCTCAATAATAAATGTATTCAAAGTAGAAATCTTTTGTAGATGAACAGGATCATTGAAATCATCTGCTCTGTATGCTCTCGGGGCGAACCTTGGCAAGGTTTTGTTGAAGAATCCTCTGTACGAAGACGTGTAGGACATATTAGGAGAGAAGTAGATGGAACTAGCGTTGATAAGAGGGTTAGAGGATATGTCGGCAACAGAGGATAGGAAGTAGTACATCATACCAGGATCGTAAGTATCGTTGATGGCGGGTCGTATGAACCTGGACTGAAGGATGTAGCTCCAGAAGAACGCTCTATTCATGGCCATGTTATGCAGATGAAGCATCGCAGTTCGGTTGGGGAACACAGGGTTTATGTTAATCTCTTTCACATCCGGGTGGTGAGAGACCGAGTCCTCCGGTAAGTATAGGTCATCCTGGTGGCTTATTATACAGTTGTCTAGGTTTATCTTGTCCATTTTTCCACGAACTTCGTCAAAAGCATCGCGAATCTGCCATTCATACTGGCCGGCCACACCCCACAACAAAGCACACAGCGAAATCGCTAGTAAACTATAGTTTAGAGTCTCCATTTTAGACCTTTCTACCAGTCTTTCGTATCACAAGTTTGTTGCGCAGTAAGTTTATTTCATTTTAAAACAATTTTCAGTCCAATTTTTAAATAAATCTTCTCCGCACAAGAACAACAACAAGCAAGCGCTTCCTTCCTTCGTTTTTAAATTGAATTGAGTGAGTGAGTAAGGAGTGAATGAGTGAAGGTCAAGTTAACAACTGCTAAACCATAGACAATTTACGTTACTATGTACGTACATTAGTAGGTACCGCAGTTTATAAAATGCGAGGGGTTTTGGTTCCGTTGCCAATAGTTGGATTTTACTACATATGCATGAACGATAAGTAAAAGCGGTCGATAGATGTGTCAATGTGTGAGTGAGCACGCATATTGTACGTGTAGAGGATCGAAGCTTCAGTGAGTGCTTCGTTCTTCGGTTGACGAGACTCAGTCCGAGCATTATTTCGTTCATGGTTAGAACGTCGCGCGTCGTTTGGCCTTGGCTCTTCGAAACCCTAAAAAAAAGCTTTTTACAATTTCATTCCATTCATTCATTCATTCATCTATTTACTTTGTCGATGATTCTATTCTAACCTCAAATCAATAGAAAAGCAAAAAAAAAATATTTCTTTTACTCTCTTGTTTATTTAGTACAAAAACATATTTACTGAGTGAAACAGAACCATAATTTCTGCTAATATGGCTGGTACCTTATTCCGTGAGTTCTTTGATATTCACGCTGTTTCCTTTACAACTTTGCAATAAAAAATAACAAAATATTTGTTGCAGGGTCTATGTTCAGTACTTCGTTATCTCTTTATTCAGAAAATTTTTCGAACTTGGTAAGTTCCTTCTAGCTATATCTAGCTTTCAACAAATCAATCTTAAATTAGTAAATTTAGTGAACGATATTGGTCCAGGAATTATGGCTGTGCAATCAATTTAAACTGTACCAAAATAACTTTTCCGAGTCCTAATCTTTTTCAGAGATCAGTCCACACAGCAGCAGTCTACTATGCTGCTCGAAAAGGCACACGAGCGAAGGCCCGAGCTAAAAAGGTTAAGGTTGAAGTTACTAAAATTGGATTTATTCCGCACAACCAAAGGGGAAAGAGTAGGTAAGTGATCAATAACAATATTTTATCTACCATTATCGTCCGAGTTGATGTTTGAAGTTTTTATTAATGATTTAGTACTTATTATATAGACCACCAACAAATGAATACGAATAATTATAGTTTTTGGTCTCCTATGGTTAAATATGCATGAATGAGTGATTTATCTACCTTGTGTATCTGTCTTTTATGTCAAGAGTTGTATGATAATACAATAGTATAGATAGGCTTTTACAAAGGCGCACAGCTGCCTATATTACATACTTTTCAGTCTAGTTTAGGAAACTGAGGCTACATAATATAGTTTGGACTAGAATCTCAATATACTGGACTTGTTTTTAAATGTAAACTACTAAATTAATTATGTTATGTTATTGTAATAATTCTTCTTTTGCTATAAAATTTTATTATTTATCTCTATTTTAAAATTGAATATCAGAATTAGCCCTATAACAAGAGTTTTATTAATTAACTTAAAATTTTCCTTACAGATTAAACCAATTGGTTCAAAACAAGCATGCAGACGACTCTTACAAGGCAATCCCCAAAGACAATGTATACCCTCTGAAGTTCTACAGATGGGTGGTGTACTCAGCCGAAGATGCAGTGAGGGCACATCAAGAGACCCATCATCCGACTATGTACAACCAGCCCAATTCATATGTGTATGCGAGAGTGGAGTTTGATATGACCGCTGCTAAAAAGGTAATCTTTTTATAGTTAAACAGCACAAACTACTTGCACTCTTAAAAGTCTGTGATGCTGATATCTTTAAATGGTAGAATGTAGAGTACCCATAACGTAAGCTCTGCTTAGCTTGGGGCTAGCTAGATGATACCTACTGTGTGTATTGTCCTGCATTACTTATTTTATTTTGGTAGTCTTGTCCTTTAGGTACCTATTTGATTTTTGATGACTGTCAATATTGTTATTCTGTATTAAAAATTTCTATTATTTTACTTCACTCAGGCATCTAAATGACTTTATTTTTGGAATCAGAATATTCAATAGAATAAATTATATTAGTTATATTGTTATGCTTCTGCCTGCAGATTTACACGCGTTTTTCCATGATAAAAGTAAGACTGATTAAGTATGGTACACTATAATTTTTATATCTTCAATATTTTTTAATTGCTAAAATCATCTACAATAATTTTCGTTACTTGAGTACATACATTGTTTACTCGATAATAAATAAAAGTTAAAAAAACTAAAAAACCACGCGTTTATAAGTAAACCAAACTAAAAAATAGAAAACAAATTATGGAAATTATTTTAATGTAAAAA
Source organism: Eupithecia abbreviata (assembly GCA_943735965.1). NCBI lineage: Eukaryota > Metazoa > Arthropoda > Insecta > Lepidoptera > Geometridae > Eupithecia > Eupithecia abbreviata. The sequence goes on from OX030980.1 coordinate 12,445,730, forward strand.
GCGTGGGGTGCATGGATACATGAATTTGCGTTCTCATGCCAACAGCGCACACTTGCCTCACATAACTAGATACTGATAGGAGTAGCGACATTGAAGCGATATTTTCAGAAAGCACCCAACACTTTGTTACATTAAAATAATTTATTTTATTGTGGCTATTTAGCGTGTATTTATTTTAGTGTGGTTTTATGCCGGCCATATTTCGCGAAGAACCGCTGCTGGGGCAAACGTGTTCTTGAGTGGAGACCACGACTCGGTAAACGTAGTGTAAGACGTCCTCCGACCAGGGTGGGATGACGACCTGCGAAAGACTGCAGGTAGATGCTGGATGCGTCAAGCTGAAGACAGGGCGCTCATTGGGGGAGGCCTATATCCAGCAGTGGACTAATATAGGCTGATGAAGAATAGTCAGGGTATTAAGCATTGTTATTTCTCACTAAAATACGATATAACAATTGAAGAAGTCAGATAAACAGATAAAGAGTTCTAGTGTTCTTTCAAAATCTAAACTAGCATTATTGGTTGAACACATAATACAAATGCATACCATTAAAACTAACTCGTCCCTCTGTCTCACATTTCAGACCCGATTCATGGACAGTTTCACCCGTCTCTCACTCCTCCCCAACCCGTTCCCGCGGGAACAAGAGAGAACTGTCATGGCCTTCTGTAAGGGAGCTGAGATGACCAAGGAGATACAGGATGCAGGGGCCACTACCGTGGGCGGCTCTGACCTTATCAAGAAGATTCAAGTATGTATCTATGATATATAGTTTCACCTGTCTCTCGCTCCTACCCAACCCGTTCCCGGAACAAGAGAGGACCGTCATGGCCATCTGCAAGGGAGCTGAGATGACCAAGGAGATACAGGATGCTGGGGCCACTACCGTGGGCGGCTCTGATCTTATCAAGAAGATTCAAGTATGATATAACAAACAAACAAAAAATATTTATTTACAGAATAAAGACACCAACAAAAAAAACCTACATTTAAACTTCTTTGTATTCTATACTCATACAATACAATACAATACAAAAATTCTTTATTGTACACCATAATCAAATTAATGATTACAAAAATACATTATATGCGACAGGTACAATGGGCGGCCTTATCGCTTAGAAGCGATCTCTTCCAGGCAACCTTAAAACCTCATTTTATAGAGGAAAGCTTTAGAATAGAATAGAAAAACATTTATTTGGACACAGGTACAAAATACAGGCATACACAAACAGTAAATAAAGTAGTTTATAATGGAGGTAAGTGACACAAATAGGTGATATTAATAAAACTAAGACTACCTCCCTACCGACCCTGCGCCGAAATAGGGGTTGGCTCAGCGTGTGCTGAACATTATTATATTCAGCGCTGTTTTTCAGTCAAAGAACTTACTTACTAATTGAAATCGCGGACGACAATTCGGCGACAACAAGTTCTCACAAGCTCTGCTTACCTTGGGGCTAGATGATGCTGTGTGGATTATCCAGCATTTTACTAATATTAAAATGATCTATCCACAGGAAGGCACAATCAAACTCTTCGAGTACGACTACATAATCGCCCACCCGAACATCATAACAGAACTGGTCCCCATCCGAGGTCTGATGAAGAAGAAGTTCCCTACGTTAAAGGGCGGTACCCTGGACAATGATCTACCAGCTCTGGTGAGGAAGTTTGCTGGAGGTGTTCAGTACAGGGTGGTCCGAGATGAGAAGCAGGATAACTTTGGATCCGTTGAAGTTGCTGTTGGGAGGGTAAGTTAATTAGTTAATTTTTTCCCATGCGAACTGCTACCACCAATACATACATGTGATGATCGCAGCATGCGAACCATAAAGCCAGCAGATTGAGCATGATTTTCATCTATTAGTGTAGACAAAAGCTTGGTGTACCTGTAATGCTGTTATTATCTGAATAAATGAAATATTTATATTCATTTATTCTATACTTATATTCTATACTTCTCATTACTATATATTATATATATATAGTAGTGAGAAGTTAACGCAGTCGCTGCCCCGATGCCGCCGGGAATACCTGTATGTATGGCGCTGTTGTACAAGCGATTACCGTCATGAGCTTTTAATATGTGAAGCGCCTAATCTAAATTAGACGCTTAAAGAATTTTTAAGCGGCTTATTTAATTTTTTCTTTGATTGCAGTTAAACATGGAACCAAAAGAGGTGGCTCAGAATATTGAAGCCCTTCTCAAAGATCTACAATCCGCTCGCCCTAAGAGAGATGGGCTGTTTATAACAAGGTAATTTCACAACAATAAGTAAATAATGCTGGATATTGTAGTTGCAACAAAACAAGGCTTGTGCTATGAGTTCAGATTACTACAAAGCCTAGCCAATCTAGACTATATATTATATATTATAAGGAGGAGGTAAAGTTTGTTTATGAGTTTGTTTGTGAGTTAGAGGATAATAACCTGGTCCAATTTTGTAATCTAATAGATAGCTGCTTTATCCTAGAGTGGCTCTAGCGGTATTGGATACACGGCGGTAGCGCAAGCAACAGTAGATTCTGCATTATGCGATGTATCCCATAACTAGTACAAGACGGAGGGACGCGTTAAATCGACCGAAATGTTACGCTGCTGCCGCGCTGCTCTGGGTCGCTAGTCGTTGCCCAAAGCAGCGCGACAGCATAAATATATACTACTAACGTCGCTCTGTTAGTACTATATACTTATTATGTGGTAGCAAGTACTGCGTAGGTTTGAACATGCCTTTATACGGGTTCCACGTGAGCGGCGAAAAGAGGCTTGCCAATTAAAAGAATCATAGCTCTTATTTGTTTGGTTTGTAATTTACAATATTGAATAATTTGTTTGCAGGTGTATTCTAGTCAGCCCACCTTCTCCTGAGAAACTGAAAATAGACCCATTTGTGTATGTAGACCGCACAATATCCAAAGAGGTGCAAAACGACAGCGACGATGAAGATGACGCTGTCGCAGCTACGGCATAGTTATTTGTAGAAGTAGCAGAGATAGTTGTATGTAGAAATGTTTGTAAAATAGTTTCAAGGTTTAATAAAGTTATTTAAGATGCAAAGTGTTTTTGGACCGACAGGGCGCGCGGGCGCGGAGCTTGGTGATCACGAATCCGTATTGTACCTACCCAGCAGACAAGGCTAGTTGTATACCAAAATAATGCTACTGACATAGAATTATTATTATAGGTAGAGGTAGAACATTTTAGTACTTCTTTATTCCGAGGCGAGATATTAAAGTCTTTCAGTGTTATATAGATCACTATGGAAGCCTTTTCAAGAATGTGCATGCCCATAGCTGCTTTATTTAGCTAGATCTCGCGTATATCATATTAAAAAAATTAAGCCTGTTTTTTCCTACAAAAATTATCAGTAAATAGTTCATCAAAGTTTCAGAAAACATCGAAAAAAAAAAAAACTTAGAAATACTTTTCCATGGTTGAAAAAGGCGACAAGCTATTGCAATAATTGGTTCCTCCTATAACCATACAAGGCACACGGTCTGCTGACCATGGGTAACATTGTAGTTAACTTTTTCTCTTTTGAACGCAGTTTTTTGGAACGAATCTTAAAATTGTCATGTTGGCAATGGCAATACGTTGGCTAGCACGTAATGTCAACGTCAATTGTTAAATAATTGAGGTGCGTGCGTTCAAAGACTAAATTATGCGATTTAATTTGAACCATCGCACTCCATTATATATTTTACTCTGTTGTTTAACTGTTGAATATTGTATATTGCTTACTATTTAGAACTTAAACCGATCATTTTATAACAGGAGACCGAATTTCGCCAGTATAAATGATTGCATTGCATGCAACATAAAAGTTTCGACTCGTCTTCGATAAAGTTACTGAACGAATCCGAAAGGGGCGTAATAATAATCCGCCATTTTGTCCCTCTGACAATTTTACGAATTAAATTCTTTTGAACTCGCAATAATCTAAACAATCCGGTTACAAAAGTGATATTTATGAAACAGTGCAGTGTTTTCAAAGTCTGTGATATTTGTGTCTCCAATTATTTTTTGGTTATTACGCTGACTTGACATTTTGTGATTGAACGATTTTGACGTCGATTTGTAGAGCTCTCTTTTGATAAATCAAAATGGGCACAAGAGAGGACGAATATGATTACTTGTTCAAAGGTAAATACAGTGGAAATTGTGTTGCTATTTTGCTATTTGTAGGAATAGTTCAATGTAACTTTGAAATATCGAGAGACCTGGAGCTTGAGATAGTGGCCCATTGTTTCATCTGTGAATGACGTAGAATAAAAACTTTTACTAGTTTCTCTTTGTTTTCTGTATCAGCTCATATCATATTGTTTTCTGCCGCTATATCTTCATTAGTTTTTCCATGAATTCGTATCAAAACAGATGCTATTATTAGGTTTGTTTTACTATCAGCTGATAGTTTTGTACTCATCGATTTTTGCATAAAATTTTGTTGTCCGTGACTCATCTTGCTACCTATAAAGTAAGAGCTGATTATAGACACGTAGTGAAGCCTTTAATAGCCTTTAAGCATTAGTAAATTAGCTGCACCTCTTTTATTGAATAACAAGATTCATCCCTTTGTTCCAGTTGTCCTCATAGGAGACTCAGGAGTGGGCAAAAGTAGTCTTCTCTCGCGTTTCACTAGAAATGAATTCAATTTAGAGTCAAAATCAACTATTGGAGTGGAATTTGCCACAAGAAGTATAGAGGTGAGTCAAATTTGTGTATGCTGATGACCTGTCTTTATTGGAGCACAAAGCATTGAATTGTAATCATACTTACTGCTATTTTATTTAGGAGATCTTTTATTATTAGAACTATTGTTGATGTCATTTTTCATTAGTGTGGTCTTCGGTAAGTAAGTCAATAGGTATTATTATACAGGGTACATCCGCCAGTACTGATAAGCAGCTAATTATTCTGCTAAAAAACATTTAAGAAGCTTTAAATATAGTAACCACAACTTTTTATCAATATATTCTAAACTTAGTTTATGTCCTTGTTGATAACTTGACTACCTAATAACTATATGTTTTCGATCAATTGATGATATAAAATCAATGTAATCTAAATGCTTCCTTCTTATATTGTTATACCAACCAGATGACTATTTTTGTTATCTGTGCTTTGTTATATACATAGGGAATTAGAAAAAAGTTTCTGCCCACAGCTTTGTATGAATTGTGTCTATGGAAATGTTTAAAGGATATTTCTATCCCATGGGTACTTTTTTATTTGATAAAAAGTTGCCTGTTTTTGATTCCAGGCCTAGAGCTACATCTATGCAATTTCTGTCTGATCCGTTCAGTAGTTTTTGTGTGAAGAAGTAACAAATATCCAAATAGCAATCATAATACTTGTGTGTTTTAACTATGCATCAAGATTATTTTATGCTGGTTCCTCATGTAAATGAGAAGGGTAAATCGTAGTTGTGCCTCAGATTAAACTAGCAGAGTGGTTTGACTAGGTTTGGTTAGCTTATTTTCTATAATTATGCCTATTATAGTGTTAATAAACAAAGAACAACATAGATTTCTTCTGATGAACAAAGATCAGTAGCTTTCACCAACAGACAGTAGAAACAACAGACTTATCATTAGGTTCTTGATTATCACAAGTAACCATCTTTCAAAGATGGACTCCTTCTCAGGGTTGATAAAAATTAAGTATTATATTTTAATAATTGTATATTTTTAATAAATTAAAACAAATTGAATAATTAGATTGTATTTATAAGTATTAATACAACGGGTATTTATCGCGTTTATTTACCTATTTTTCCCGACGTTTCAACAGGTTTACACACTGTCGTGGTCACGGGATGACTGGAGTACTCTTAGATTATTGATTTGAATTAGATTGTAATCTGATTTATTGGAGATTTTTGTGATAAATGCTTTGGTCTATCCAGTTTTGGTTCAAAAGTTTAACCACTCACAATTTTAGTTTTTAATTTAAAAACATATGTTCTATTCCTACTACCTAGCTGAGGTGTCCTAGATGTAACATTGGAAACTCTGTAATGATGGTAGTTTTAATAAACAAATTGAATTGAATCACACAAAGTACTGCAGGAAGAGACAACACCATAATTGAAACATTTTTATTTCTATCCTACCTAGGATAAAAAATAATCTTGACACTACTTGACTGAATTTTTATAACCAAGAATACAAATTCTCCGGCATAGTGTATAACTCTAAACTTATAAATCAACCTGATACAAGTTATCGGTTGAGTCAACCTTATTATTTAACGTAAAGTAAAAATGTTATTTACGTAGTGGTGCCATAAGTTCTGTCTCACAGTAAAATTAAAAAAAAAACACAAGATTTTTTTTTTAATAATTACTATGTTTAATAATATACTTATTCTACTTTACAATTATACAGATAATTATTCAAAATGCCCACCCTTTGCAGCTACACACTTTTTCAAACGTTCCGGCCATTCATCAATCGCCGTACGCAGGACATCTAGTGATATTTCCTTCGCTGCTTTCGTCAAACTTGCTTTTAACGACTCTATGTTTCGATGTTGAGTAGAACAAGCCTTCTCCTCTAAAATATTCCATAAGCGGTAATCCAAAGGATTAAGGTCTGGGCTCCCAGAAGGCCAATCTTCAGCAGCAATGAAGTCAGGAACATTCGATTTTAACCAGGTTTGCGTTGTCTCGGCTTTATGAGCTGGTGCTGAGTCCTGCTGGAACACCCAATGCTGACTATGGTACATCGTTGTATTGAGCGGCTTCACCACCTTCTCCAGGATGTCACTTTGATAGTTCTTTGCCTTCGTTTTGACGCCTTGCTCACAAAAATGCAGTTCCGTAGCACCGTAATACCCAACTCCCCACCAAACCATGACTGAGGCGGGATGATGGCCACGCTCTATACATAGCTATGTGCGTACACTCTATCATTCTGTCGGTTAAACTTCTCTTCAATTGTAAAAATTTTTTCGTCGGAAAAAAGTATTTGTTGGTACTTTTTTCCCGCGTACTTCTTCAAGAGACGTTGAGATCGCACCTCTCGTATCACACGAAGCTTGTCCGAAAGCCGCTGCCCTGTTGACCGTCGATAAGCACCAAGCTTAAGGTCTTCCTTGATAAATACGAGACATCGTTCTTTTGGGTATTTTCATCTCCCGTGCCATGATCTTTTGTTTCCGGAGCGGATTCCTCAGTATGCGGTGACGTACCGCTTCAACTGTTGCTGGTGTACGAGAAGTACGAGGCCTGCCGCTCCTAGACCTGTCATCGACAGAGGATGTCTCACGGTATCGTTGGATAGTACGCTGCACAAATTTCATTGTAATTTGTAGTGGCTGCAGAAGCTCAAATATCTCCTTTGCTGACTTTTTGCACTTAAACAGTGCAATAATGGCGATCCTGTTCTCTTTAATGCCCCACTCCATGTTGCTCGTTCGAAATCCAATGACGAAACGGTATTTTTTTAACAAAGGGGGAAGTATTAAAGCTTATTCACGACAGTAAACCGGGGATGCGTTATGAGATTTTTACTGGAGGGTAGGGAGACAGAACTTATGGCACGACTACGTATGCACTTAAACAGTGTCACAGGCAATATGAGTTGATGATTTCTTGAGTCTCCTGAATTAGTTAAAAAACTGTGTTTCAGGAGCCGGTGTTCTCAAACGAATATTTACATTTGTATATCTAATATTTACATATGTCTAAGCTAAGGTTACATTACAAATAAAATATTGAATCCATGGAACAATCCCTTCCAGGTGGACGGCAAGACAATAAAGGCCCAGATATGGGACACAGCCGGGCAGGAGCGTTACCGCGCGATCACATCGGCGTACTACCGCGGGGCGGTGGGCGCTCTCCTCGTGTACGACATCGCCAAGCACCTGTCGTATGAGAACGTGGAGCGGTGGCTCAGGGAGCTGCGGGACCACGCCGATCAGAATATACTGATCATGCTCGTCGGGAATAAGAGTGATCTTAGGCATCTCAGGTGAGAATAAGAATGAATTTATTTGTTATAAGACTTACACAGAACATAATAAACTGAAACTTAGAAGAAACGTGTTGGTAATTGTGTAAGTAACAAAATGGCTTTGCCTCAGCATGAGTTGGATGACTAGCATGCTAACAACCAACGTTGGTCTTCCGGCCACTTACTACCTTACATTATCTTCTACTATCTATGAGACTATCTTTCACTGTAAAGGTGCAATTCCAGGATGGAGCGCAGGCCGCAAACTGCAGCTGCAGGCTGCAAGCGATACTACTTCTTTCTATGCATCTCTATGAAATTTGAACTTTTACCTTTATACAAAGTGGAAGGAAACATTTATTTAAAGTGGCGAAAACCAGCATCTACCTGCAAACATATCTTTATTGTTCCATAAAATCCAATAGATTTTATATCAATCAATGCCCAGTTGAGATAATGTTAGGTCCGCAACCACTTTATAAACTCCTCCCTGTCTGGCTTGGGCTATATAAAACAATCATAGATAGCTTCGCTTCAATAATTCCGTATTACAATGCAGTGAGTCATTCTTGTGAGGTCAGCTATGTGTGATAAAGATACAGGTGTTTTATTCAACTGATTTCGTCATTTATTCACACATCCTTCTTTGAGTAAACTTACGAATTATATTTTTATTGATTGAATGTTTATTCAGCTTTTTGCTGAGCGCAGTAGGAACAACACTTTGATGACCTCTATGGCGCGATGGCGCAGCGAGCGAAGGTTCGCCTGCGATGCGAGAGATTGCGGGTTCGATTCCCGCCTCGTGACAAATGTTTGTACTATTTGTAGATTGTTAGTTTTGGGTGTTCTGGGTTTTTTCTAAGTAGCTATAATAAAAAAACATCTATGTAGTATGAGACGACCGATGGGGCGCGGTGGGCAAAGGTCCGCCTGTGATGCAGGAGGTTGCGAGTTCGATTCCCGCCTCGGAACAATTGTGTGTACGATCTGCAGATAATTATTCCGGGTGTTATTATTTAGTATAATTTATTATAATAATCATTATTATTATCTCAATATGAGTTTTTTGGAGAAATGTTGACCATGTTGTTATGAATTCCAGATCCATCCCAACAGAAGAAGCGAAGGCATTTGCGGAAAAGAATGGACTTAGTTTTATAGAAACATCGGCGCTGGATTCTACCAACGTGGAGCCGGCTTTCCAGAATATTCTTACTGGTAAGTTATTGTATAGGATGTGGGATGTGGATAGGATTCGTAACGAATACATCCGTTAGAGAACCAAAGTTATCGACATAGCTCTAAGAGTTAGCAAGCTGAAATGGCAATGGGCCGGCCATATTTCACGAAGAACCAACAATCGCTGGGGCAATCGTGCTCTTGAGTGGAGACGACGACTAGGTGGGATGACGACGAGCGAAAGATTGCAGGTAGATGCTGGATGCGTCAAGCTGAAGACCGGGCGCTGCAGTGCTCATTGGGGGAGGCCTATGTGCATTTGAAATTAAGCACATGATATTAAATTTCTATCTACCTATAATGACGACCGATGTGGCGCGAAGGGCTAAGGGCGCTTCCGCTTGCCCATAACACAAGCTCTACTTTGCTTGGGGCTAGATGATGAGGTGTGGATTGTCCAGCATTATTATTATATTAATAATCATTACCTACATCCGGTTTTAATCTAGCAGTCTGTCTTTTTTCAACATGTATCCCTCCGCACAATAAAATTAATCATGTTTCCTTATCAAACCACAACATTACATTATGTACATTATAAATCTGTCCGTCAAGTCAACGTCCGCTCATATTGGGCGTATCTCTGACGTCACATCTATTTTTAACTGTCTGGGGTCAATAATGGGTCTATGGTGGCTTCCTATGATTATTATGGGTTAATATGAGGTCATTTCCCTTGCCGCGCGTGCCTTGAATAATTGGCGTTCTAATTTAATTCGATGATATACATAGTTATGATAAGATTAGATGCTTATAAATAATTAGCTACTTGTGAAGTACATATGTACATAATTCGTTTATCAGTATAAATTATCTTTTGTTTTCACTTTTGTATATTGATTATGTTCTGATTGTAAATTCTCAAGGTACAATAATGATGCATAAGTAGCCCATTGTAAATGTTGAAGGTAGCAGTTGCAATGGTCCCACAGGTTTCCCTACTCAAGGGAGATAAGTACTGGTACGGTAATCCAGAGAGCAAAAGTTTCTTTTAGAAAAAGCCCCCTATGGTACGGGGTTGACAAAATAATACCAAGGGAAAATTTCAATTTTTGGCAACACGCATTCCACTCATGCAAGTTGAGTCAATAGATACGAACGCATTGGCGCATGTATACAGCGACGGAGGCATTCATGAGATGTAAACGGCATACTTACTTTTAATACTACGCCGGCTGATAGTGAGCTTGTCCACTACCGAGGCTATGTAATAGACGACAACCTACTAGCAACATACATATAAACATTAGTCCCTCCAACCTTCCCATGGTCCTGCCAACCTTGTGGTTACACGGATCGAAACTGAGAAAAGAGTAACTCGGGCGACTCCAGACTCTACAAATCCTACGCACTTTGTCCCAAACACTCCCCCTTCTGGGGCATGCCACATCACATCATAGACTTCGTTGCCGGGCTGCTCCACCCCAACTTGGTGCTGCTCATTGCCCCCTTCCCATCAGAGATAACAAGATCGGCGTAGTGTATAGAGATGAACATCAGTTTTCCATGTTTCCAGAGATCTACAGGATCGTCTCGCAGAAACAGATGCGCGACCCGCCTGAAGGAGACGTGATCCGGCCCGACGCGGAGCCCGCCGACGTGCGGCCCTCGCCAGACGTGCGCAAGCAGTGCTGCCAGTAACCACACTGTACGTACCTACCTTCACTCTCCTACACGCACTGTACGTACCTACCTTCATTCTCGTACACACCACTTATGCACAAGGGTTTCCGGCATATATCTCACCTTATTTCGCTTCTCTTGTCCTTCTTGTCTTGGATAAACAACATTTTTTTCTGGCAAAGTGTGTCCCTCGAAAAATATTTTCGTCTTATACATATCCCATTTAAATGGGCAGTTAAGGCGTACCCGAAAGGCTAGCACACTTAATTAGCATGTTAATTTTTTTTGAGTTTGTTCTCCAATATTGTAAACAGACTCCATATGGGTTAACCATATGAATAAAGAATTTATTCATAGCCTACACACATGTTATACAAAAAAGGAAACTACGTTAATAAAGAATAACATAAACCTTTGGAATATTTTTTATCATCTTTTTCATATTCATATCATTAAAGTTATTGTTCAGTGTAGTATCTTAGTGGGTACACCATGCATACAAACCCCGCCTATTTTCGCGTCGCGTTCCCTCTCCTTGGTATACGATATGTGGTGAAGTTTAGAGACTAAAAAGAAACTTCCTTATCTTTCAGAAAGTCCAGTAAATCGTCGGAGCCGAAGCGAGAGACAAAATGGCTGTAGAAGTAACTGCAATCATTACGAATCATTCCCAGGACAACGGTGTTCACAACATCGAGTGTTGCCAGCAATATTCTCCCCGCTGTTTATTGTGCTGGCTGTGATACAAGCGCTTACCGCATTTGGAATAAAACAAAGTCTAACAACCCCTGTTATTTTATATAATTAATATGAACGTTTTAAAAGCAGTACTAAAGTGGTTCAACGCAATATTTAGATCTGGCAACACCCAAGCGGTCAAGAGTGGCTCATGTAGATAGCTTTGTGTAATTTTTAATATTTAGTGTCTGAACGGAAATAAATCTTAATAAATTAACATTATTGGAGACAACTAAATATTAACACGAGTTAGAATACAAACGCTTTGGTTAGCGAAAGCACCTTAATGATTTGGCGCTCCTAGTGATTACGTACACATGCCTGTGTGTATTATATCTAAATTATAATTTGTATTTAGGTGTTAACCTTTTATTTCGTCTTAGTAGGTAATTCATAATGTATCTATTTATTTAGTTAATTAAAAAGTATATAGCAAGTTAACTGGTGGTCCATTTTAGTTATACAATGAAGTGATTACGTTACTAATCTAATCCGGCGTGTATCCAATGTGTACATTTCTAAGCAATAAGCTCCAAGTGGGGTGTGTATGCTTTACAATCATTGTTTTATACGACACTAGAGTATAATGAGGATAGCTTTTTTATGGGAACTTGTTTATTTACTGATATTATGTGCCTTCATGGACGAGCTGTTTCTATTAAAGCTTTTATTGTTTTTGCGTCATGTTGAAATTAGATTATATTGGTATTTACTTGTTGTCTCAGGAATGCCGTTGGCAGCCGCAAGGGGCTCTACAGATATCCGTGGCGTAGCCAGGTCACTATTATTATTGTTACTGTAGTAAATAATTCTAAAGTCATTGATATATCCGCTAGGGGCGCTTGCTGAAATTTGACCTCGGACTAAAAAGTTGAAGAAAAACGTCAAATTAGTTATTATCGTGAAATTTGTCTCGCAGACAAGCGATTATAGTCTTCTGCAAGTACTGTCGAGTCCTAACTGACCATGGTAATCTACGGCGATGTAGTAGCAGAAAAGTAGTAAAGAACGGCATGTTCGAGATCAGAAAAGCAACTAACATAGAATTGGGTTCGTGAAACTATACTGCTTTGCATCGCCATGAAGTCAGCGCGTTGGCTCTAAGGCGAGTATGACGTCACGGATGCTGTGATTTAGCCCTCTAAGGATTCAATACTCAATCCCGCACGAGTTGGCTGTGTGCCATTTTATCAAGTCAGTTGGTTCAGGCCTTGGCGACCGTTGGCTTACGGTTCTCAGAGATGCAGTGTTCGTTGTATCTAAAATATGTTATTGTATTATGGTCATAAATATGCATGGTTATTTTTTTAGTGCCTATCTGTAATTACTTTATTAAAGACAAAGATAATAAATAAAATATAATGTAAATCCCATGGTTTGTTCATTGGCAAAGAGCTGGAATGTTTGATGCCTGAATCTGCCCTGTAGCCTAATTTAACTATAGACTAAGGAAATTCATAGTAACAAAGTATTTTTAAAAATATTTATTTTGTGCTTAAAAATAAAAACTTAGATTAGTTAATCGAGTCACAAACAGTGTGGAAAACTTAACTCCACTCACACCAAAAACTCAGTTAAACTCAAAGTTCAAAAATAGAGTTCTTAGTGCAAATGGTTTCTGTGCAATAGCATTGGAATATGAATCGTGTGCGAGTGATGTAAAGTTACTTCTTCATCATGTTGTTGACTAGCGCTTTGAAGGCGTCGAGTCCGACCTCGTTAGCTTCTTTGTATCCTGGGGCGGTCTTCTTCACTGAGTCGTACCATCTGTGGAACAAATAATTTGAGTAAACAAATAGTTTAAATAGATATTGTAGTGCTTAAGAAAGGACTCGGTTTTTACCAATCAGGACTTGAATTATACCTTACTCTGAAGTTGCTTTCGACAGTGAAACCCATTTTTAACAGACTTCAAAAAAGGAGGAGGTTCTTAATTCGATTGTATTTCGTTATTTTAAAGGAGGTTTACCACCATTATCTTTTATAAGTTAGGTAAGTACTAAAATGTTATTTCGTGGTCTTCGCACATCTCGCATGCAACTGCGACAAAATGTTGAAAAACTCCAAAATCAAACAAGGTAAATAAACATTATTGTGTGATAACTGATAACGAAATCGGAGACAACTGAAACTGAAGTTAAAGTTATGATAAATAGAAGTTACCTCTTGATGTTATTGTATTTGAGGAAATCAACATCCGAAGCCTCGAAACTTGAGACGCTGGCGACGATGCTAAGGTCGGCGATGGTGATGCCGCGGCCGGCCACGAAGTTCTGGCCTTCCAGGAACTTGTCCAGGAGTTGGAGCGCGTCTTCGATCTTGCCGAGCTTCTCCTTGTCAGCTGGGGCACCGCCGAATACTTGTGGGTACTGGTACAAATAGATTTAAATTGTTAGTTCACTGAAAACTTAGTATCGAGAGTTTATAATGAGGTAAAGACCGTTTTTTAAAAAAGGAGGAGGTTCTTTGGTCGGCTATATGTACGAGTATGTCCGTCGATTTCTTCGTATATTTTACAATGAAATGCAATTCGTCTTCTAAAATTAATAAAGGTAGATATAATATTTTATATGTAGATGTAGGTAACTAATATTTCGGGCACTGGCCCTCCCAATAAACGAATGCTCGAATCTATAGTAATTCTGCGGTATTAGGAATGAAAATTTGTTGAAATAAATGTTTTAATTTATTCAATTCAACTTTAAAAGGGCCGCCCCGCCCCGTAGCGTAACTGAATAGTTTACCGGTTGTTATGATTTTCCTTAAAGATACTCACAAAGTAGTCCGCAAAGCGCTGGTACAGCGTGCCAATGTCGAAGTAAAGGCGCTGGTCGACCAGAGCCCTCGCTCTGGGCTCCTCAGGATAAAGCGCTGAACCGTTACCGTATTTGTTAGCCAAGTACGCGATGATAGCCCGGGACTCCCAGATTGAAAGGCCGTCGTCGACTAAAGTGGGCACGGTGTGTTGTGGGTTCAACTGGGGAGGAAAATTAGGAATTAGTTGATTGTCTAGTTATGTCTGTTAATTAGTGACACAGGATAAAATCAAATATATAACCAGTCAACGTAGATAAATTAGTATATTCATTAGGTAATTTTCCGTCGCTAGATGTCGGATGTTTGATAATAAAGTAATACTGAACAATAATTTTAAAATAATACTATCTCGTCCGTCCGGCTTCACTCACATTTAGTTTTCTGTAGCCATTCTACGTAAGAATTTTCAAATCTACCGTAGGTAGTACAAAGTCAAATTCAAATTATTTTATTTTCTTTATTTTACTATTTAGGCTTACAAAATAAGCAGTTTACAAGTCATACTTTATACAAGATTATTTTACTGTTTTACTGTTCACTTTAATTTTTTGTCCACTAAGTTTTTGTTTTTGTTTGTGGAAGGTTCTTCCACTAGAGAGATGAACATGCTAGTGGTTTCTTTTCACTTCTTCCACTAGTGGACAAAACATTTAAGTGAACAGTAAAATAATTTTATTTGATAATAATTTATATATAAAATATGACTTGTCTAAGTGCTTATTTTGTAAGCCTAAAGAATAAATGATTTTTTAATTAAAAAATCACAATAACATCAGTAGGCAGAAGGTGCACTATAGTGTACCTTCTGCCTACTGATGTTATTGTTTGTGAAGTCTAGATTATGAAAGAAAGGCGTTTACTATAAAATTATTGAAGTAAGGTAGGTAGGTACCTAACTATCATGATAGGTACAGTAAATATAAGCTGTGTTATCTTTCACTCATCAAATATTAAACCGCATTACCACAACAACAAGAGATGTAAACATTGCCTAACTTGTTTGCGATGACATAAGTAGGTAACGTTAGCTATCATTATTGCCGGTTAGTATTTAGTTTATCTTATATGTATACCGTAAATACTAGCAACCTCTATCTGATATATAAAATACTTAGGTAACTGTGTTATTTCTTTAACTATATATGTATATACAAATTTTTCAATTGCTTTTGGATATCCCCAGACCTCTGTGTTAGGGGGTTTCGCTCTTGCCTTAAGAAAATTCACTCTTATAGACTAATTAGGTAGGTACCTACCTAAATTATTTCTTATTTATATTATTTATTCATCTACCTAATACGAAAAAGGTTAGGTAGAGTAGATGCTTTTTAAAGGTATCATTTGGACCATTAGATAGATCTACTTCAGTTGGCAGAGGTAGAGCAAATAAATTAAAAAGTGCCAAAGCTACGTGCCGTAAAAGGTTAGGTAGATGCTTTTGAAAGATTATCATTTGGGCCATTAATCTATCATCCTTTTTGGCTTAGATTATTTACCTGCTTTTTGGTTGGCAGAGGGCCGCCCCGGCCGGATTTTAAATCACTTTTTGGGAACAGGTATAGCAGAGAAGTATCATATCTCCCATACTCAGGCAGTTAGGCATTTACATAGTCATTTGTTTCCAACGCAACCGGTTTTCAAGGTCCCGCAACAGGTACCTAGATAAATAAGTATATGAGAGATCAGACATAACGTAAAAACTTTGATTGTGTTGTCCGATTCGAGTTTTTGTTCGAGTTTTAATGATTGCCATCAGTAGGTAGGTATATTGTGGAATTCTTCATCTTTGTTGTTGTTATTTCGTGAAATATGCCGATTTGCGAGTTTTATGAATCAAGTTTGGCCTTGCCCCCCGCACAAGTTCCTTTAAGTTTATCCACTCATTATAGGACACTGTGTATATCGACATTAGACAGGACAGTCTTATAGGCAAGTACCTACCTACCTAATTAATATAATTTATCTAAAATGATTCTCATTAATGGCAATTTAAATCTTTGCTAATGGGAAAACACGCTATTCAAACATGTTTGGCCCCATATAAGTTCATCGCCCTCACCCGCTGCAGTCTTACATAGTATAGTAGTAGGTACACTATCTAATCTATTCAGCGTCCTTCATTTCTCAGCATAGTAAATAGCACCCTGTTAGCAATGGTTTAAAGTTGTATTTAATGTGGGTTTAAGTCAATAAATACTGGAATGGTGTCTACGGAAATGCTGGCCGAATGCCATGAGTGTTATGAAATTTTGAGACAAGTATTTCTAACTTGGACCTACCTACGTAAACGTTTTAAGTACCGAACATATTTCAACTTATGATAAGTACCTAATACGGTACCTACCTACTGGTGATTATTTTGACAACCTTCTCAAAGTCAACCTTTCGAGCTAAGTACCTACCTATATCCGAAAAGGCGCCAGCAATTTCATCACTGTCGTGTTTTGTAGCAATTTCCGATACTGACTTTTTTTTATTTAAATTACTTGCACAGTTTGAGTAAAGTACTATACAAAAGCATTGGTCCGCAATGACTGCATCGACTGCCCTGCTGGCCACACTATGTGTGCTTGCTAAGCTTAGCTTGCTATGATCTCGGCCTTCAAGCTTGCTGTACAGGCTTGTCTATCAAGGGCTGCAACAGTGACTTTGATGGCTGGGACCTGCGCTTTCAGCCATCAGCCGCAGCCGCAGCCAGCAGCCCACCCATCCACTACCGCCCTCATCAGAATGTTACACAGTTGTACATTACTGATGAATGTCAGTAATGGGTGGTCACCAATGTAGGTTTTTATTATAGCATCTCAAAGATAGTGTTCAAATTTCGTAACGTTTAATAGTTTGATGTTTTTTTATAAAAACTGAAAACAGTATTTCCTTTTGATTTATAAAGTTTTTTTTTTCTGAAAAATTGATGGTCTGTTAAAAACAAGCCTAAAGTAATTACGCTAACATTATAAATGCGAAAGTTGAGATGGATGGATAGATGTTTGTTACTTCTTCACTCCAAAGCGATTAAAGGGATCGGGCTGAAATTATGCATACAGGTAGTTCTGGGCCGGGAATAAAATAGGCTAATTTTTATCCCATATAGGTATTATATCAGTTCCCATGGGATAAAATCACCTTTATACGTTTCCATAAAAACAACGCGCGAAGAAGCGGGCAGAAAACAGATATTATAATGCAAAACTAGAGTTGAAGCAAAATAAAGGTGCTATTATTATTTTGTTGTCTTGTTTGGTCGTTTAGTTTATTTAATTATTTTACCTCTTCTGCTAGCTATACACGATTATGTGCCTAGTAATTTTCAGGAAAATATATTCAAATTACATAGATTTTTCCTATAGTAGAATACTAGCCGCCATAGGACTATTTTATTGAAATAAATGTGTCTGAATCATGGTTAAAATCACTTATTTCTTTTTTTTGTTGGTAAGCATGACTTGCAGAAACTATTCGCGGTGGGATAGAATCCGTTACATAATTATGTTTTCAAGGTTGATGTGATGAGAGTCATGACTCATGAGTACATGGACAAATATACCTCCAAACGAATTAGTTGCGCACAATGGATTAATCTTATCTTTGAATAATCTTATCTTTTTGGACACCACTCCAAAAAGATAAGATTATTAAATGAAAGATATATGTACCTGTCTGTACTCTTCATTGTCTTAGATTCAGATTTTCTTACGTGTTAATTTCAAGAGACTAAGTAATGAGAGACTATTATATTCTATATAGATAGGTAGGTACTCGTATGAGTAAGGTGCTTATCACGAATGATTTTATTCAACGTTAAATTCATTCGGCACTGTCTACAGCACTGCGTCTAGGGGACTTCTTTCGTGAAAAACACTGAACAAAACCTTCAGCAAAGTTGAGCAAATGTTAAAAGTTACCTACACTACAGCAAATGTCAAATATGAACGAACATTTCATAAGTAACAGGAAATGTCATTTCTAAAAATATATTTTCAAAAAACTGCGCCCCGCCCTCTCCGACTTTTTATTATTGTTATTTTTAAGAAACTAAATTATCGAGTTCTATGAACTCTATATCCAAATATATAGAGATTACATTTTCCTACTTTTTTAGCTACTTGCTCAAATAAAACTAGTACCTACTAGACTAGCCTACTGGCAGAGTTTTGTAACTTCAGCAAAAACCAGTGAGTTATTTCCTGTAGAGGAGACCTTACAGGACTCGATATTATCACGCTACATTATATATGTTATTCTGTATTTTTTTTGTACAAGATGTGTGTGTGCGTGTAGCTATGAATAAATTCTTTAATTTTTTTACATATTCTAAGCACTGGTTAAAGTCTGGTTGTAGAAGACTTACCTTCAAGTACTCTGGTTTAAGATGCTCCCCATGATGCAGATCCACCAGCTTCAGGTCCAGCTCCAGGTTCAGAGCCTTGGCGGCCAGCAGCACCGCCCTGCAGGGCGCGGAGCCGGGCACGTAGTATAGGGTAGGGGCCATGCTTCTACGACAATAATACTATTAATGGTATCGATTGTAAACTTGTAAAAAGCTTTGCCGCATGCCCTTCTAAAGGTCATTCCATTTGTCACATTGTGTTAACGTAGGTTTGTGAGGATTACGAAAAGTCCATTCATTCGATTATCAATAAATATACCCTTTTAGTATAATGGTTTTTTGACACTAGTGTTTTAATAGCAGTTTGATTGATTTCTAAGGAAAATCTACGCCGCCCTACGCGCTGCGACAGCCCTCGTAGAATAAGAAAAGATTATAATTATTGTTTTGCGTGTTCGAACGATAAATTTTGTGTTGCCATCGCTTTCAAAAAATCGGAATAAAATGGATGGCATACATTTAGACGATTTAAATTAGTTAACTTTAATTTTGTTGTTGTCTGAATTGACACCGCAGTGTCGACCAAAAGGGGGTGAATCAGGGATAATGAAAAAAATATGAGTTGATGAGTGTCCTTTTGAGAATCTGTCTTTTTGAGAATAAACTCTTTGTTCGAATAGGTAAGTAACCAAGTAGGTAGGTTCAAATTAAACATTTAACAATAAAAAAATATTAATATAATTATATAATTTTTTAAGTGTCTGTCTGCACAATTTTAAAAATTCTTTGCACAATGTCCTATGGTTTTTCCTTTGTCAAAAGTTAGTGTGTGTTATAATAAAAATGTAATTTATCTTTTAAAATAGTATTTAACGAAATCAAGTGTAACATTGTGTACCTACGGTGTAAATAAATATACTAAACTAAACTAATACCATAAGTACCAAAAGTGCTGCCATCATAACAATACCTGAACTAACCACAAAATTGGTTAGTGAAAGCAACGGCATTGAAAAACACAATGTTAACGTAAGTGTTTCCCACAACTATTAACTGACTCAGAACGAAATGGAAAGTCAGTCAAGGATACACGCACGTTGCTAATTTGGCTAAAAACAAGGCTTGTGTTTTAGATAAATCCTAGGTAGAGGCTGCAATCTTTGGGTCAGAATCTATTCTTCTGTAGTTTTGTTTCACTGTACTGCACTCAATGGTAGGTATTACGGGAGAGGTAGCCAGGCCATTTTATTAGAAGAAAAAAAACATTATACAAGGCTTCAGGAGAAAAACAAGTTTGAGTGTTATAGAGTGTATAAGAGTCATAACCTCTTATGACCAAAGGTGCCAAAGCCCTAGTAAGGTCGTTTTAAAATGAATGATTTAATCGATATCGAGAATTTTCGAGTGTTTACGAAATCTAATAAAAAAACGTTACTAATCAAAAACATCGAAATAAGTTTATATTGTTGCCTAGAAACGATCACTGTAATGTTTGCCACGGCGGCAGTAACTAGGTAGTTTATGTGTGGGAGAAATTTCAATTGAAGAATGTCGAAATATCTCGAGTGCTGATCAAGTTCACGAAACTAGAGCACTTTCACTCCAATTATACCGCGGTGACTTTCTGTATCGAAAGCTTGACCGCGCCCGCAAATCATTGTAAAAAGGCGTAAATGTAGTTGTACCAAATAAACATTCGGCGTTTTTACTACCCACCAGGTAGTAAAGGAGTAATGAAGCTGACAAACGAAATGAACAGGATATTAGATAAGTCATTAGGTCAGTTAGCGAAAAAATACGGAATTGCTTGAAGTGATTGGGAAAACCAGTGAGCATTTCAAGGTGAATTATATATTTTTATTGGTACAAAAAACTAGCAAAAAGAGTTAAGTTAATAAGTGGGTAAATGTGAAATCTTGAGTTGTTAGTGTCTTAGTTAGGTGCCTTATGAAATCCTTAGAAATATTATTGAATGAATTTGGTTTTATGTTTAAAAAACTGAATAGAATAAGATTTTATTTATCTATCACACACAAAAGACGGAAAGAAAGTACAGCAAAAACATATTATTATATTAAAACACATTAAATTGCATAAAAAAAACTTGTTGTTTTAGAACTTTATTTTGCTTTTAAATGAGTTCTTGTAGGTACGCGATAAATAGGGCAGCGACAATATTAGCAACATCGCTTTTTCCTATGCGAACTCTAGTACATACAGTTGAATTAATTACGTAAGTACATAATTGAAATGTTTAAAGCTCCCACTGTAAATTCCCCATCCAAATTAACTCGTACCAAATTGTAGTGCCAAAACAAAATTTCATCAAAGTTTTTCATAGGTTGTTTTGTCGATATAATTTGGAACACATCACTATAATTTAAACAACGCATAGACTGCAGGCAGATGCTGGATGCGGCAAGCTGAAGACAGGGCGCTATGGCGCGCTTATTAAGGGGAGGCATGTGTCCAACATTGGACTATTATAGGTCTATGATGACTACAGTATAATAGAAGAAACTTTTTGACGGTACTTACAATTTTTTCAGTCGATTTTAAACGTAGAACTAAGCACTGGCAGTCACTGTGCTCAACACGAGAACCGGCGACGGAATAGTCGGAGAGGGGAGAGGTCAACGGCTTTATAGTAACGCGCCGGCTGGTGACGTGGGTTTTGGACAGAATCAGACTGAGCTTGAGCTGATATCCTTCCTGTTGGTAAAGGAATAAAGTTTAAATTGGAATGAGATAATAGATAGGTATAGTAAGCTGGGAGAGAACCTAGTGTTCAAATGAAAATTTGGATCTCATTGGAATTGGATTGATTTTCTATAATTTCGGTATTTGTAATGGGCAGGGTGCTTATGAACCGAGTAAACTAAAAATGGGTAGGTATCTAAAAAATATCATTGTTAATTTGTGTTAAAACATGTCAATTTTTTAATTTTATTTAAAGTAATGTAGGACAATCCACACAGCATCATCTAGCTCCAAGCTAAGCAGAGCTTGTGTTATGGGTACTAGATGACTGATATACACATAGATATGTATTTTTATTATACATAGATAACGACCAGAACATATCTGCAGATAGTACGCACAATTGTCCCGAGGCGGGAATCGACCCTGCGTCACAGGTGGACCATCGCCCACCGCTCCACAGAGGTCATCTATTATCTAGAAATACTCGTATGCATTTTCCAGGCAATGTATTTAAGCTCCAAGATAAATATTTACTACAATTGGTGTAGTTTTGTCATCATGAATTGGCAGGCTTTAACTGGTATTTCCAAATTGTCTCGTAATCAGCATGATGAGACATTTGTCATAATATCATTGTGACACAACAGGTAGGTATATGTTAAAAGCTTGCCCTGAGTAATAAAGTAAGTTATAATTTGGTGTGATACTCACCTCAGGTAGGTACCTACCTGAGGTAAGTATCATACCAAATTATCCATGAGTAAAGTTTTTTTAGTAGGTACCTTAGCTACACTGTTCATATATATAGGTAGTATATTTTTTACAAGACACCAATCTGCCCCATTATACTCGTATATATACGAGGTTGTTATTATCCCGAGCGTAGCGAGAAAGGTGGTTTTGGCCTGAGTGAAATACTCTACTTTTCACTTCGATTGTGAGAAAATACAACAATCAAACATTATCTTCATATAGCACACGTTTTTCCACTTCTCTACTTTTTAAATTCGTCCTCTTTCTAAACGGAACACCAAAAAGTCGAGTCTTTATGTAGTTTATCTTTATTAGAATGTTTTGTATTGTCTGATTGTGTAATTTCAGACAAAAATTAAAATATAAAAGTACCTACTTTTAACCCCTAAGGCGTATATTTAAGTTTACGCCCGCTAACCTACGCTATAATGACAAGACTTTTGGAACAATAGAAGTAAAACATGATTTAAAAATCAATCTCTAGGACTCTACCTATTTTTATAATGTATACATGGGTACCTACTCCGCTAGCGGAGTGGCATCCCAAGAGAACCAGACCCCCACCTCTTGCTTGCCTTCATTGGCCGGTCTGAGTGGAGTCGCGAGAGATGCATCTTAGGATGTAGACTCGGGGGTGGAAGTGTCTAATGGCGTAATAGCGAGGAAACCCGCTCACGAGCAGTCTTCGTGATGGTGAAATCGGCACCCCTCAGTCGTTTGCGCCGTTGTTGTTCCTCTCCGGTAATTTACTCCGGCTTTTTAAGGAACCCATCCAGCATTCGGCAAGCCACCGTCTGCCACTCTTCTTAACATTATGATTGACTTGTTTATGGCAGACGTAATCTCCCCTATAGCCCGATTACCTAGTCCATCCATCCATCACAATAACCTGGTTTTATTTCTTTCATTTTTCTTTGCAATAGTCTCTACCTACACCTGGTGGATACCATCTTTGGATGTATCATATTGTGCACCCGAGGATAATACTCGCTATGTGTAGCCATCGCCTTTAGATTAACTTCTCAAAGGGCCTCTGTGCTGTTGGCTTCGGCCCCACGCAAGCCTTCCAAACATCTTCCAAAGGACCGGGTCACTTTATGGCCCGAGATCATGGTAAATGAGAGACATAATAATAATAATAAAAATACATGATCGATCATCCTCATTAACAGACTACGTACGAAAATTTTACGATATTTGGCTGCCCGAGCGGTGACTTAATAGAAACCCAAACCACATTGCGATTTATAATTTTATGGTTACGGGTTTATCCCGATCACACAAGTTCTAAATCTATAACATCATTAACTGTGTTATATAAAATACAATATTTTTTATATCACTACATAAAACAAAGTCGCTTCCCGTTGTCTGTCTGTCCCTATGTATGCTTAGATTAGATCTCTAAAAGTACTTTGATTTTTAAATAGATAGAGTGATTCAAGAGGAAGGTTTATAAACCATTTGACACACAGATTTCCACGCAGGGGAAGCCGCGGGCCGCAGCTGATTTAATATAAATTCATGATTACTAGTGTAGGCATCTCGTCTAGATGATGATGAAATAGGTCAAGGGCCAGTCGCAGGCCTTGATGTGGCCGTTGCCTTCAGGAATCGGGTGACCAGCTGTCCTTTGTGCAAGGAGGACTGCTTCGTTCGGATCCGCTGAACCACAGGGCCGGCTCTAGTGCCGAGTTCGTTCAGCCTTCAGTTTCTTTTAGTTTTGTCTCTAGGGACATAAATAAACGAATAGGTTGAACTGAAAAAGGTATAAAAAAGCACATTTTTCTTCTTTCTATTCCAGTCGGTGGGATGACGACTTGCGAAAGACTGCAGGCAGATGCGGCAAGCTCAAGAAATGGCGCAGATAAGGGGAGACTAACACACACAAACAAAACAACTAACACTAGCAGAGCTTATGATGTGCATGCAGATGCTTTGCTTCATCATAAGCTATCATTGCTATATAAGTTAGTACCAGATAATGGCTTGGTTAGATGATGTTATCATTTAATGTTTACTTTGTGTTAATATGCGAATTCGTCTTAAAGCGAATTTTATTATGCGTCAGAACCCCTAATGTTATGTACAAGCACGTATGTTCAAAGTAGGAAGTGAGTCGACAAAACTGCAGGATTTGGATAAAAACGCTTGAATATCAACATACATACAACTAGGCAAATGATTAAACCATGAATACGAATTTAACTACTTATCATCATCACTACTGATGATGTTGATGGTCAAAATAAAACTAAAAAACCTTGCGTAGGGTCGAATGTAATGTTGGACAATCCACACAGCATCACCTAGCGCCAAGCTAAGCAAAGCTTACACATGTTATAATTAATATGGTCATCATCATGAGTCCGTATACGTCCACTGCTGAAAAAGTAAAAGTAAAGTAAAAAAATCATTTATTTCTTTAGGCTTACAAAATAAGCACTTAGACAAGTCATATTTTATATATAAATTATTATCAAATAAAATTATTTTACTATTCATTTAATTTTTTGTCCACTAGTGGAAGAAGTGAAAAGAAACCACTAGCATCATAGCATGTTTATCTCTTATATGTCTAATACATGGTTATTTGCCTATTCAAGTCTAAATATAATATGATTCGATACATGTCAATATTTAAGTAAAGCGATGCACAACAACAAATTACTTACATACTATTGTCGGTGCGAAACTGAACATAGGCCTTCCCCAAACGACGCCACAAATAGCTATCCTAAGCCGCCTCATAGACTCCCCGCGACCGCTACTATGTCGTCGGTCCATCGAGTGGAAAATCTTCCCACACTCCGCTTCACAAGGCATCGCGGTCACCACCGCCACAAAAAAATACCATCAAATATATCGAATAGTACTTATTTCTACCTTTTTCCGTTTACTTACTATAAAAAACTTCGTAAATGCTACGAAGTGCTTAGCGCGCGCACGGTAATGTCTTTTGTACTGAAAATTCGTAGCACTTTTGCTTGTTTATGTCCTTTCAACTGAGACTTGACAACGTGTTCTTGAGTAGAGACCACGACTCGATAAACGTAGTATAGGACGGTCTCCGTAGGTGGGATGACGACCTGCGAAAGACTGCAGGTAGATACTGCGTCAAGCTGAAGACAGAACGCTGTGGCGCTTATTGAGGGAGGCCTATGTCCAGCAGTGGACTAACATAAGCTGATGATGATGGAGACTTAGGCTGTCGTAGCAATTGTCCTAGCCCGATAATGTATTTCGCGTTGATGTCTTACGTACTGAAACTTTGTCCGTAGCAATTATCGTAGCCTTTAGCATTTCATCGCCATAAGCGCGCGTTAAAATCTTTTGCATTGAAACTTGATATATCGTAGCACTTCTCGTAGACGAGGTCTACGCACTGTCGTAGCAATTATCGCCGAAATTCTTATGTACCTAGTGATTTTTAAGAGGCGTAGCGTAGCATAATAACGTAGTCTTCATGTTTTATACTGAGACTTGGAACTTTTTTTTATTTGTACGACGCATGCGTTGATGTTGTGCGAGTTGAGTACATCGTTATCAGCCTATGTTAGTCCACTGCTGGAAAATATTGGAGTATTGACATAGGCCTCCCCAATGAGCGCTACATCGCCCTGTCTTCAGCTTGACGCATCCAGCATTTACCGGTCGGAGGGCGTCCTACACTACGTTTACCGAGTCGAGGTCTCCACTCAAGAACACGTTTGCCCCAGTGGTTGTCGGTTCTTCGCGAGATATGTATATGAGTATATAAACTAAAATGATTCCTAACCTTAGTACGTCCACAAACTAGAGGAAGGGCTGCCCACCACCGTAACGAACACCTATACACAATGGCGCTAGCGCTCCTGAATTCGCACCTCCACAGGTTCCCTACCTATTGTTGTTCACCTTATTATGAATGACACTGGATACACGTAGGAAGGTACTACTTAGTTGCAGGTAGCAGAGAATATGTGCTTTCAGCGCAGGCAGACAACCTGTCTGAGGTCTACTTTACGTAAGTAAAGATTTTTTAGGGTTCCGTATCCGTACCCAAAGGGTAAAACGGGATTTAAGGTATATTAGTAAGACTCCCGCTATCCGTCTGTTAACAGGGTATCCCGTGATAGTTACATAGTCGAAATTTGCACTGATGATGTATTTTTGTAGCCGCTATAACTAAAATACAATACATAGATAGGTATTTTTTTATTATACATAGAAAACCGAACAGAACCGCCGGAACAAATATCTGCAGATCGTACAAACATTTTTCCCGAAGCATGAATCGAAGCCCCAACTCAATATAGATCGATATACCGTCCGGCTTGAGACCGCGACTCTACAAACGTAGTGTAAGACGCCGTCCGACCAGGTGGAATGCCGACCTACGAAAGACTGCAGGCAGATGCTGGATGTGGCTAGCTGAGGTAATGAGGTCAAGGCTCAAAGATCAAGGTGACACTCAAACATTTTCAAAGATTGGAATCAAATAACGGAAGCGGTGGCATGGTTTCAAAGTGTGCATTGTGCATGTTGTTAAGCTTCTATCGCGTAGAAAGAGAGTATAATCCATCTACCGTAGAAAGAGAAATCTGCGCCGTAGATTGATTATGGGTAGGTATATAATCCTTCTACGGATTAATACCCTTCTACGATCTACGCCATCCATTCTATCTTTGTTTCCACTATTCGTTTGTCTTTTTACGTTTCCAACTGACTGTCAAAGTCAATTCGTTACTGACAAATTGTGTTCCGGACTTTATCATGATTTCGTTCATGGAAAGGGGCACAATGTATTGGATCGCAAACCGATCCGATGCAAAAGGGGAAAAAATACAGCAAATCGAGAAACACCAGCACATTGCACATGAAAAACAATACAACCTGCATAAGTACGGGTAAGTAAGTAGGTACGTGTTTTCTAAAATTCTGTTTGTGCATTTTGTGCCGCTGAAAATAATTTCTATGCTAAATATTAGATGAAGCTTTGCAACACAGAACATTTTGAAATGTCAATTATGTCAATGTCAGAGAAATTGTTGAATTAATTTTGGTTGGAGTGTTTCCGATTTTTATTTCAACTTTCTTTTGCGAAATTGACAAAGAATTCTTTCGTGATGATGTGAAATTATATTTGAGTTCAAAGTTAGTTATAATTTATCTTAACAATGTCGTCTAAAATGGATGATAGTAGTGATTCTGAAGAGTTTTACGACGCTGAAGAGTTCACACCCATCAAGGGCTCCAAGTATGTTGTTCATTTCCATATTTTCACCGTATTTCCTGTTTTAAATCGCTCATTGATTGCATAAAACATAGATGCATAGATATTTCATTATCATTCATTGTAAATATTTGTCAAATAGTTTCAAATTTTATATATTCTCTGATGTTGTTTGGTGACAAAAACAGATGTTTGATAGTCAATTTATTTACGTTCTCGTTGGCCGAGGCTTGCGAACACAGGGATCGCATGGCTGAAGTAGAACAACGACTTATTAGACTAAAACATACATCCACATAATTTTATTGACCAGAAAACAATTGGTAGAACTAAACCAGTTAATTTTTTTAGTTTTTGCCCTACTGGTCATGCCTTGTTTAATATTTTTATTTGACATGCAGAGTGGTTGTTAAAACAGGTGTTAGCAATTTCAAAATAGAAGTATTATTTAAATGCAATGTTGAATTTTTACAACGGTGGCAGGTAGTTATTTACTTTTTGCTATACATATTTATAACACCTCTCACTGTAAGCTAGCACTTTTTTATTTATTTATTTATAAAAAGTACACTATTTTTACTGGGGCACCTAATGCAATAGTGTACTTTATGACATGATTATAAAAAACTTGCTCTTATTATGACTGTTATTTTAATTTTCTGTAATAAGTCTAAAGTATAAAATTGATGATGATGATTTAATGATTTTAATATTTCCACAGGAGGTCATCATTATGCAAAAGTATAAGTGTAACAGACACAGTGGATAGTCCTGAGAAGGACAAGAGCTATGCATCAAAGCCGGGGCCCACAGCTATGGTTGAACCTTCTCCTCCCGTGATAACTGAGGCTACTCCGGAGGATGACCGGACCACTGTCAAAAATGTAGATATTCTATAAAGTTCTAACTGTCTCACTGTTGAGGTCTAGATGGAAGCGCTGTTGAAGGTAACTTTTTTCAGGTTGTGCAAGGTCGGCGGCGGTTCCAGGAGCTGCGCAGGTGCATTCAGACGGAGGAGGAGGATGAGGGTGTCATGCCAGACCCGACCGGCTCTATTGATCATCAGACCTATGCACTAGAGCATCCATTTAAGTAAGAAATAAATAAGTAAAATAATACTGCATTTAATAATGAGCTTATAATAACGCATAATAATAACAAAAACCTTAAGTATCAATTTGGTTTTTAAATTTTTATTCATATTTATTATTAAGGACTTTGACTTTGTAAAGTATGCCACTCCTATCATAACCTAAGCTTATAAATAACAAACACAACTAAATAAAAACAATTCAATTGTGGCGTAACAAAAATAAATATATTCTTTACATATTTTGTGCATTTTGTAACAACAAAATACAAACTTTTGAATCAGCCTCTTATATTCTACAGAAAAAAGTACTATTATTATATACCTTATATGGGTCTTTTTTTACACACGGTTTATATACCAAGATATGTATGGATTGTTCTATGTATTTTATTTTCTGATTTGTACTAGTTAGTTACCAAATTGATTGATTGTTAGTTTAGTATGGATCACTATAGCAGCTTGTTTATATACGAAGCGGCGCTGTGGCACTTATCAGACATCATTTATTTGCCACTTCATCTACACATAATATAAAGATAAAGATAAAAATCATTTATTACAGCAAAACTAATAAGTAAATACACTTCAATCTTATAATTAGCACTTACAGACATGGTGAGAAGTTATAAGAGGTTAGATATAATAGGTTACTAAAGTACCTGTACTTGAAATTTAGTGTAATAGATTGTGTTATTGCCGAGATGTACCTATCTACAATGTTATGTAATTTCTGATGGCACCCTCACTAGGCTAGGCCTGTATCGAGGAGCCTAAAAAATAATATAATATAAATTAACATGAAATAAAAATAAAATACTTTAACATTGTTCTACAAATCTTAATGCTTTTAATAACAAACTTTATATTTTAGAATAATATCCCACGATACAATGAGCCTGCAGAGCATGACGTCACTAGGAAGAATCGGCAGGATACTCAGCGGTGCGGCCGAATCACAATGTGAGTACTTATATTAAAATTAAATTAAAAAATCTTTATTGCATAAAAAGTTAAACTTACCTACTTAGTCTTTACTGTCTAAGCCTGTCTTGGTATTGGTACCTAACAAAAATGAAATTAAAAATATAAGCACAGGAAAAAAAGAGTCACACGCCCTTTTGCAAAAGCCAAAAAATAATAGCAGGTTAGATTTCTGTTTATTACTACTCTTAACACTCATTTTGATATGTCAATTCTTAGTCAAGATGTGCTTTTGAAGCCCTCTAACCTCATCTAGAAACGAATCGAAGAATGTACTTGCTGAATTAAATATAAAACTATCTATGCCTAGTCTTGTCAGTGCGTCCTACCCTTCATAACCTACGGAGCTGAGACGTGAACACTCACGCTAGGATTGCATCAATACATCGACAAATACCACAAACACCAAAGATATCGAAGTATTTCAATGCATTAGCAAGCTGAAGTATATCTCGCGTAGGTCGTCAACAAAATGCAGTCTTCAATAAATATGTAAATATCTTGTTTCCTTGCAGCAAATATCCGTGAATCAGCGCTCGCGTCCGCGTCATCGAGAGAGCCCTCCACCATATCAGATGAGGCTTCCGCCGCTGAAATACGATCACAAAACGGTAAAACATTACACTTACACCTCATCATCATCAGCCTATAGTAGTCCACTGCTGGACATAGGCCTCCCCCAATGATCCAACTTACACCTCAGGTTGCCGGAATCCAATCCGTTATTGTTTTAACTGTGTTTGCAACACTGTACGCCGTCCATGTTATTTTTGTTGAAATATTTTTTTCACCAGTCTCAGTTATGTGATGCATTTTAACATTGCAAACATTCTTATCCGATCAAGGACAGGACAAACTTCGTTAAGCTTTTCGGTAGATGTCGCTGTGAATCCAAAATATATACGAGTATATATTTATTCTACTAGTCGATATAGTCAATAAAGATTGTATTGAATTGAATTTATTTATTCCATAAAGATTGGTACACTTGGAAATGTAAAATTTTTGTTTCATAAAATTACAATACAATACAAAAATTCTTTATTGTACACCATAATTAAATTAATCATTACAAAAATACATTATATGCGACAGGTACAATGGGCGGCCTTATCGCTTAGAAGCGATCTCTTCCAGGCAACCTTTGTATGGAAAGAATTATATGAATTTAAGAAAAGGCAGGGGGTGTACCACAGTTTATCTAAATAAGAATACAAAAAAAACAAATAATAAATATTACAAATTCCAAAATAAATAATACACTACTTAAATAAATAAATAATAAGTACCAATATTCATTCTTTTGGCAGGAAAAACTCCTTGACGTGAGCTTTAAAAACAGACAAGGATATAGTTTTTCTAATGGACTCTGGTAGTGCATTCCACAACCTTATGGCCTGGATGGAGAAGGATTTGTCGTAGAAACTGGTTTTATGAGGTGGCATATTCAAAACCAGATTTTCTGACGACCGGAGGACACGGGAAGGCTGAGAATGAGAATTGTGGAGGAATTTAAAACGCTCCTTTAAATAGAAGGAAGTGACAGGGTTAAAGAGAATGTTATGAAGAAGAGAAAGGATATGGGAATTCCGGCGAAGACGGACAGGAAGCCATTTTAGTTTTGTGCGGAACTCCGATATGTGATCAAATTTACGTAGTCCAAACACAAAACGTATACATACGTTTTGGAGCCGTTCAACCTTATTTAGCTGCTCCTCAGTAAGGTCGAGGTAGCAAACATCAGTATAATCAAGGATGGGAAGTAAGAGAGATTGAGCGAGCACAATTTTTAGCAAAATTATGCCTATGTTTTTTCTTTAATATTGTGATGTACAATAAAGAGTTATGCATTTTTCCAGTAATGGCAATGGCAGAGCCCGACGTGATAGCGAGCACCAAAGCCAACAGTTTGAAGCAGAACCGCAACTCGTCCGCGGCCGTCGCAGTCTCGGGGGCAAGCGGCGCGCCGCAGCCCGTGGCGCCCCCTAGGAAGAAGAAACGAAGTAAGAACACAGAATACACCGTTTGCAACTTCCTGATTATTTCTCTGTCTGGTTTGAAATGATCTGATGTGGCATGCCCCAGAAGGGGGAGAGTGTTTGGGACAAAGTGCGTAAGATTAGTAGAGCCCGAAGTCACCCGAATGACTTTTCTCACAGTTTCGTTCCGTGTAATCGCAAGGTTGGCAGGACCATGGGAAGGAGGGAGGGATTGTCTGGTTTGAAACAAGTCTGCCAGTGTTAATTAAAACTTTATATTGTTGCAGGCATATTATTGTATCATTTAACTCTGATTTGATAGTCCAGTCATATTACCTACACATATTGTAATTGGACACTGAAGTGTCCGACACAGTTACATTTCAGTAATAAAATAAGCTTGAGTAAATGTGTTTGTAAATCCCAGATAAACTCCACGGCTCTCAATCCCTGTCGACGACGGACGGCGACAACCTGAGTATCTGCACGGGCGACACCGACATCGACGACGAAATGCGACTCGCTGCGCTCTCCAGAGAGAAGCCACGACTGCAGGAGCTTATAGTCGAGGTGCTTTGATTGTTGTGTAGAATATCTGTTATACATAGAATATTAAAGCAGGACTCGGTATGTGCCCTGGCCGGGCGATACAGATATAGACGATTTAATGCGGCTTGCTGCGCTCTCCAGGGAAGAGCCGAGACTGCAGGAGCTTATAGTCAACCGATGGCGTGGCGCAAGAAAGTCTGGCTGCGACCCAGGAGGTGGCGGGTTCTTTGTATTTTCTGATTCACCTAGATAAATATTCGCAGATCGTACAGACATTTGTACCGGGCGGGAATCGAATCCGCAACCTGTTGCGTCCTAGGCGAAGGTCCTCTAATCCCGCTGTAGGGCCTGTAGGTAGGAAGGCAATATGTGGTTTTTCCCACTCACCTCTATCAGCCGTCTCACTCTAACAGTTTTTCTTTTCAAATTCAAATTCATTTATTGCATGAAATACATGTTATAAAAGTTGTTATAAGTATTAATGGGATGTCACAATGTATTCTGCCCTATTGGGCGTGCAATGTACTAAAATAACAATCATCATCATCATCATCAGCCTATAACAGTTCTGGACATAGGCCTCCCCCAATGAGAGCCATAGCGCCCTGTCTTCAGCTTGCCGCATCCAGCATCTACCTGCAGTCTTTCGCAGGTCGTCATCCCACCTGGTCGGAGGGCGTCCTACACTACGTTTACCGAGTCGTGGTCTCCACTCAAGAACACGTTTGCCCCATCGTCCGCCAGTTCTTCGAAAAAAATAACATTTTATGTAGACCTTGGCCATGTTTTATGAAAGTCGCTGTAACTATACCCATTTTATTCTGTAAAATTAACATGTATAAAAATAAATTTATCGAACTCCTAACAGGAAAAACTCCCATATATACTTCAAATAAACATAAATAGGGAAAAAGATAATAACCACAACCATTTAAAATAGTCTTCGATTTACACTATAGCCTACACAAAAAGACTTATCGCGGTCTCATTAAGTCCTGTGTCTTTGTGGCCATATCATTTTAAACTCTTGTTAATTGTATTTTACAAATTATTTATTATTCAGTCAATATATTGTTATTTTTCTAGACCTGCAAGTGAATAATGGTCACCACTATACAGCGCTGTGGCATAATCTCTGTTGTAGCTTATAACTAGCTAGTTAGCTCGAAAACTAACAACTTAATAAGGTAAAGGTTTCTTGTTCGCTTCTTTACTTCCTTAAAAAGATTGATGTGAACAAAAATCAAAGTGATGATTTCCTAGTTTTACTTATGTTTAAATTTTTTGACGTTTCAAAGAGTTCTATAAGGTCTTAAGAAAATTAAGTATTATTAAATATTAAAGTATGATATTTAATAATATGATGAGTGGTCACCGCACATTTTGCGGTTCTCTTTTTTAATGAAAATTTGTATTTAAATTGAATTTTATTGGCAAAATAAACTTTTTACCTTTATCAACTTTTTTAAAGAACACATGAACAAAGTGTCTTCACCTTAACACTTTGACTGCGGTTTTTTTTCGACGACTGCGGTCTTTTTTTTTACCTAAAAAATTCGTGCTGCCGCTCTACACAGCGGTTGTGTTGCGCCGCAAATGCGTTTCGTTTGAAAAATATTACAGCTCTGCTGAGTCACAAAGATCTCTATATTCTCAGCCGCTGCGCTAGTGTGGATTTACGCATATTAGTCACTTATAGAAAACTCATACCGTGCGTTTTCAGCACTCAAAGTGTTAAGTATAGAGACAATAAGAAAAGTGCCAATGGGCACGTTCTTAGTAATAATATGTTGATATAAAAATAAGTTAAAACTAAATCATCCATTAGCCAATTCTTTGGCTAGATTGTAATTATACTGTAGTATTTAACATTTATTAAAATGTTTAAAGCAGACAATAAAAAAAAACCTATACAACAATAAAATAAAAACTTTTGCCCTGCAGTGCGATGAGTCGAAATAATAACAATAAAAATTATCTAAATCCCGTTGTTATCACCAGGCGGCCTCGTCACAGTCAGCGGCCGTGTTCATGGCACTGCCCAGCCCGGCTAGCACCATCGAGTCCCTCACCAGGGAGTTCCAGGACTCGCTAGAACTCTCGCACTCTAAATACGGTATGTATCATCCAAAACCGTTTACTTGCATTAGATAAGACAGCCAAGGAGCTTATAATAAAAATAATACTCTTCCTTACGCTTGGGTAATAAATAAATAAATAATGCTGGACAATCCACACAGTATCATCTAGCCCCAAGATAAGCAGAGCTTGTGTTATGGAGACTAGATGACTGATATACTAGTAATATGTAAGAATCAATCTAAAAAGTGTCCGTTTTGTAGTGAGTTGCTGTTCAGCGTTAAAAGAGTACTTAACCGTTCACTTTGCAAAGCCATTGGAAAACATTATGAGGTGGTGATGCCAACCTATCGACGTAAATTATTGTTAATTGAAATTTGTCTTGTGCTTTATTTCTTCTTTATCTAAAATGAAGTTGCTTCTGCTATCTGTTCGCTTAGATCTTTTAATCTCAACGGATTTCACTGCAGTTTTCAGCAATAGATAGAGTGATTCAAGAGGAAGGTTTATAAACCATTTGAGACATAGATCCACGCGGGCGAAGCCGCTGGGCGCAGCTAGTATAAAACAAAGACGGACACTTCTAAGTCGAGAACGGTTAGAGCGATTTTCATGGTTTTTGGTATTAGTCTCCATCCCTATTGGAAATATGACGAAAAAATAAAAGAAAAACCAGTTTCCCATACGAAATGTTCATGGGTTTTGAAACTTTCAAACATTGGCGGTACTAAGTTAGCCGGGTCAGCTAGTGGTCAATAAATGTACATAATATGTACATTTATTGACCACTAGCTGACCCGGTATGTATTGTTCCAGCGAGCGACAGATCCA
Organism: Eupithecia abbreviata; assembly: GCA_943735965.1. Taxonomy (NCBI): domain Eukaryota; kingdom Metazoa; phylum Arthropoda; class Insecta; order Lepidoptera; family Geometridae; genus Eupithecia; species Eupithecia abbreviata. The sequence continues at coordinate 12,480,626 of OX030980.1, forward strand.
TCAGTATGTTCGAGTGCCGCGGCAGCGAGAGCAGCACGGCCTCCGTGCGGACCGCGCCGCGGCACTCCATCGACCAGGCCACGGCCACCGCCATGCACACCGCTAAATCTCTTCATGGTAACCTTTTTATAACACAGTATTATCCCGCTTTAAAAACAAAATTAAAAAAATATATTTCAAACAGAAGGTCATACAACAGCTCATAATAGAAAAATTACACAAGTGAACCTTTAAAACTAATATGATAGCTGGTGGCGGTGGCGTTCACAGCAGTGCCTGGTGTACGGGCAGTCCACCCTCCCAGCTATCATTGCAGCATGCTCTGAAGAGAGTTAACTTTACCTTCTCTGAGATTTACGCGAGGGATACGCTCCGCATATAATCGCGTTAAGTAAAATTTGAGTGTATCCTGATGTACGATTATATATAGCCAAATGTATATATAAAAGAAAACAAATCATTTGAATCAATCGTTTTAATTCTAAGAATATTTTATGCAGTATGTATTACATGCTTTTCTTTACGAGTACTTAGACGAGTTCTACGTTTTGCCTATTTTATAAATTTATTATAATTAAATTTCCACATCTCAATTGGTCAATTATATACCTTTTATGACATATACATATTAGTTAAGGACAATATTGGATTTATATTGCTTACCTTATTATTATTATTTCGTGTGACTTGTAACTTGGTGTTATTAATAAAGAATTTGTGTTTGTATTTGTATTGTCTTCTGGGTAGCGTTTTTTTTACGTTCTTGTTAAATACATTCACAAGTTTCGCGTAATGCGCGTAATTTAAAATTCTCGCTGAAGCGAAACCGCGTATAACGAGGTCGCACAAATAGAGGTACTGTATTCATAATATTGTACACACCAACTTGTAGTTGGAAAGTTAATATCTACAGGATATCATTCAATTGAAAACATAACGTGCGGTTGATATTTTCCATCCAACAATATTAGTTATTCGTACATCATTTGCCGCATATATAATATCTTCTCGCCCAGCATACCCATTCGCGACATTCTATTCTCTATGAAAACTTAAAGACTTATCTTCAACTTTTTCTTTTTGACGTACAATAAATAACATCAAGCGATCGGTTCCAAAAGTTATGCTCAAACAAAACAAACAAAGCAAAAAGGCCCGAGCTACCACTTTGATCTTCGCTTGCATCGCTTTAATCGCGATACAATATGAATGTATGTTTGTTTGTAGGTGAGAGCAGTACACGAGCTAGCGGCAATGCGTGGGAGGAGGACAGAGCGAGGCGCGCGCTCCCTCACTCCGGGCATTCCAGTCTGGGCTCTACCACTAGGTGAGTACTATTTACTATGCCAATCCTACTGGATTCAACTAGGCGATGCTGAGTCAAGCTGTTGTACCTACTTGACGATGTTGAGTCAAGCTGAGTGCCGACGTTATGAGAAATAGAATAGAGTAGAATAGAAAATAATAAACATTTATTTGGACTCGGCTACTAAACACAAAGTTTACGATATATGGCTGCACTGTCAAGTCCAGAGATGTTGACTCCTACGTCACTTGACCTCGTGGCGCATTCCCGTACTGGAAAGGTTGCAGGTTCAAGTCCCGTCGAAGTCGAAACATTTTTGGGATATTATTTGATTTGATAATGTTATGTTTGTCAGACGCAGCGGAGGCAACGGCAGCGGCCGCCGGCGCTCGTGCGGCGACGAGCAGGAGCCTTCCATCTCTGCGGGCAGACTGACAGACATGGAGATACTGGAGCGGGTCACAGTGCTCAACCTGGACACAGGTACACTCCCCATCCCCTTGTAACCCCTTTGTTTACAAAAAAAACTATAGTAGTCTAGAACCAACTATAAATATCATCATCATCCTATATTACCATATCCTATATTATCACGGTTGTCTGGTAGAGATCGCTTTTGAGTGATCCGCCAAATTGTCACATATCTTGTATTATTTTTTTTTATCTTGCTTGTTTTATTTTTAAGTGTGCAATAAAAGTATTGTCTATCAATCTATATATCTATTAGTAAAAAAAATACAAGGAAAGACTGCATATAATGATAGCAACACACTAGCAAAAAACCTGCTACAGGATAATGACAATATATAACGCCTTAAGAGATGGAATATTAGGAACTAAAGTATCCAATTCTAGAGATGGTACCTTTCACTGGAAATGGCACCTACATATCCCACCTGAGACCGCGTCTAATTATGACTGAACAGCCGATTGTAGACAAAAATTGGATGAGAAAAAAACCTATATTAGTTCACTGCTTGACATAGGCCTCCCCCAACGAGCGCCACAGCGCGCCCTGTCTTCAGCTTGACGCATCCAGCATCTACCTGCAGTCTTTCGCAAGTCGTCATCCCGCCTGGTCGGAGGGCGTCCTACACTCTTACCGAGTATAACATGTAGTATCACTACATAGTATTAAACAAAGTCGCTTCCCGCTGTCTGTCCGTCCCTAAGTATGCTTAGATCTTTAAAACTACGCAACGGTTTTTGATGCGGTTTTTTTAAATAGATAGAGTGATTCAACAGGAAGGATTATAAAACATTTGACACATAGATTTCTACGCGAAGCCGCGGGGCGCAGCTAGGCTCTAAACACCATGTTGTGTTCACCAGGAGAAAGAGTTCCTCTAAGCGTGGCGGAACATAAACTACCCCAGTGCATCAACCCCCTCAGTCTGCACATCATGAGGCTCACGTCGGAGTACATCGGACGGGCCAACGACGACGAGAACACTAGGTAAGACCCCATCATCTCAATTCAGACACGTCCACTGCAAGATCCCATTGTCAAAGTCAAATTATTGCATAACTAGCGGACCTTCCCGGCTTCGCACGGTTTTAATACGGATCCCTAACTTTTTTGAAAATATAATATAGCCTATGTTCACCAGGGATAATGTAGCTTCCCAACGGTGAAAGAATTTTTCGAATCGGTCCAGTAGTTTCGGAGCCTATTCATTACAAACAAACAAAAAATCACCTCTCCTCTTTATAATATTATTATAGATTATTTGCAAGCATGTTGTCAAATTCAAATATTGTTTTTGTAAAACGTGTGTTCAAAAAGATTTTAAAAGCTAGGGCTTTTGACGGATCACGACCATGACACAATAGTGTGGTTCTACCTTAAGTGACGTTTCCAGCCCGCCTCCACAAGTAACATCCTCGTGGCGCAAACGGTTGTCTATTACCGTATACGCTTCGACATTCAACGTCATCAGAAAGTCGCGTGCGATAACAAAGTCGACGGAGCTTCGAGCCAAGTCCGACCACAGTATATCTCATAGGTTTTACTTTACTTTATCAATTGGTTTTTAAGTATTTGTCGCAATTGGTTTGTTAGTCGCTAGGTGTTTTCGATATACCCGCATATGGTTTTTTTTGTATTTTTATGTTTTTGTGAAATAAATGCCATTCGATTTGTAAATTCAATTTAATAAGTTATCTTTTCTTCTGTTGTGTCATTGTGCTATTTATTTAAAATTTTTGCTCATCAAAATTTTGGTTTATTTTCTACATTGTAGTTTTTTAGTGATATATCTGCTATGATATCATGGTTTGGTTCAGCTTTCTTTGGGGCCTGGTCATATTTTGTGTTTTATAATGCGTTTCTATCATTTTACTTAGATAATTCAATTCGCCGATGGATTTTTATAAGTAAATCTTTTGGCGATGGAAAAAGGTTTAAATTGCTGCGGTGGTTTAGGTTTACATACATATATGTATATGCTTTATGTTTGTCTAGTTTCGACTCTATAACGACCCATTTGTCGATACCTCAATAGACAAGGTGGTCGGTTCGTTAGATAAATCAACAGAAACGACTGTGATTTTCTCTTATCTCTTTCATCTTTATATTATTTCAGAGAGACAGACGAAGAAAGCGAGAGCGTTTGCGCGGGCGGCGCCGAGGACGAAGAAGTTAAAGTACCGGCGAGAGAACCGGCTGATAAGACCACCTCCATCAAACGGAAGACTGACAAGTAAGTACGCAATTCAACTATAAGTTCAACCAGTTCAACTAATTGCACCAAAAAAAATATAGTTATTTCAACGTTGATATTTTTTTGTAAACGTAGAACTTTCTGGACACATCTATTCCACTAAGTTCAACTCAAAGTTCTATTTGGATTTTTTTTCCAATAATTTCAACTTTGTAACTAGTAACTACTTTGAATAGTTGAAAATTATTTTTTATCATTTAATATTTTTATCCAGTTAGTTCAATTGAATTACATAAAATTATAATGACCTGTTCCACTTGTTTCAATACACCTCTGTAGCCCTACCATAGGTGTTAGAGCGGTAACTCACGGCATCCTATCTGGTACCGTGAAAACATGGATATAAAAAACTGGGACTAAATTCGGATATTGCTTTTCTCATTGTATCCGATCCGAAATAAGATAAGATCTAAACATACCTTTTAACAGCTTTTCAAACAACTTCAAAAGACGATAACTAAAAAACGAAGTATCTACATATGTTCGTCGATTACTCCACCAATTATAGACCGTTTCAGGGAATTATTTTATAGAGAATACGCGCTATTATACAGATCCCGTGGTGCTCCCATAAAAATATTATTCCCGAGGGATTCGTTTTAGCCCCTTAAACTGTGAAAAAAGTGTAAAATTAAGGGATAGAAGTTTTAATTTTTTAACGGAACGTTATGTCGCTTATCAAAAACGCGTGTAAGAATTGTGCGCGTAAGGTGGCTCTATGGTTCTTATATAAGTAAAGTTAAATCATCTCAAGGAACTAAACCGCTATTGGAAGTGATTTGGTTGTAACCAAAACCTACACTAAATAGCCTAAAAAAAGTCCGTACCTCAATCGTTAACAAATACAAATCGTTTCAAATACAAATCAAACGATTTGTATTTGAAACGATTTGTATTTGTTAAAAAGGGACGACTATATTTTTAACAGAATCACTACCAGCTTAAAAGCTGCAGTTTTTATTAAGCTGTTTGAATCCTTAGTAGGTACTAGCTCAGATAATATACATATACTATAGTACTAGGTACTTTATTTATTTAATTTAAGGAAGGCCTACAGCTTAAATACATACATGCAAAATAAGTTACATGAACCTAGCAGCAGACAAGCTAATAAATGGCCTTCACGGCTAAAGGACAGTGTGATTAAATACGCTATGCAATCCTAATATTTTACCTAGGTTAGACATGACTGTAGTATCTGTAGGTACACTCTGCGGTCTACCTTATTATTTTTACATATAAAAATTTGGTTACACAATAGTTTCATTCTTGGCTTTAGAATAGCGGCGGCGGAATTTGTGAAAAGCCATTCGCAGGACAACATAAACGTCAGGTGACTGTTTGCGAATAACGAGTTGTTTACAGCTTATTGAAGTGGTTTCATTCATGTTCGCCAATATTTATACTGTACAGCATTATTCACAATCATTTTCATACTATTTGAACGCTGTCGAGTAGTTTGACACTGGCATAACTCCCATTTCAGTTATTTTTTTTTTTTATTTCATTAGGCTTACAAAATAAGCTTTTAATGAAAAAGAAAAAATGAAAAATATGTTTATTACTACATCTAAACAGAACTATAGTTAATACAGATTTGGTATGGTTTAAGTAGACAGAATTAATTAACAAAAGTGCTAATGATTCCCACACTAGGCTGGGCCTGTATCGTGGGAATCAATATGATTACATGGTAAGAAGTGCCTCAATTTAATGACAAATCTATGAAGAGTTATACAAAATAAAGTTTAAAAGAAAAACAAAAAAAATTATAATTTTAAAGTACAGATATTAAAAAAACAAATAGGAAGTAACTAAAACAAAACTAAAAAGTTTAGTACTATAAATTATAATCAAATAAGAAATAAGGTGAATAAAAGTTTAATGTTTGTTGCTTCGATGCTTTGGTCATCTATCGAGCTATGTGGAACTAGTTTTTAGTTTTATTTTTATAATGAAAATCGAAACCTCACAGTCCATGTAAGTCCATATGGATGGCATCTTGTTCTGACCTGTGGTTTGGGCAAAATAAGAGCTTTCATTGATATTGGAAATACAATAATTATGAATAATGCTTTTAATTTGAGTTTTGCCCAATAGATGGCGTTGTTTCTATTGGTTTCAGCAACTATTTTATGTTTTTTTTGCTTATAAAACTCATAATCATTTAACGAATAGGTAAATATTTATTGAACATTGTTATTAATTAAGTTTTTCTGATTTCTGCTTTGAGTGGGATACTTATTAGTTAACATTTAATCGCTTTTTTATTTTGAATGCTACACTGATAAATTACAAATGATTTGTCCGAATTAATTAAGCTCTAATATCAACTAAGCTTAAAGTAAATAAATATTGCTGGCCATTCCGCACCGTATTAACTAGCTCCAAGTAAGCAGAGCTTGTGTTATGGGTTTATAGGTACTAGATGTAAACAAGGCAACACCTAACATCACAAGCCCTTATTGGTCCATTACTGAACGGGGGCCTCCCCCTGATAAGCGCCTAATTGGCTTTTACCTCACGGGGGTAATGCCTATAATCCCCACGCTGGGCGTGTGGGTTGGGTATCGCAGTTCGTTGGTAAATTGTTCTGCAGGAGGCGCTGCATTTTGTGATACTAATATACTGGAAAACTCAAAAATCTAATCTTTTAAATGATCAACACAAATGATATGTATATCTAAATGATTGACTGATTCTAGGTTAAAGCGTTTCTTCGGCAGCACTGTTAAGAAAACCGTTGACGCGGCGAAGTCTCTCGCGCAAGAAGTGTCCCACGCGCGGCACAAGGAGGACGTGGCGGATATAGTGGACGAGGTATCAGTATCAGTTTCTAAATCTCCACCTTGAAAGTTACCTACAGGCTTCCCGCGACACAGGCTTGCCTCGTGCGAGGGCCGCCAGTATTGTTTATTTTTATTTTATTTTATTAATGACACACACACACAGCTCTTAAAAATAAATAAACTTATCTTCTAAATATCACTGACAGCCAATAAAAGGATTTACATTATTATTAATAGAAAAATAAGGTCGACGTCACCAAAAATGCCACAATAGATTAAAAGATAGAATTGTGTACATATTATTATTACTTTATTCTATCTACATTATTGGCTATCAAATGAGTCCTCTTTCGTCTTCTTAGGAACCCTACATGGGTAGCTATAGCTTAATCAGTACAATCACCCGTGATTCGAGGCAAAAGAAAACAAAATGGCTGCCATTTTATCATGGAGAAAGAGAAAAGTAATTTGGGATAGTGAATTGTCGATAAAATTTATCGTATCCCCCCCCTCCAAAGTCTCCGACACCGGTAACCAACATTGTATAAATGAAATGGCAAATAAATAATTTTGTATTTGTATTTTGTAGGTGCGGGGCGAGCACAACATCAAGCTGAAGGCATCCAACTCGCATAAAGGACCGTACGACTTCGACGGCTGTGTTCGACACGTGCAGGTGAATTTACTTAACAAGCCAAGTTGATACATTTATGTGTTAACTACATATACTTGTTTATTTGCATTGCACTTTCCTTTGTCATCTACCTGGGTCGAAAAATGAATAAATAAAACGTTTAGTGGGACCGATGAGAGGGATCCAGATTTCCCCTGGCCCAGCACAAAATAAAATAAGGCTTATTATTGTAATACCGGGTCTTTGTAAACCTGTTATGATTTTAATATCTCAATAAATAAATATTTTAAAAAACCGCATCAAAATTCGTTGCGTATTTTTAACATCTTAGCATACATAGGAACAGACAGACAACGGGAAGCGACTCGGGTTGATGTAGTGCTATTGCTATATAGTGTCTAGTCTGTATTTTTGATTGTGGTATGGGTGTTTTTGTGCCCGCATTGAACTGATTTATATATTGTTATTCAGGAGATGGGCAGTATGGGCGGCGCGGTGTGGTGCTGCAAGTTCAGCGTGTGCGGCCGCCTGCTGGCCACTGCTGGACAAGACCGGCTGCTGCGCGTCTGGGTCACCAGGGACGCCTACCACATGTTCCAGGTATGTACATCTACCTCATTCTATTTATAATAAAATATTATAGTTTTTTAAGGTGTTTTGAAAATCACCCAAACCGTGGATACGGAACGGTACTTTGCATAGGAATGGATCAAAAGACGCCATTTCAGTGCTCAGGCAGGCTCTTCTTCAATGGACTGCAGGTTTTACAGACTCGCAATTTGTTTACCCGCGAATAGTGAAATCGCGAATGAAGGAACTGCAAATGCTTTGACTGTACAAAAAAAAAGATATAACGATTCAAAGATCGGTGTAAAAGTTACAAATCGTGACCACTTCTGAATTGAAACAAATAATGTTTTTAACATTAAAAATAAATACAAATCTAATTTTGCGTCTAACACAAAAAAAATCGTGTTGATGGATGAAAATCCACCTCGCCTATATACCTAAGCTTTGCTGGATGAATACTCTTTGTCAGGGTAAAGTCCCCCTGTGTACATATATTTTTTTAGTCATTGTTATTTTAAAGTTTTGTGTGTACAATAAAGAATTCATGAAAATCAAAAAAAACTTAAACTACATCTCTCCCACAGGACATGCGCACGAAATACAACGCGGAGAAGAAGTCCTCTCCCACCCCCTCGCAGGAGTCCCTGCCCCTCTCCCCGCCCGCGCCGCCCCCCGCCCCGCCGCACCCCGCCGCGCCCTTCTGCCCCGCGCCCTTCTGCGTGTACAGCGGACACAGCTCCGACCTGCTGGACGTCTCCTGGTCCAAGAATTACTTCATACTGTCTAGTTCTATGGACAAGACTGTCAGGTCAGAGGGATATTGCTTACATTATTAACAGCATTTTACATTTACACAAAGTTTTTTTCATAAGAAATGTTCGACCGCTAATATTTGGAACACCTTCGTGCTTTCCCTGCCAATAACTAACTAATGCAGGGAAAGAAAGGCAGCCAGCTATAATAGAAAGTGTCGTTTATTTATTGTTTAGACAAGTCTAGTGCGCATAAAAGAGGATTCAGCCCGCGTCAATGCCTCTTTATATAGTTCAACAAAGCGCCTCCAGCTGAATGGGTACGTGGTCACAGAGGTCATCATTAATTGGTCAAATGAGTGCAAAACGTTTCGGTTGCATCCAGCATCTACCTGCAGTCTTTCGCAGGACTCCATTCCACTTTCGTCACACCATCTTGCTAACTCTTAGAATTATTAAGCATTATTTATTAATTGATGAATTCTCCAGACTATGGCACATATCGCGCGGCGAGTGCCTCTGCTGCTTCCAGCACATCGACTTCGTGACGGCCATCGTGTTCCACCCGCGGGACGACCGGTACTTCCTCTCCGGCAGTCTGGACGGGAAGCTGCGCCTCTGGAACATACCCGATAAGAAGGTACAACTTGACTTCTATGATGTGGCAATATTTGTCTGGTTTAGGTAGGACATTTGCTTACAGGTTTGTAACTCTGGCGCAGTGATTTCCCGGTCGCAGCACATATTGCGTCACACGTCGCCGACATTACGTACTAGTATATAGGTTTATTATATGTATGTTAGAATTAGGTATATATATTATAGCCGTAGTTTTTAAGTATTTTCCTTTTAAATTAATATAATAATAGTTCAATATAATTGAAATATATCTAATGAAATATATAAATATCCGTAGATAGATAATTTTATGGTAACCTTCGTTTCCAGGTCGCTGTATGGAACGAAGTCGACGGGAAAACGAAACTAATAACCGCAGCCAACTTCTGCCAGAACGGCAAGTTCGCAGTCGTCGGCACATACGACGGACGGTGCATATTCTACACGACCGACCAACTCAAATACCACACGCAAATCGACGTGCGATCCACAAGAGGGAAAAACTCTACAGGCAGAAAGATCAGCGGCATCGAACCTATGCCGAACGACGATAAAATCCTAGTCACATCCAACGATAGCAGGATACGACTATACGATCTTAGAGACTTGAATCTCTCTTGCAAATACAAAGGCTACGTCAACGTATCCAGTCAAATCAAAGCGTCATTCTCCCACGACGGAAAGTACATAGTTTCCGGGTCAGAGAACCAGTGTATATGTATATGGAAGACCTACCACGATTACTCGAAGTTCACGTCGGTGAGGCGAGATAGGAATGACTTCTGGGAAGGCATTAAGGCTCATAATGCGGTGGTGACGTGTGCCGTGTTCGCGCCCAACCCGGATCATATGATACGGATGATTAGTGAACGGGAGGAGGAGGCTAAGGCGTGCCAGGAGACTGACGAGAAAGATGAGCCGGTGAGTCACTTATTACATACTAGCGGACCTTCGCGGCTTTGCACAGTTTCAGTACGGATCCCTAACGTTTTGAAAATAAAATATAGCCTATGTTCACCGGGGATAGCGTAGCTTCCCAACGGTGAAAGAATTTTTCAAATCGGTCCAGTAGTTTCGGAGCCTATTCATTACAAACAAACAAAAATCAAAGCTTTCCTCTTTATAATATTAGTATCGACTACCTGCGCCCCGCTGCTTCGCTCTCGTGGAAATCTAGATTTTTCTTGCCTTCAATGTCACATGAACAGTGATGCCGAATATGTATTTAGCTAGAATTTTGTGCAAATACAAAAAACATTTCCATATACTAAAACCTATAATCTACTCTCTCTTTCCAGAAAGCGGAAGGCGGCATGGTATCGTCCTCTCAAACAGGCCACGTGCTGGTTAGCGCGGATTTCAACGGATGCATCAAAGTGTTCGTGCACAAAGCTAAGCCCAAGCACAGCTCGCTGCCCGCGTCTGCACTCGCCTGAGTATACATACAGTAACAATAGCCCAGTCGAACATATTACTCACTTTATCACGAGAAAACGATGATTAATGGTGTGTTTATACGAGATGTTCCATTCTAAGAGGATTAAAAGTGCGTCTGTTTTAAATTTTGCTTTCCTAAGGGGACCATACACGTTATGGTTTACCGGAGAGGGTACCTATGGTTATATACTAGGTTTAACGTGAGAGTCGGTATCGTGTATGGGGTCAGATCTTTATGTGATACCGTACGGGTGTCACTCGTTGCATTGTTGATCTTGCAAGTTTAAAACCTGCACAGTTATATGCACGCCGCCGTCTACCTGCGCAGGTATACTTGCAGATTCCGGTGGACCATAGCGTGTGTGGCCGGTATAAGGCTGTCAAACCAAAATGTATGGAATATTAACCAATCGAATAGCTCACTGAAACTGTAAAAGTGGACCAATGGATTTGCTTAAAACCGCTCCGCGTCAATGGACATGCAGCCTAAGTGCGGTGTGTGCAAGAGCATGTGAAAATAATCAAATCATGAAGAAAATTATTACTAACTTCGATACCAAAGAAATTGCTAAACATCGTTTAATTCCTCTATGAATGGAACACTCCAATTATCCCGAGAACCTAACGGTTTTCCGTATGATAAATACACAATTACCTAAATATATCCTTTATATGATCTATCATTAGTTTGTATGATCTGTTCGACAGGGTTGTATTGCCAACGTTTCACTGAAACTACCATGTAATAGAAACAAGTCGTCGTTATGTTAGAATAGATAGGTACGTACCATTACATTATTATTTAGTTTGTAGCACATTTTGGTTTAGATGTTATATATCTGTCTCTAATTAAGGTGACTAAAGGGCAGCTTTTACTATAAATGTGTATTGAGTTGCTCTTTAAAATAAAATATCATTGCAAAAAAGCTTGTAACTAACATCACAAAATTGTTGTATCAGGTATTAGATAAAAACTTTATATTAGGCCAGATATTTTTAATAAAACCAAGTGATATTACTTTCTGAGAAACAATAGATTTCCTATAAGGAAATTCGACGTAAAAGTATAACGCCAAACATAAATTCAGCCCTTAGGTGATTGTGCAATTTTACTTATGTGGAGATTATAGGGCTTGTATTATTTAATACTTCTAATCTTGTGTAGTTTGGTTTAGGAAAGATATTTAACTGAACATGTTTATATTTTATAGGTCAACTTGTAAAGAATTCGCTGCTGTATAATTTAATTAACGTGCATGACAAATAATTGAATTTTTATATAAATTATTTACGTGTATAAATCTTAATTGAATAGTTATTGTATCAAAAAGTGTATTTTGCCATCATAGATAAAGTATGGAAAGTCGGCGATTTTTGTGGCGATTCAGTAGCTCGATTCTAGAAACATCTTTTCGTTGGTCTCACGTGGCTTTGGCTCTAGACACCCAGAGTCAGGCCGAGGGTTACCTACATGATGCGCTCGTGTTGTCTCGGCCACGGTTCAAGTGAGACTGCGATCATCAATACATCTAGATTTCGGGTCACATACAAAATCAAAGCTAAAAGCCGTCTACGTGAATATATACTTCAGTTACATTTGTTTACAAACGAACTGACACAAAGGTTTTAAAACAGGTTCAACCTAATTCCAACCATGGCACCTAATAATAGCCACAAATCTTCAAAAATGTCGCATACTTACGATCGTTCGTCACAAAAGGTGAGCAAAGGAAAAATAAATAAATAATGCTGGACAATTCACACATCATTATCTAGCCCCATGGTAAGCAGAGCTTGTGTTATGGGTACTAGATAACTGATATACATAATACAATATATTACATAGATAGATATTTTTTTATTATACATAGAAAACGATTAGAACACCCGGAACAAATATCTGCAGATCGTACACACAATTATTCCGAGGCGGGAATCTAACCCGCAACCTCCTGCGTCGCAGGCGGACCTTCGCCCACCGCGCCACATCGGTCGTCAATTAAAAAAGAAGTTAAATGTTAGTTTAAAGCTAAATATAGATTATTCTACGTGTACTTACTGAAACTAAGACACTCCGGCCGATGAATTGCTTTTTCGGGCATTATTTTTGCAACTTTTGAATGCACATTGCGGCATTATGACACGTGTTTACGTTGGCTCGTCGTAGTGTAGTGCGCTCTTACATATTTACTGAGACGGAATTTTTGCGTCGTCCCGAAATCTTGATGTATTTGGTGATCGCAGAAGTGAGACGAGTATGTACAGGTGATTTTTTGTAGAGAGCACGACCGCCCGTGTCATCCGACGAGACGTCTAGTGTGTACTAACTTAGTTCACACTAGTGTACTATGGACATCTATTTGTACTAACTCTAAACCAACAGATGAATTGCTAAGATGAAACTGCTTTACAGATGCGATGAGAGTTATTAACTAATCCATCGCATCTGTAAAGCGAAGAAAAAATCTATAAGGATAGCTACTGCGTGGTCACAGAAAGGCCGTGAGCTTGAAATTGCTTTGTATTTTTGACTTGAAGGGTATTTATTATTATTATTTCCATTTTATGTATTTCTTGCCTGAACTAAATCGTTAAAATTGTGATTAATATTTGTAAGTGTACATTTAATGTTAGTGATGTATTGAATCGTGATGCCATTATATGAAAATCATATTTTATGTATATTTTTAATTCGCATTTATAATCAAATAAATCGTTAAATTCATAATCGTTGATTTCTGTTGATTCTCAAATAAAATGCAATTTAAAATTGATAGAATATATTCTTTAACTTAAAACAACTTTCCTTTCGTACATAAATAGTTTCTCTAATCTAATTGATATGACTAATCTAGTACAGTAATTACAATGTTCCAAAACTGTTTACTTAATTCAGGGAATGTTTATTAATTCATTCTTATCTATCATCTTATTTTACACCAGTGAAGTACTTACACCAAAGAGTAACAACTCACTAGTAACGTGGGGCTGTTTTCCTAACTAAAAGGCAAAGTTTTGCTCAGTCTTGAACTTTACAATACTATTCGAGTATATCCGGTGGTATTGTAGAAAGAAACAAATAAAGATTAGTTGATACTAGGGGTTCACAAAATACGAGAATTCTGCTTAAAGCTCAGCGAACATTATTTCCACGCCACTATTAGCAGCACAAAAATGTGATTTAAACTCTTTAGACATATTTTACAGCGATAAAATAGCTTCCTACAAGCTGTCTGACAATTGATGCGTCAATATAAAATGCATCTAAATGTTACGAGTTAAAGCACATATTATTTGAATGCACTTTTGTATGTTGCGTGGTGGCAATGCACCTCGGATCTGCGGTTACCTTAGACCGGTCAGAAGGTCTCCTCAAATAGTTGCTGAAAGCTTAATCCATAGTTTTACGCTTATAACGGAAGCTGCTAATCAGTAGTAGCCTTAATGTGAGCTTCAATTCATTCGGTGAGAGTACCAACTCATCATCTCTTGACCGTCTTGAAAGCGCAGAGTTTTGGCCGAAGGATGTCAAGTTCCAAGGTTCACTGGTTCACCACCTGCAACGGGACACCGCTGCACCGCCCGCGCCCGCGCCGTGCACCGACGTCAGCTGACACACAGATTACGTCATCTACACAGTGTCGCCGTCATCACAAAGCGTTTAGTTTTTTAGCATTAGCGTGTTATTAATTCAGTCTTTTTATATTTTATGTATGCTAGTTTTAAGGTATATATTACTATGGACCGTAGAATACTTTAATTAAGATCTCTTGATGATGGTTTCAGACCATAAAAAAGTAAGAGATCTTAATTAAATGATTTATTATTATAGTAGTGGAGTGGATGATGATGAAGCTTCAAGGCCTATGATTTCCAGGGCGGTTTGCTGTTGTTCAGGCTACGTTTGACTTTGTCCTTCCGTTCCTTGTCAGGTCGGTCGCTCGTGGGCTCCTCTAGCTCGCGCGGCGGCGCGCCCTCGGGGGCCGATATGTTGGCCGGCTTAGTTAGGAGCTGGAACAAAAAGATTTTTATTATTTAGAGATAGGTCATTTATTTATACAAATTGGTAAAATAACTTAGTTAATAGCGCCTTAAAGCCTATGTTACTTAGTTCACACTAGAACTACCTAATATTGATTTATTTTTAAATTAAGTGTAATTTAAAAATAAATTGTTAGTATATACAGTAGTTAACGTACGATCTGGCAACAACACAAGTTGTCCTATATTAAGCCATAGAGGTCGTTAGAGGTTAAATGCAGTGTTACACACCAGTTTAACATAATGCTGCAGCTCGTGGTCGCTCAATGCTTCGAAGTTGAACCTCCCCTCCCCGTCCCGCTCGCGGGGGGGCCCCCCCGGCGCGCAGTCACCCCCGCCGCGGGGGGAGAACTGTGGCATTGTCAGCGGGATCTTGGGGGGCGCGTAGTCAGTGGCCACGGGGGTAGATACTGAAACATTACATACATAAAGATAGACCAATAAATAAATATTTCTGAATAATTCACACAGCATTATCTAGCTCCATGGTAAGCAAAGTTTGTGTTATGGGTACTAGATGACCGATATACTTAATACAATAGATTACATATATATTTTGTATCCTACATAGGTACCAGAACACTTGAAACAAATATCTGCAGACCGTACACACAATTGTTCCGAGGCGGGAATCGAACCCGCAACCTCCTGCGTCGCAGGCGGGCCTTCGTCCACCGCGTCACATCGGTCGTCAGAGGTAGGTACTAGATAACTGATACAGGTTCTTAATACATTACACAGATGCTGTTAGGTGGCATTGATATAACACATTTGATGATTCTTTTTATATCTACCTATGTACTTACCTACCAATTTCTACTTTCCAAATGCTGGGTGCATATGGCCCAGAACAAATACCTAAATTATAGAAAATCAACCCATTTCGGATGGTCGGTCGGATGCAGTGCGAAACCGTTCTAAGTTTACTGATCTATGTTATTGTAAAAAGATGTCTATTACCAAATTCAAGATGGCTGACATTTTTATATCGCAGTTTGACTCGTATTGTGATGTGACGGGCATCCACTTATATGGGTATCGTTTTCGAATAACTCGGACTCGTAGATTACGAATAAGATGTCCATTTCTAAATCCAAGATGGCTGACATTTTGTCATCGCAAAATTTTCTTATGGATATCGATTTCGGTTAGGTTAGGTTACGACAAGGGGGATATAATAAAAATAAACATAATATACATAACCCCGCGAGCTGCTTGCAGCTCGCGCACACCTCAATAACTACTTGTGATATTATAAGTGCGGTGCTCACCACTGTCCTGCCTCGTGATATCCAACGAGGAAACATTGTTCCCGTTGCCGTGCGTCAGGATGAGCAGCGCCTGCCTCCACTGCGACTCCATGACGCTGTGCAGTTGTGTCGCGATCTGACCGCGCCGGCGGCGGTATGACTCCAGCTTACTCTGAAATAAGGTACGAGGTTTATTGTTGTTGTGTTTGGAACTAGATGGCGCTGCGAATATTCACAAAAATAAGATTTATCAGTATTTTTTTAAGTAGCGTGTGGCTAGGCGCGTTGAGCATTTTTTGGGTGCACAAAAAGCGTGAAACTCGCTTCATCGTCAACGTACGATTCCCAGTATAAATAAAATATAAAATTACTTAGTTTTCACTTCTATCGGCAGTCCCCAAAGACTACCCCGCTTGTGTTATTGTGTGTTGCTTTATATACTATTTTTTCTTTCTATTTAAATTTGTATAATTTTTCATTAGATAGATATTGGTTAAGATTTTGTATGATTTTTTTATTGACATTAGAGACATTAACGATTAAAGACCTAAGATTTTGCAAACCTGAGTAGGTAGTTTGTATATGGATGGACATATTTAGAATTTAGACCTTTTATGCATACATTCATGCAAATCAAGATTATGATTGTGTTTTCTTATACTTAATTTGGTAAACTGCAACTGTTCCACCGACTTTGTGAATTATGTGGATTAGAATCTGGATTAGGAACCGTCAAAAACAACGAAACGACGACAACGATATGCAGTTATTCAGATAAAGAACTGAAATATCTCCGTCCTTCTCGTATCTAACTATACCGCCCTTTTCTAATAGACTAGATAAGGACGGTATCATTCTGCAGCTTGCTCTCGAGGTTGATTAGCTGAAACCCATATGACTTACCTCCAATAGTCCTATTTTCTCGCTCGCTTGCGCAAGTTGCAATCTGTATAGTTTGATCTCTTCTCTTTGTTTCTCTTCTAGAATGTTCACTTCCAGTTTATGTCTGAAAATTAATAAAATCAAATGAGAAAACTACTAAAACATAAGTGCAGTATGGTTGTGTCGTTCTATAGATATAGTCTCTTCATTTAAATCATATAATCATCATCATCAATACATCTACATAGTCGCGTTTTTAAGTTAGCAAACTAACATTCGAGTTTGGAGTCGGGTCTCCCATAGTTAGAGATATTATTAATATATTTATTTTATTTTACAAATTTTAAGAAAATGCTATGATTTTACAATAAGGTCTTTGCTTATGATAACATGCATGATAATAATACACTACATACTATAATACCAACATAACAAACATTAAAATAAACTTACATAGATATAAAATAATGCTATCATTTTGCTTTCAACTTTTTTTCGTCTAGATTATGTTGAAACTGAAGCCGGAGCGCTATGGCCTCATTAGGGGAGGCCTATTTTCAGCAGTGGACTAATATAGGCTGATGATGATGATGTTGAGACTTACTGTTCCTCAATCCTGCTGAACTGCTTATTAAAAGTGTCCACAATAGAATTTTCCTTCTCCACGGCCTGTCGCTCCAGATCCCGGCTCGCCCGATCCAGCTGAGTTTGGAACTCTTGAAGCTTCGACAGCACTGCGTCTTCCAGTTGCTTCTGGTAGTGGGTCTTCAGCTCCGTTTTCTGTAGCTCCATGTGTTTGCGGAGGGATTTGTTCTCGGCGTCCAGTGTGTCCTGTAATTAAATGACAAGAATTAAGTATTTGTGTGGAGACCACGACTCGGTAAACGTAGTGTAGGACGCCTTCCGGCCAGGTGGGATGACGACCTGCTAAAGACTGCAGGTAGATGCTGGATGCGTCAAGCTGAAGACAGCCCTGTCTTCAGTTTGACGCACGCTCATTGGGGAAGCCTATGTCCAGATGTGGACTAATATAGGCTGATGATGATGATGATGTATATGACCATAACAAAACTTACATATTTCCTTAACAGTTCACTGGCTAGATCCTGTTTATCCGCCAGCTGTCGCTCCATCATGTTGCATCTCGCTCGCTCCTCGTTCACCTTGTCTTTGAGTATGTCGCGCTCTTGCGCGAGCAGTGCCGTGTCATCGGCCGCTGACTGTAGCTTGCGGGTTAGTTCGGAGTGTGCCAGTTTTGTCTGGTTGTGTTCTGATCTTTCCTGGAAACATTGAGTTATTTTTTAAGAGCTTTTTCCGTTAAATTTTTTTAAATACTTTAACGGAATTTTGCATTATGTATGTGCGCGACAGATGGACAAAATACTCAATATCACGCCAACCGATACCAAAGATTATTTTAAAACACGACACACCTATTTTTGTTATTTAGGAATTTGAAGTCGGTTTTTCAAAACACGCTAAATTATCTAAATGTTATTACTCCTCTGACGAATTTTTAAATGACAAATCTAAACTATATAGGTAACTGTTTGGCTACCTTAATTAATAAGTGACACCTTCAGAGTTATTAATGAAATTAATTTGATTCTTGTGCATAATATTAATTATAAATAAATAAATAATGCTGGACAATTCACACAGCATTATCTAGCCCCAAGCTAAGCAGAAACTTGTGTTAAGGGTACCAGATAACTGATATACATAGTACAATACATTACATAGATAGATATTTTTTATTATACATAGAAAACGTCCAGAACACCCGGAACACATATCTGCAGATCGGGCACACAATTGTTCCGAGGCGGGAATCGAACCCGCAACCTCCTGCGTCGCAGGCGGACCTTCGCCCACCGCGCCACATCGGTCGTCAAATATATATTGTATAAATTATCCGATTTTTACGTTATCTACCTATATACTAGTTACTATTGTTATTATTTCTAAATAAAAATCTGCGTCCTTACAGGGTACATGTACCCGTACCTCTAAGCTAATATTATGTGACAATGTGTTGTTTGTTTATTTATTTCCACCGTACACATGGTACACTTGATGTCGTTAAGTTCTATAAGCTTTAAAAGTATATTACAATTGTATTATATAACACACACTAATTTTGACATTTATGTGTATGCAATAAATACATAATATAAAAATGTCAGTAATTGTACCTTCTCCAAGGCATCTTCTAAGTTCTTCACACAATCCGTTGACTGTTTATTCAATCTCATCACAGTCTCATAATTTTCCTTCAGCGCTTCCACATCCCTTCCCTTAGCGTCAACCATCTCTTGTTTCTCCGCTAACTCTCTTTCTACGGACTCTTGCAGTTGTTTCTTCTCTAGAGTCAGCTGTTTGCACTTCTCTTGGTAATCGTGGGCCAGGTCTAACGCTTTGTAGAGCTCGGCTTCGAAGTGGTTTGTTTTCTGAAAGAAATGTCCAAATATTTGAGGTATCCAAGCTTAGATTGTTAGTCTGAGTAGTAAATATCAATTATGCATGCCTACAAACGTAATACCTACTTACGTATTTCTAAGTACATTGCAATTTTTTTTGTCAAAATATGATTTATTTAATTTATCATAATAGTCAGTTTATATCATTATTACTTTTTTTATTCTGTACTATAACTGAGTTTGATCATTAAACTCCATTTCTACCTATAATGTACGTACGTAAATAATTGTAATAGAACCTTAATAAAAACGGTAATAAGCCTATTTACCTTTAACTATGAAATCAGGTCTTATTCAAGTATATAGGTATTATATAATATAATTCATTAATATTATATACTAGCTACGCCTGCAGATTTCCCCGCGGCTTTGCCCGCGTGGAAGTCTATGTGTCAAATGGTTTATAAACCATTCATAGTTTTAAAGATCTAAGGATACATAGGGACAGGCAGACAACGGGAAGCTACTTTGTTTTATACTATGTAGTCTACCGGCCTTCTTTTCGACTTTGTTTTAGCTGCAGAATCTGAAAACCCGATACAAATATCTACAAACATTTGTCCCGAGGCAGGAATCGAACCCGCAACCTCCGTCCTATGAGTGCTAACAATCTGTACCTACATATGATACAAAACGTAGTTAATTTTTATAGTTTTATGTTCTTATTTATTTTATTATATGTAGTAATAGTAACAAGTTGTACCTACTATAGTCTATCAATAAATATATTTTCTTTCTTTTTTTTACCTTTTGAGTATCGTCAGCAACCACCCTAAAGTTCTCAACCTCGCTGACCATATTCTCCAAGGCCGCCCGATGCCTCTCCTCAGCTTTATCCAAGCTTCCTGTCAGCTTCAGCCAGGCTTCCTTCAGCCTGGTGATGGCTGCGTCTTTGGAGCGGTCCACTCGGATGGCCACGGCTAGCTTTTCTTGCTGCTCCAGTATCTTCTTCTGCAGTTGCTGTATTATGGACTCGCAATGCTGAAAGGGAATACCAGAATCAATCATATGAAGATAGAAGATAGAAGTGAATGATGGAAGAAAGAAATAAATAATATTTATTCAAAACAGCTTAGAACTAAATGCATAATAAGAGTCAATGATCTTATGTTCTTAAGGTTTACAATAATATAATTACCTGAACGAAAATAATTATATCACATCAATCAGTAGTCATAATAATGGAACAAAGCAATGGTGCTTTGTAAAATAATTTAATTAGGTATGCTAACTGTGCTAAACTATAGTAATCCTACTAATATTATAAACGCGAAAGTTTGTGAGGATGTTTGTTGCTCTTTCACGCAAAAATTACTGAATGGATTTTGATGAAACTTCACAATAATATAGCTTACATATCAGAATAACACATAGGCTACAATTTACCAGGTCCGATTTTCACCGCCAGATTGCCTGCATGATTTAAACTTCAGCTGATTGTTTGTAATTAATAAATAAATAAATAATGCTGGACAATCCACAGAGCATCATCTAACCCCAAGGTAAGCAGAGCATGTGTTATGGGTACTAGATGACTTTTATTATACATAGATAACGACCAGAACACCCGGAACAAATATCTGCAAATCATACACACAATCGTTCCGAGGCGGATTTGTGTTGATGAGGTAACATTCTTGAAATGCCTTTCCTTTAGACTGATGCATTCTATAACTGCAACATTTACAAATAGAAGAATAATTAGACCATATATACCAAGTAATATTGCCGTGCCCTAGCTGGCATGGCAATATTACCTAATGCTTCAAACATGCACCCTGCATGTTTGAAACATTTTATCTTTAAGATCCCCTGAACAACATGTTTGCAATAAAAATATTGAGAATTGAAAAAACTTACTTCTCTTTTTAGTCGCTCCTCCTCTAACTTGATGCTGTCCACTCTGTCTGCTCTCTCCTGCTCCGACTTCTCTCCCCACAACTCACTCAAACTCAGCAATTCTGTATCTATTGAATCCAAAAGCTTATTCCCAGGAAAACCTGCCTTATTCTCACCGCCAAAAGGTCTCATTTGTGGCAATTTGAACTCTTTTTGCACGTAGCTTTCAGAGGCTGATTGTTCTGGCTGACAGCTGTTCTGTGCTTTGTACTGTTCTAGAACTTTAGTAGCTCTGTCATAGATTTTGTTTGAGGTTGGTCGGAAGGAGTCCAGATAGCTTTGAGTGGTTCGCTTAGGAGTGGAAGTTGGCTGCACATCTTTATCAGCAAAGTTTAATTTTCTTATACTTGGGGATTTTGCTTGAGGAGGTTTAAAGACCTCTTGTTTGGTTGTATTCTCCATGGTCTGATTAACTGGAGAATCAAAGTTTCTATAGCCACTGGTTGATGCTATAGATTTATCTTGATGAGGTGAAGTCACATTATTTTTTACAAGATAAATATACTTGTCAAGAATATGACTGCTCACTATCCTTCCACTGGGAAGCTTTATTTGATCCTCCGCATCATGTTTTGAGCCTAACTTCTGACATAAATATTTGCCAGTAGCTTTTATGATGTTATCTGGGCTTACAGCACCTTCTCTGTCTTTATATTTAAAGTCTGGGCTTTCGTATGATTCGACTTTAGTGAGGAACTCGTCTATTTCATTGAGTAGAAGCTTGTCAGTCTTCTTACTCGGTGTTGAGACTATACTGCTGATGTCACCGTCCATGCTTATGGTATCATTGATGCTCTCCACTGGTTTGACATAAGAATTATAAAGCTCAAGCTGAAGAGGCGGTACAGTCTTTCCGTTAGTACTCAAAGAATCTAGACTCGTAAGTGAAAGTTCTCTTTGAGTATCCTTTCTTACAGCTTTCCTGCGTCGTCTGCGCGGGAAAGTGAAGCATTTACGATCTTGGCTCTGGCTCTCGAAACTGTCGGTCGTGTCCAAAGCTCGACACACTGATTTTGATCCAAAGCTTGAAGGGTCGGTGCTGATTTCTAAACTTTCTAACCTGGACTCCAATGTTTGAACTTGGTCGACTAATTTACCAATAACCTGCGCTGTGCAGGAACGCGGCTTGTGAACGACGGTTCTCGATGATTCTAGCAGTGAGTCGTCGGATCCAGAGCTTTGAACGAGGAAGAAATTAGGTGGAATCAACAGGAGAACGTCTGTGTCGTCGGTCTCACTCATCACAATTGTTTAGCTTAGAGCAAGCGTTGTAAACTGGTGCCATTATATTTTGTATAATTATGGTTTTCATTTAGTTTTTGATTACTTTACTTGCTAAAAACTTGTGAAACATCGCATCACAACTAAACGTAAACCATACGTAAACAAACAAACAACAACCCTTAGTTTGAAAGTTTGAACAAAACCATCGACTACGTACCCTAGACACCTAACCTAATACAGGGCGAACGATTTGAGACATCACATAAGGAAAAGAGATCTTATTAAAATCCACGCCCTCTAACGTTCGATCAGTAACGACCAGACCAGTGACCCGTCACACACAATCTCTGCCTGCGCTCGCTTACTGATAATAATTATATTATCGGTGCAATGGCTCCTTGTAGCATAAAATGGTGTGGAAAAGATGATTAAACTAAGATTAAACTATTCCTCATTTACATTCAGCCCCTGCCGCTGCCCCTCGCGCTGCCGGCGATAATTCCCTAAATACTGCTGCAGCAGGATCGAGAGCAGTGTGTGTTTACATACTGCCCTACCACTCACTTCGCTTTCAAGTTTCGGCAATGGCAGACGTCGAAATAATTACAGCGGCCGCGCTGTCTCTTTTTGCGATACATAATTATATTCGATATTTAAAAAGATATCGAACACAAAAAAATAATGTTCGTCATAGACGATGGTGTATGATATCTAAATCGATGATAAATTACTTTTTCCGTTTCCAGTAGTTATAAGAATTTTAATAATAATATAAAATGCTGGACACTTCACACAGCATTATCTAGTCCCATGGTAAGCAGAGCTTTTATGGGTACTAGATAACTGATATACATAATACAATAAATTACATAGATAGATATTTTTTATTATATATAGAAAACAACCAGAACACCCGAAACAAATATCTGCAGATCGTACACACAATTGTTCCGAGGCGGGAATCGAACCCGCAACCTCCTGCGTCGCAAGCGGACCTTCGCCCACCGCGCCACATCGGTCGTCAATTATTGTAATCTCATTGCTCCATTCGGACGGCATTTTCGATGATCTAAACGAACGTCTTTCTCCTCCAGGCGCTCGGCGAGTACTGACTGACTACTGAGCGTCGGAGCAGAATGTAAACACGCACTGCCACTCGCGCTGCCGGTCCTTTGATTTCCGCACAAAAAACCGCCATTTTGGGGAGCGCCGGGCAGCGCGAGTGGCAATGGCAGTGGCATGAGAAGTATCGCGTTTACACACTCGTCCTGCCCACTTCCCTGCTCACTACGGCTGAATGTAAATGCGACATAATATTTAACGTTACATTGCTACATGGTATTATCTAAAATGTAAGGTACCTAAATGTTAACCCTAATATTTATTTATTTTTCATATAATATTATTTTATTCTACTATAGTATAAAGCTAGATTACCATTGATACTTATTTTTTTTATACTATATGTATATAGCTAGATTACCACTCACTGTTTTCTCCTTGATGGTGGATGGGGACCACCCCCTCACCCTTAACCCAGGGGAGCATTGCGGCGAGCGAAGCGAGCCGTGTCGTGACTCCCCCATGCCCCCCTGTACCCCCTCCCCCAACCAAAAAATCTCGGTCATCAAATCGTCAAAGTAAATATACCTTGTTGCAAGTATCGATTGTTTTCATAGTATTTACCCCATCACTAATAATGGTCATGATTTATCGTAACCTTGAATGGATGGACCAATGAGCACTCACTTCCCCGCGCCCGCTCACCTCAGTTGTTTGACAGACTTGTTTGCATAGTGAATAAATAGGTATTAGGCGTCTATTACACGTACTCGATGAACCAAACCAACCAACCACGGAGTCTGAATGCGACCGACCAGACCACAGACTATAATCTATAGAACGAATCAAACACTAATTTACCGGTGGACCTTGGTTGAATTCTCAAAGGGTGGACTCGGTCGGTGTTGGTCCAAGATCCATTTGGAGTTATTGTATTCTCTTCTCATTGCATAAAAATTTGGTATCGGTTTTACAACGCAGGCAGATTCTGCTTGCGTGCAAAATTTTCAATTTTGCGTGCAACTCACGCAAAATTGCACGTTGCAAACAGTTGCACGCACGTTATCAACAGTTATCTAGTTATAATCTATATTATGTAGTGTACTAATAATATGAATCATATAAAAGCAAAACCATCAAAATCCACTTGTGACAGTTCTCGGTAAAACGAAAATTACTTTGCTAGGGCAAATATGTATGAATTTTCATAAAATTTTTATTGTATTATAATAAGCAGGCAGTAGAGTACACGTGGTCATAGTACATGAATATAATAATGAGATTTTCAACTAAAATTACGCAAAACTAGTTTGGATATTGTGTTTGAATCTCACTGCAAGGGATATTGCTGTGTTTGTTCCAAACGCCGACGCTATTTTGAATACATATTCACCTTGGTAACAAAAAACTTGATACTTTCTACGATCTTAGGTAAGTACCTACATTCCTTCACCTACTTAGTTGAAATGAAAATAATGTATAAATCAAACATGTTTATTAATCATAACATGCTCATCACACCAGAATAATTCGGATATGGTGTATGATTTTTTTACTTTATCATACATAGAAATCATTGAATGAATCTTGGGGTTCACACACCATATCCGAATTATTGTGGGCGTCTTCTTGGGTGTCATCCCTTTCATTCGATATTAACGGTACGAAAAACTTCAACCGCTCTGTACTTTCCCAGTTATTTCCGAAGTGATTTGTTAGCAGTTTACGGACGTCTGTTACTTTTGCTAAACTCACAATGTTTGTAGCGGCAATTTCTCTGGGATCGAGACTAGAAGAAAGTGCACCTGGTCGGTTCACACTTTGGAATACTCCGTCGTCATGTTTGTAGTGAATGTTACCTTTAAACAAAACATTTCCTTGTTTTTTTGACCATTTTTTTTTGTAAGTTTATTGATACTTATAGTTCTGCAGATAAGTAATACCTTTTGGTGTTTCCCCTGCAATAATGAGGTTCCTCGCATTGTAGTTTTTCAATAAAAGACATAACTGCCGATTTTTTATGGGAAACACGATCACCACCTCGTTTTCTTGAAGCAAAGTGCCTTTTGTAAAATACTCCTTCATGACGGATTGAACTCTATACTTAGTTATTTGAAGCACCTTTAAAAAAAGGTTTGGCACACGGGCAATCGTTTTTTTAACGAGAGCTGGACATGAAGTAGCTGGTTTGTGACAATTTTGGCTTGTGTTTACAATTTTTAGGGTGACGACGTTTTACCGCTTTTACAGCGCAGTGTTTTAATATAAAAGCATCTTGCTTTCATCTTTTATCTTTAAATTTATAAAATCCTTCATAAAATGATTTCCCGTCCTCCATCGTAAGAGACCTGCACTGAAATGTTTTTTTTATGGTTACATAGCGGTCTTACAGCAAACGTACTTGAAGAATACCTAAAACAAAATACATAAGTGATTAAATGGTTTGAAAACCTAAAATCGGTCAAAAAACGATTGCATTAGAAAATAGTACGTAACGGAAAACCCCACTAAGTATCAAAATAGTGTGATCACACTGTACAAACCTCGCAACTTTGGCAATATTTCGTTTCCATTTTTCGGGATGTACTCGACGCTTTCGGGCCGAACTGTTATCTACAGTACTGGCGAGCAATCCATGACTATAGTTTTACATTTCTTTTTCACTAAAACCTCGAAAATCTATTAAAAAACATTAATTACACTGACAACGATTCACCTACAAACACAAGTGACGCCATACTACACTCGCGAGCAGCTGAATCGACTCAAGACTTCAAAATGTACAAAGTGTTTTTTTTTTTCAAAAATGGCTCGAAAATTGTGCATAAAACATATTATTTTTAAAAGTTTAATTCTTATGGTACAAAATTATACCATTATTGTAAAAATCTACCCACTACTTGTTAAATTAATCAGGCTTTAATGGAATAGCAATGAAAGTGAAGTTAATTTGAGTCAAGTATAGGGTTGATCAAAATTAAATTAAAACGGAAAATGTATGTTTAATATTCAAGATTCATGATCTCAATACTTGGTGTTGCCTCCCCTAGCTTTGATAACAGCTCGGAGGCGGTTTCTCATTGAACGGATAAGATTTTTGATCAGTTCTTGAGGAAGCCTTTCCCAGTCCTCTTCCAGCGCTATCTTCAGTCCTCGATGCTTGTAGGCGCTGGATTTCTGGCTCGTACCCTCCGTTTGAGTTTGTCCCATAGATGCTCTATGGGATTGAGGTCAGGACTTAGTGCTGGCCAGTCCATGGTCCGTATACCAACTTCATCCAAGAACTGACGAGTGATTCGTGCTGTATGACACCGGGCATTGTCATGCATTAACAGGAAGCCGTTCTCGATGAAACCTTCATAAGGCAAGACATGGTCCAGAAGAATATTTTCCACATATCGTGCAGCAGTCAGACCGCCTCCTCGGCCTCCACCAGGGACGAAAACGAGCTCCGTTTTTCTTTCCGACGAAATGCCCGCCCTCATCATACACGAACCACCGCCGTAGGACACTGTTTCAGCAAAACAGCACTGCGCGAACCGCTCGCCTGGACGCCTGTAGACCCGAGCTCTCCTGTCAGTGCCATATAGACACACTCTGCACTCGTCAGTGAACAGAACTGACCGCCATTGCTCATCACTCCAATTAATGTGTTCGCGAGCAAATTCAAAGCGCGCTTGGCGGTGAGCTGTGGTCAATTTTGGGCCTCTGGCAGGCCGTCTTGGAATGAGGTTCGCTTCTCTCATTCGTCTTCTGACCGTCCATTGACTAACAAATACTCCTCGAACCTATCTCAGTTGCTGCTGGACAGAAACACCGGTGAGATGACGATTTCTGAGACTTGTCGAAACAATAAAACGGTCGTCTCTCTCCGAAGTAAGCCTGCGCCGACTGGTATCTGGCCTCCTAGAGTAAGAACCAGTCTCTTGGAATCTTCTGTGCACCCTCGACACAGCAGATTGGCTCAGGTTTAGTCGACGAGCGACTTCTCGCTGGCTAAGGTTCTGTTGCAGCAAAGCAACAACTTGAGCGGCTTCTTCTGATGTTGTATCCATAGTGATTGTAAATTAGCGACCGTAATTTGTGTAGGTGGTTTAGGTTCACGTTTGGTAAGCAGCTAATAAGCATACACTGCTTGCAGGGTGTTTTAAAGGAGGTTACAACGCGCCCGTGCAGCTACCGCGTCGAGCACATTTTTGATGCATTCACGAATATAACGAAATTTAAAAAAAAAAAGAACTGTACAACATTTAATGATTGGTGTTATTACAAAGCCTAAAGATCAAGCTATAATATAAAAAAAAATTAAATGCATTACTCAAGTAACTTTCGAAAAAAGTTACACTTTGTACTTTTTGTATGTGTGAGTCGATTCAGCTGCTCACGACACGAGTGTAGTTACGATTACGATACGAGACGTAAGACGAGCTGTGATTGGCTGCTATGGATATTGCTACTTAATTACTTATGCATTATGCACTGCACTTCATCAACATGGAGTTTGCTATGTTTGCAGTTGAAAGTATTTTTTGTGGCTGTTTTCGTATAGGATCTTGCTGTCTTTGGAGCAGTACGATTTTTAAATTTGGAAAAGAATTCGATGTACAAAACCGTGGCACCAAAATATCAGTTAGAGAAAATAGTGGATTTTGCTTTTATATGATTCATATTATTGATGAATGATGATAGAACAAAGTACCTACACAGATCACATCAGTGTCATTACCTACCTATCTACAAAAAATGTCACGACAGCATATATCTAATCTATTAACCATTATAGTTAAGTTGATAACAATAATAATTATATGCCCGCAGGGCATCTTGTGGCGAGCTGTTTTGGTGAATAGCGACACCACGGGTACCAAGTGCTCCCGGGGAAGTTCCTGGTTCTCGTCACCGCTTGCGGAGTGGCATCCCAAGAGAACCAGTCCCCAACTCTTGCTTGCCTTCATTGACCGGTCTGAGTGGAGTCGCGAGAGATGCATCTTAGGATGTAGACTCTGGGGTGGAAGTGTCTAATGGGTAATAGCGAGGAAACCCGCTCACAAGCAGTCTTCGTGATGGGGAAATCGGGGCCGCACCTCTCGACACCCCTCAGTCGTTTGCGCCGATGTTGTTCCTCCGGTAATTTACTCCGGCTTTTTAAGGAACCCATCCAGCATTCGGCAAGCCACCGTCTGCCACTCTTCTTAACATTATGATTGACTTGTTTATGGCAGACGTCTGCAATCTCCCCTATAGCCCGATTACCCAGTCCATCCATCCATCACAATAGCCGGGTTTTCACAATAGCAAAGAAAAATGAGATAAATATCTCATTTTTCTTTGCTTTGGCGGATACCATCTTTGGGTGTATCATATTGTGCACCAGAGGATGATACCCACTATGTGTAGCCATCGCCTTTAGATTAAATTCTCAAAGGGCCTCTGTGCTGTTGGCTTCGGCCCCACACAAGCCTTCCAAAGGACCGGGTCACTTTATGGCCCGAGATCAGACATAATAATAAATACCCGTGCGAAGACGGGAAGGGCCGCTAGTGAATAATAAAACATAGGTAGGTATGTACTAAGAAATTTCCACTTCATTTATTTATGTGACTTTTCGCTATCTAAAAAAAACGTGTCTCAGACCGAGACTCTCGGTAATCAAAACAAGATGTTTAGAAACATTATCTCAAAATGTAAAAAGTACCTCATCATCAGCCTATAGCAGTCCACTGCTGGACATAGGCCTCCCCAAATCAAAAACAAAAAGTCCACCGCGCCGCGCCGCCACAGAGGTTGTCCATATAATCTAAAAACATTTTCACAAAAACAAAGCACATGGATCTGCGGGCAGATACTAGTATTGAACAAAATGCATGGAATTTAGGCTTCTAAATGTCAGTAAAAAGTCAGGTGGCCAGCAATACAATCATGAACAAATGAAATAATAATTATTTTATTGACTATCATTATACCTAAAACAAGAACATATTTAAAATTATGCATTAATAATTATGTAGCTTTATGAAAGGTAGGATTTTGAAATACCTACCATTTCATGGACCTACATTAATTATTATTTTACAAGTTGGCCGGACAACAAGTACAAAATTGCACTTGACACTCAAGATTGGAAATGAAAGACAGTATTCATCACCTTGAACCTTATCACGACGCTCTCACAGCAAAATTAGGGGTTTGTTTGATAAATGAGTCCAGTTTGTTCTTGAATAATTCACTAGCAATGGGCTCGCCCATACCACACAGTGGATTTCTTACAGCATACTTCACAAAGATCTCTGCATAGATCTTTTTCAGTAGTTCTCTGACTCCTTGTGCCTGGTTATCCGTGTTCATGACAAACTTGAGGCCTGATGGTGTTTCCAGACAGTGTAGTGTGTATTTTGAGGTTCTGTAGTGCATAAATCCATCTTTAGGGTCTAGTGGAGATATTTTTGAGACAAATGATTTTATTGAGAAGAGCATCCCGTACATAAGTTTTCCTTCCTGTAAAATTAAAGTAAGCTTGAATTCTGATTGTAAACACATTATAATTAAAAGGTAAATAAGTTTTGTGGTTGTGTTACACCTCCAAAGCGATAGGGAAACCCACCTCTTCCCGTGACATTCCTGCTTGTTTCGATCTATTCCATTCACCGTAGTAAAGGAGAGTCCCATAGCGATCGAATATGTATAGATTGTGAATCGTCATTTCTAAATATCCGTGGAATTTCGAAATGTTTTCAAAATTTTCAGAGGAAAATCGTAAGAGTAAGAGCTTCAATTCAATATTTTTTTGTAATTTTTATCAACAACAAACATGAAATAAAAGATTTCAAGTCAAACATGACATTGACATCGAGTGACACGCTTATCAATCAGCTGATATTGACAGAAAAACTGCCATTTTTTTTACGACTTCCTAGTTTCAGCGTTTGGCGATCTATGTTTAGGGATTCCCCATAAAACATCTCTCGTTGAATTAGTACTAGTTCAGTTCATTCAATTGTGAACCTTAAACTGCAATTCTTAAATTCTTATTTCTATACCTACTTAACTGTTAAGATGTTTTTGCACATGGAACCAAGTTGGTTGAAGGACACTCACACTTCCGTTAGGATATTATTGTTCTGTGCTCACACTTCTTTGTTGCATTGCATTAGCATTCGTTATCTGCTATGCGACCAATAACGTGCACTTTGTCTCCGCCAACAGACTTTTTGTTATCAGTTTTCTTACCTTTTTAGTTCTTTGATCTTTCTTACCACGCAAATTCAGTTAGTTTGGTATGTAGGTAGGTATTGTCCGGTAATGTAATATAGAAATTAGTCGCTGTCGCAGCTTACAAGTCTAACAAAGGTGTTATGGTGTTTTGTTTTGTGATTGCTCGGTAAGGACCACGTAATGACTTAGGTAAGTACAGCAAATTATGTAGGTACTTTTGGTAAAGTAATAAATATACCTACCACTTAATTATACAGTGGTATATTTATTGCTTTTCATTATGTGTGAAACTTCTAAATGTAGGTACCTACCTACTTGCTTATACCTATTTTGTTATATCTAACTACATATATTTTATTCGTAAATTTACGAACAAAATATTTATAAGCAAGTACCTACATGAAGTTCTTAATGGTATAATTTTATTTTAATAAGTAATAACTGATAGCTAGATAAATAGGTAGGTACAACTATAATGTAAGGGTGTTCTAAAACTCAACGTCAATCCGAAAGCGAAGGACGGGAGGGTTCATGACGACCTAGAAAAACTAAAGGGCTGAAACGATTTGGCTAAAAATTGGTGAGGAGGTAGGTACCACCAATTTTTTGTAGTTTTAAAAGGTTTTAAAGATCTAAGCATACCTACATAGGGACAGACAGACAGCGGTGTTTTATACTATGTAGATGTAGTGCTTAATTGCCACTGAACATCTGCCTGCTAGCTTAGAGCAAAGTTGCCAGGAACAACCAATAAAAACAACCATTTGTTCTGAAACCAGTTCCTAATAAAATGTCTAAGTGCATTCGCAGCGCAAGCTAATTTCGATAAGGTCGCTCTTTATACTTCTATTCCAAGTATTTACTCGTATTATTGAAAAGTTCTTAAATATGAAAATTCTTAATTCTTAATACCAAATTGTAATAGTTATAAAATTATAAGTTTATTGAATGTTGTGTCCACCTTTTAAAAGTATAAAGGTAACTATATTAAAACTTATAGAATAGAATAGAAAAACATTTATTTGGACACAGGTACAAAATACAGGCATAGAAATAACAAACTAAATAACTTGTCTCATACTAACGTTTAACATTATACCTAAGCACAATATTATGTACCTTTACTGTTGGTGTACCTTTAAATAAATAAATAAATACATTTCTGTATTGGTTCCTGACAATCCTGTTTTGTGTGGTACCAATAATAAAGTGTTTTCTATCTATACAATTTAGAATATTTTTTTCTAACTACTGTAGTTGTACCTACCTTTTTAAGGACTGTACTTTTTTATTCAAACTAGATCCAGACACTGCCTATGGTAATGCCCCTGAAGTAACAAAACTTGAGTCTTGTAAGGAAGATATAGTAATAAAGCTGCAAGGATGGCAAGCAATGATGGGAAAGTGAACAATACTGAATCATGCGAGAATGGTAAGGATGAGACTGATAATGAAGATAATGTAAAGCAAGATATAATCTCTGGAGAGGAAGTATCGGATGATCCTATTGCTGAGAAGGAGCCTGCGGACAATGTAGATGAGACTCCAGCTGCAT
Source organism: Eupithecia abbreviata (assembly GCA_943735965.1). Classification (NCBI taxonomy): domain Eukaryota; kingdom Metazoa; phylum Arthropoda; class Insecta; order Lepidoptera; family Geometridae; genus Eupithecia; species Eupithecia abbreviata. Next base: position 12,513,060 of record OX030980.1, read on the forward strand.
TTCTTCGCAATTGCACGTACACTGACAGAAAGCGTATTTTTATTAGGTGCCTAATAATGTTGTTTCTTATCTATTAGTAAAATCGCATCATTTAAATGTATAATTTTTTGCAGAACAATGGTCCTCACTGAACACGTCTGACAAAACGTATGATCAAGATCAGCTCAAGCAAATAAAGGTGATCCTCTTTCACAGAAAAAATAATTCATTTACTCTTATTAGAAGCCTGTGATGTGATCAAGAGACCGACATAAGCTGGGGTAAACGTGTTCTTGAGTGGAGACCGCAACTCGGCAAACATAGTGTAGGACACCTTCCAGCCAGGTAGCATGACAATCTTCAGGCAAGATGCTGGATACTGCAAGCTGAAGACAGGGTGCTATGACGCTCAGTACGGGAGGCTTATGTCCAGCAGTTAACTAATATAAGCTGATGATGATGAAGATGTATGAGAACATGCAAAGGTCTTAGTCCTAATAAAATTAATGTCCAGTGCTGAAGGGCTTCTTGCAGGATTTCCTGCATCCACAGATGAGTGTGCAAGCCAGTCATTGAACTTGCTGTAGTATGTTTATGGTGATGTATGTAGTATAATATGATGGTAACTTGAGTTTTTTCTACCCTCATGTATACCTTCTCAATTTTATCTGATAATCTTAATTTAATCTTACAGATGGCACCCATACAAGGGTCGTTCAATTTCAATCTTGGTCAAAGTGATGCGAGTAGCATTTCTGACGAACTAGTCATTCATGTTTCATCGCGAGAGGATATAAAACTGAAGCAAGTGAATTCCGCCTGGACAACAAGATTAGTACCGGAGAATCTATCTGAAGAGGAACTCAGGACACAGGTACGAGTATGAATGAACTGAACAAACATAATTTTACATAGGTACAAATATAAATGTTTCTATTTCGTTCATAAAGTATCTTGCATATTATTTTTAAATTTCTGATTACTTTAATTAAATCCAATGTTATTTTCTTTATAGGAACTGTCCAAGAAGTTCAGAGGAATCTTGAACAAACTAACACCACAGAAGTTCGATATATTAATGAAAAAAGTTTTACAACTGGAAATTGACAACCAAAAAAGAATGGAATGTGTCATTGACATATTATTTGAAAAAGCCCTCGCGAAGCCTTATTTCTCTGCAACATATGCAAGGATGTGCCTAAAACTTTCGAGCCTTCGGGTAAAAGATTACTTTACACAATATTCATAAAACTCAAACAGCTGTACAAATATATATCTTGCATAATTAGGTATAACTGCCCGCGGCTTCGCAACCGTTGTTTCTATGGAAACGTTAAAAGGGAATTTCTATCCTTTGGGATCTGTCTTTTCTTTCGGGATAAAAAGTAGCCTATGTTTGATTCCTGACTACAACAGCTAATATTGGTCCACTGCTGGAAACAGGCCTCCTCCTGATAAGCGCCTTAGGCCCACTTGTGCCAAAACGTTGAGTTAAATAAATAACTCGAGGTTGCATAACTCAGTGTTAGTTTTTTAAATTTACGACACGCAGTTTTAATTGCACCAATAGAAATTAGCCCAGAGTCAAATAACTCGAGGTTAATGTCTTGTTCATTCATTCTTTTTACATCTGGCCAAATATAGTAGGACGAATGCTGAATGATTTGAGTACACTGCTCTCTCTCGCTCTACCGTACTTTGAATAAGACTATTCCTTTCTGACAGATTTGAAATGACACGTGTTCTTGGTCGCATTTTAGGTACCTGCTTAGGGTAGGTAGATGTTATTTTTTGTGCAGCCCTTAGTGCAGATGCGAGTACAGTTAGGTAAATCAAAATTAATAAAAGGAATTCTCTGAAGAGAAATCACCAAATTTTTTGAAAACTTAGGTAGGTACTAACTTTTTGTTAGTATTTGTATATTGCAATCTATTATCAATTTTATATAAACAAAACAGTTTCCTTTTTTAGACGAAATCTTCTATGAAAATCGCTGTCTCTTTGTGAGTAAAAATGATCGGACCGTTCGCCAATTATTCTATTATAAATAAATAATAAATAAAATAAATAATTAATGCTGGACAATTCACACAGCATTATCTAGCCCCATGGTAAGCAGAGCTTGTGTTATGGGTACTAGATAACTGATATACATAATACAATATATTACATAGATAGATATTTTTTATTATACATAGAAAACGACCAGAACACCCGGAACAAATATCCGCAGATCGTACACACATTTGTTCCGAGGCGGGAATCGAACCCGCAACCTCATGCGTCGCAGGCGGACCTTCGCCCTCCGCGCCACATCGGTCGTCACAAAAAAAATTATAATTATAAAAGTCCGAACTAATATATTCGATGATCTCTTTGTCATCATCAGACAAAAACCATTCATTTATCATTGTTCAAAATCGATATCACTGAATGCAAGGAAAACAGCCAATAATAAATAATAACAAACAACATAACATAACCTAAAATATCTCAATTCTCACAGTTTTGACATTACTAACCCAGAGTTAGTTGACATAACCCTCCCATGTCCGAGGGTTAAAAATTTCAAAATTTAACTCAGGGTTAACTCCTAACTCTTGGTGGTACAAGACATAATTAGAATTTAACTCCAGAGTAGTATCTAACTCTGAGTTAACTGTGTAAACCAAGCCTGGCGCAAGTGGACCTTATTGGCCTTTATTCTAATCCCCGCGCTGTGCTTGCGGGTTGGGATCGCAGTTCGGTGATATACATAATATATATGATTTTATCCATCGAATAAATAATTACAAAGTGAGTGAATGGTCGTTACAGTCAGTATGGTCATAGCGCTAACAGGACTTCTTTCAGGTTCCATCTGATAATAATACAGACCCTACGAATAAAGACTTATTATTGATTCGTAGTACAGACCATAAGATCAGCTTTAGAGGGCTGATTATTAACAAATGCCAAACTGAATTTGAAACCGGACGAACAGATGAACAATTGATGCAATTAGAGAAGGAATTAGCCGCGACTGCTGAACCTGTAAGTAAACTTTACTGTCAGAATCCTTTTTATCAAACTAATGCAATTAGAGATATACTAGCTGCGCCCCGCGGTTTCGCCCGCGTGGAAATCTATGTTTCAAATAGTTTATAAACCTTCCTCTTGTCTTGAATCACTCTATCTATTAAAAAAATCGCATCAAACTCCGTTGCGTAGTTTTAAAGATCTAAACATACATAGGGACAGACAGACAGCGGGAAGCGACTTTGTTTTATACATACTATGCAGTGATGTCGCCGCAGTATCGTAGAATCATCCCGTTTTTCTACAAGCGGGATGATTCTACGATACTGCGGCGGGTCGATTGCAAAATTGATTAATTACTTACATAATGTACCTACCTATTCCGATTGTTGTACTATCAACATGTAGGTATCAACGTTCAACAACGTCACTTAGCCATCTCGTCAAATTAAATATTCCTATTCCTAAAACAATCAATAGATATAAAAACCATCGTAGTTTGTCAAATTAATTATACGCATGTAACAAAATAACACAAATAAGGTAAGGTACATCTGTAATGAAATCAGAGTTCGTTTTGCAACCGGCCTAGCCATTTAACAAGCAATCGGATTCTACGGTTTTAACGGCGACAAAATGTACTTTTTTTAAAATTTTAGGCCAAGAAAAAGGAACTTCAAATAATTATCAATAAAGAAAAAAGAAAAATTAGATTGAGAGCAGTATCTAATGCCAGATTTATTGGTAAGTTCTTGACTTTCAAAGGTAAACTCTGATCGTATTAGGAGCTCTTTTTTTCTGATCGTATTAGGGCGCCATGGATCTTGAGAGGTCGCATATCATCACATAATCACTTAAAAGCTACAACTAAGTATATAATTATTGATATAATTGGATTGTTTTGAAAAAATCTAACCGCTAAGTCGGGTTTTAGAATGTTTCAAAACATAATAACTCCGGAATAAAATGTTTTATGGAATTATCCTAAGTAGGTATGTTAATTCTTTTGCAGTCGCAGTTGCAAAAATCAACCAAATCGATTCATAAATTATTTTCCCATCAGCACTAAACTTTTTACTAAATTTATAAACCTATTTCCAGCTTTCTTAACTGTGTATTTAAAGAAAAAAAATTGTTATGCAGGTGAGCTCTACAAATTAAAACTGTTGACTTACAAAATTATGGATTATTGTGTGAGGAACCTGATTGATCCATTAGACGAAATAAACCTTGAATGCCTATGTGAACTCTTGACTACTATCGGCAAGAAAGCCGAAAACGATGATGGCAAAACTCAGCTGGATTCTATCTTCTATATAATGCAAGGAATTGTCAAGAGCAAGTCTAACAAGATCAGTGATCGTGTTAAGTCCATTATCCAAGATACGATCGACCTGAGAAGGAGAAAATGGCTTGTCAAAAGTGATGTTCATTCTCAACGCAATATGATGGACCAAATCCAAAACGAACGTGAACGGCTGCTACGCTCTATGGAAGTAAGCTTTCTCGCATTTACCTTCTTCTAAATTTAATTTGTATTTAATTTTTATTGTACAGGTTGTTCGGCAGAACGTGTGCGATAAGGTAACAGGGATAGGTGAAACCAAGTGACAAGTGACTTCTTATTGTTGACGTCTTTCTTCACCCTGAAAAGCCTCTTGCCCTATAATATCGTTATGGTTATTTTTTATAGAAGTTACTGCACACACACAATTTGAACTATATCGTGATCGAATTTGTTGGTTTTGCTGATCTCTCTGATCTTAATCAGTTTCTTGCTTAGGTACTCGTATATTACGTTCGACTTTATTTATTCTATAAATCTCTGATTTTCTGAATGAAAGTTACACTGGTCCACGGTCACGCGTTCCGAGTACAAGACGTCGCACGGCTCGAGCTCGTCTCCCAGGTTGGCTGCCAGCATGGTGACGGCCTCGGCGCACTTTGGGAAGGTAGCCTCTCCTGTTGACCGTCCAACCGTTGACCAGTAAACAGTCGTGAAGTCACGCCCAACTGGTTGTTTTTTTCGCGAACGCCACGCTCTTATACTATGTAGTCTATCTACTCAGCTTACTTAACTAGGTACCTATTATCTCTACCTAGGAAGCAAGGCATAGTTAGAGACACGTTCAGGTTCAGGTTCAGGTGGGGGTACTCCATTTTCCGCATTTAGACTCCTTTTGGTCCTTTATGCGTAGTAGTTTGCTAGCATAGCCAGCCTAGCTCCGTCCAGAAGCGCAGAATCTTCCTGGGGTCTTCACAGGCTTCGCGGAGCGACCTCGGCAAGTTGAGGATTTCTATACGTTGTGCTAATACTCCCTCGCATTCCAGGATTACGTGGGAAGCTGTTTCGTCGTTGCTGAGGCATCCCCCTACAGAGAGGGCTATCCGTCGCTCCGATGGTGAATAAGTGTTTGTTTAGTGGACAGTGTCCTGTTAGTGTTCCCACAAGGACACGTAGGTCCAATCTATTCAGATTTAGTAAGCGTTTTGTTAGCTTCGGTGATGTTGATGGGAGTGCCGTCCTTGCTTGTCTGCAATTGATTTGGCTAGTCCATCGTTCGTTATGTGTATCTCTAGTTCTGAGCTTGGTCCATGTCTGGAACAGAGAGAATGGCAGGGGTAGGAATGGCGGTGGTCCTTCTATGGTTGTTGCCGATCCTCTCCGTGCCAGTTCGTCTGCAGCATCATTTCCTAGCGATCCACTATGTCCTTTGATCCATTGTAGGATGATCCTGTTTTCAGTGGATATCCTTTCCAGAACAGAGTGACATTCGTAAACGAGCTTGGAGCTACAGTTGTTTCCTTCCAAGGCTCTGAGTATGGCTGCGCTGTCAGAGAGGATGCGTACACGTTGGTCTTTGATTCCTCTCTTCTGTACGGCTGTAGCTGCCTGTGTTATTGCTACGCATTCGCATTGGAATATAGAGCTATGCGTTTCTAGCGTTATTGATATGTTAATGTTGAGGTCCAGTGAGTGAACCCCGGCACCCGTACCGGTTTCGGTTTTGGAGCCATCTGTGTAAATTCTGACTTCGTGGGTACCTGATTCATCTTTTTGGTCCTCGTATAGTTGTATTTGGTAGTGTTTGTTTAGTATTGGTTTGTTGGCCATTCTGTCACAAGGGGCCGCTGTGAGTGGTTCATATGTTATGGCCCTGTCCATGATCTGCGCATGTGGACTTCTTGTGACTCCCCAGAGTCCTGTGTTGTGTAGTCTTAGAGCCGACATCGTGGCTTCTTGTTGTATGTAGAGGTCTAAAGGTGCTACATCTAGAATTATATCTAGGGCAGCGCCTGGTGTGGATCTCATGCATCCTGTTATCGCAGAGCATGCCATTCTTTGAAAGCGTTGTAGTTTAGTTACCACGGTGCTCAGCTCCGTTCTAGTCCACCAAACTATCGCTCCGTAGGTTAATGTTGGTCTGATGATAGCAGTGTAGAGCCACTTGGATATTTTCGGTGAAAGTCCCCAAGTTTTCCCTAGCATTCTGCTGCATTGGTAGAGAGTAGCGGTCGCACGCTGGAGTTTGTAGTCAAGATGTTTGTTCCATAGCAGTTTGCTATCTAGTATGACCCCTAGGTACTTGACTTCTGTTTTTAACGTTATATCTGTGTTGAATAGCTTTGGGATTTTTATATTACCCAGTTGTCGTTTGTTCGTGAACATGATCAGTTCCGTTTTTGTTGGGTTTACTGTCAGTTCGTGATCGTTGCACCATGTTTCAATGGTTTTGAAGGCGAGTTTCATCAGGTCACATAGTGTGTGCTCAAAACAGCCGGTCGTCAGGATCGCGAGGTCATCCGCGTATCCTACCGTGACCAGACCATGACCGTTGAGTTTGCGAATTAGCTCATCTACAACTATGTTCCATAACAAGGGCGAAAGGACGCCCCCTTGGGGGCAGCCCCTGGCGACTACGCCTCTTGTGGTTTCATTGATTTTGACTTGTATGGCTCTGTGTTGGAGCATGTTGTTTATCCACTCGGCCAGCGTCGGCGCTACACCATATCTGGTAAGGGCTCTGTGTATGCTGGTGAAGTTGGTCTTGTCAAAAGCTCCTTCAATGTCTATAAAGGCAGCTAGTGTAGGTTGTTTTGATGATAATCCACCTCCTATTCGTGAGACTACGCTATGTAAGGCGGATTCTGTTGATTTGCCTTTGCTGTAGGCATGTTGTTGAGAGTGTAAGGGGTTGTGGTAGAGTGTGGTGTCTCTTATTTCTCTGTCACAAAGCCTTTCTAGTGTTTTTAGAAGGAATGATGTCAGGCTAATAGGTCTGAAAGATTTCGGTTGGGTGTAGTCACTCCTTCCTGGTTTAGGTATGAATACTACCTTCACTTCCCTCCATATGTGAGGTATATATCTATGGGCAATGCATGCCCTGAATATCTTCACTAGGTGGTCTGCTAGTAAGCCACTGCACCAGCTGAGCATACCTGGAAAGACCCCGTCCAGTCCTGGTGCTTTGAAGGGAAGGAAGCTGTTGATTGCCCAGATTACCTTTTCACGGTTTATCATATTCTGGGCTGTTATCCAGTCTTGGTCGGTGGACGTGCGCTCTGATGTCTCCTCCCATGTGTTGGTGTCTGTGACAAGACAGCCTGGGAAGTGTGTATTCAGAAGCACTTCGCTGGTTTCAGCGTCTGATTTGGTGTAGGTATTGTCAGGTTTGATGAGGCACCCTAGCGTGCTTTCTGGCACGTTTGCCAGTATTGTTCTTATACGGGTGGCCTGATTGTTGTTTTCAATGTTGGTGCAGAACCTTTCCCAACATTCGGTTTTTCTAAGGCGAATTTGCTTTTTGTAGGTTCTTTTCGCATTGTAGTAGTTCACCCATGCTTCGTCTTGTCTAGTGTTTATGGCTCTGTTGAACAGTTTCCTTACTTTGCGACGCAGTCTTTGCAGTTCAGGACCCCACCATCGTCTGTTTGTCCCCTGTTTAGGTATGACTAGAGGGCAGGATTGTTCATAGCTGTTGGTAAGAATATTTGTTAGTTGATTTGTGTAGTGGTCTATTTCCGCTACTGTTATGTTATCGGGTATGTTAGGCTTGTCTGTAATTCCTAATTTGACTGATTGGAAGAATTTAGTCCTATCGGTTTTACGTGGGACACGCCTAGGTTGTGGGCTGGGTAGTGACAGTTCCAGAACATACCTTATCCATCTGTGATCTGAGCATGAGGCCTCGTTAGAGACATGCCAGTCTTTGATGGATTCGGAAATGTCTGGGGTCGTTAGTGTTAGGTCTATTATTGTTTGGGCTCTGGATGTTACGAAAGTGGGTTCCGAGCCCCTGTTTAGAAGGAGAAGGTTAGTAGAGATAAAATAGGTTACCAGTTCTTCTCCTCGGTCATTGCACCTGGCGCTATTCCATAGCGTGTGGTGTGCGTTGGAGTCGGTGCCGATGATGAGCTCGAGTTTCTCCCTCTCACAGTATTCGATCAGGGACACCAGCTCTGGTGTGGGTGTTGGTTCGTCGATTGGTTGGTAGGCTGATGCTAGGACTATCTGTGTTAACGACTTGTTGGTGGGAGATAGATATAGCCTAGCAGCTGTTAGGTCTCTGGAACAGAGTTCGGTTATTAGTAGTGTTTTCGCACTTCGCGGAACAACTATGCAGGTTCTAAGGTTGCTTACAGTTGTGTTTGCGAGGAGCTTGCTACCCGGTAGCTTTAGGCCGCAAATCTGGCCTTTCCTGATCCACGGTTCTTGGATAAGGGCCACGGTGTTGGGGTTTTCCTCCAGCATTCTGCGTATGGACGCACTAGCTGTAAGGCTGTGCTGGAGGTTTGCTTGGATGAAAGGAGAGGCGGGGAGTGGTGGATCAGGAAGTGATTTTTGTGTTGGTTTAGGAGCGCTTGATAGGAGAGGAGCCGGTGTCGCTGTCGCTAACATCGCTCCCCTCCGTATCGAGAAAGCGCTCCTCAGATAGTGGGGATGGTGGATCCTGGACATCCATGAGGTCCAGCGCTTGGGATGAATGTGGGGCTGGAGAAGGGTCCGCTGCGTACCCCGAACTGGGGCCAGGCTGCGGATCGAGGTCAGCCTTGGATCCTGTAGGGGAACCAGGCTCTGGACCAGGGTTGGGTCCAGGATTGTGTTGTGAGGCGTCCTTGTTCTCGTCCTTGGGTTCATCTTTTTGAATAATCCTAAGGTAGATGTTCCCAAGGAGCCACTAAAGGCGCCGATCGTGTTGTCGGGCTTTCTCAACCTCAGACTCGGGAACGAGGAGAAGCAGGTATGTGCCGGGACCATCCTTATCATCCCGCCTCTCCGTTCGGATTGGGTTCCACGAGTCGATGTTGACGTGTGGGTTATAGCCCGCCAGAATCGTGCGGATCTGATCGGTTCTCATTGGCATGCTTGCTGGTGTCGGAACGAACAGACCACACATGATTCGTCGCTCGAGCTCAGACTGTTTTTTGACCACAAGCTTGGTCTCGGCGATGGGCGATTTGAGGTTTTCTACGTTTTCGCGGAGCCACGCTAGCGAGTTGTCGTCCAGGCACCAGAATTTGAGGACGCCATTGCTGTAATGCGCACGGCCACGGAAACGGACCTTTGAGGTATCAGGTCGAGTGGCTGGATCGAGCATCTTCAGCGCGACCGTCACCTCTAGTTTTTCACGTATTTCCGTGGCCTGCTCCTCCGTTAAGTCCTGGCACGGCTCGACTGTTATGGCTACGCAGAGGTCGTGTGACCTAAAGGCTTCTGCGTAGCTCGTTGGTTCGGGCTTGTTTCCCATATCCGACCTTTGGCGTTTACTATCACCATAAGGTGTAGTAGTGTCGTCGGGTCTGGGACGTTTGATCCGGCCAATTACAGGCCAATTTCAATACTTCCTGCAATAAGTAAAATTTTCGAAAAAATTATCCTTACTCAGTTGACTTCACACTTCAACCTTCACAGGCTGTTTCATAAAAATCAGTTTGGCTTCACCAAGGGTAGATCAACAACCGATGCTGGCACAGTTCTATTAAAGCATATATTAGATGCCTGGGATAAAGCAAAAAACGCTATTGGTGTATTCTGTGACCTTTCTAAGGCTTTTGATTGCGTGGATCATGGTACACTAATTAGGAAGTTGGAACACTATGGAATTAATAACAAGGCACCTTACCTTACCTTACCTGGACCTTATGCAATCATATTTAGCTGATAGAGTTCAAAAAGTAGATATTGGTAAAGAAAGATCTAGAGGATCAAAACTTGAACTAGGCGTCCCGCAAGGATCAATATTAGGTCCTTTTTTATTTTTAGTATATGTAAATGATCTTCCATTTTTAGCAAGAAATCTTTGTGATATAGTCTTATTTGCTGATGATACTTCATTGATTTTTAAAGTTGATAGAAATAAATATAACTATGACGATGTAAATAATTCGCTTTCACAAATACTAGATTGGTTCACCGCCAATAACCTACTACTCAATGCTAAAAAAACTAAATGTATAAAATTCATGCTACCGAATGTAAGGGAACTCCCAACAAAAATAATGCTCAAGGATGAGATTGTTCACCTTGTAGACTCTACTGTATTCCTAAGGTTACATATTGATTCTTCTCTTCAATGGAGGTCGCAAATAGAGGCTCTGGCAGGAAGACTTAGTTCAGCAGCTTATGCAGTTCGAACAATTAGATATATTACCAATGAAGACACAGCTAGGTTAGTTTATTTTAGTTACTTCCATAGTATTATGTCTTATGGTATTTTGCTTTGGGGACAGGCAGCTGACATCCAGACCATATTTGTTCATCAAAAAGGGCGGTACGCGCTATTTATAAATTAAAGCCACGAGATTCTTTGAGGGAATTATTTAAAAACATTAATATTCTGACTGTAATATCGCAATACATCTATGAAAATTTAATGTATACCCACAAAAATAAGGATAGCCTTATGAAAAAGTGTGATGTTCACAATAGAAATACAAGAAACAAGAACAAGCTACACATCCCATCATTTAGATTACACAAGGTAGGGAAATAATTTATGGGCAATAACGTGCGCTTCTATAATAAGCTTCCATCTGAAGCAACTGAGCTCCCTATTCGTAAATTAAAAAATTACATAAAACTAAATCTCATCAAGAAGGCTTTCTACTCCATAAATGATTATCTCAATGATGTTAATGCTTGGCCAGATGTCGCTCAGTTTCACACCGACAATAGTATGTAGTACCTAAGTAATTTGTTGTTGTGCATAGCTTTACTTAAATATTGACATGTATCGAATCATATTATATTTAGACTTAAAATAGGCAAATAACCATGTATTAGACATATAAGAGATGAACATGCTAGTGGTTTCTTTTCACTTCTTCCACTAGTGGACAAAAAATTGAAGTGAACAGTAAAATAATTTTATTTGATAATAATTTATATTTAAAATATGACTTGTCTAAGTGCTTATTTTGTAAGCCTAAAGAAATAAATGATTTTTTACTTTACTTTACTTTACTTACTTTGACGCTCTGAGGTTGAGCCGGAGGGTGCTTGTTTTTACGGGCCAAAGCTGCCAGCCTCCCTGCGCGTTTCCCTCTGGGTCTGGGCCGCTGAATAGGTGTCTGGCTTCCGTCGACAGGCACTGGCGCTGCGTTCGGCTGCGCCGGTGCGTGGACCTCTTCGGCGGGACGAGTCCCACCTACTTCGGTCGTGGACTTACCAGCTGCACTAGGCAGCTGTTTTCGTCCACCGTCGGTTACCGTTGACCTTTTCTGCGCCCGCGCCTTTTGGGTCTCGTTCGGGGGTTGGCGGAGTTTGTTGCTCTTCCTCCTGCACTTCCTGGAAGGCACAAGATCCCAGTTTGGCCCTGGGTCGGGCATAGCGGCCCTTAGTTCTGATAGTTCTATGACCGTCTCATGCGAAGAAGCCCCGAGGGGCGCTTCGACTTTTGAGGCGGTCCGTCGGACCGGTGTGGGTGCTTCTGAAGCATAGGCCCTTGACGTCGTTGGTAGGGACGGCGCAGATGCAGCCGTGAAGATTTTGGGCCTTGGCGCCTCCGAAGATGCAGCCCTGGCTTGTTGATTGGAGCGTTTCTTAGGCTTATTACTAAGCTTTGGCAGTTCTTTGCCCCCCCCAGAGTACGAGGGGCGGCCCGAGCTAGGCTCGGGGAGGGATTCTCCGGTAGAACCGGTACCCTCCTGGGGAACATATTGTTTTTCGAGACTTGCCATAGTTTAATAATTTTAGGGTTATCATTCCCTTTTTCTTTCTATTACGTCTGGTGGTTTTAGTTACGTCTATTTCTGAGGGAATTAGACCGATAACAGGGGACAACCGCGTGAAGGATTCCCCACCAGGCTTGCCTTAGGGATCGGCGACTGTTGCGCTACTCTCCCCTAAGACCGTTAGCGCCTTGCATTTCTTGAAGAGCCATGCAAGGCAGGTCTGTATCCATCCTAAGCAAGCAGGCGGCTAGACTAGGTGACTAGGGAAGCAAGCATGCAAGCTAGGCAGTGCAACTATTAAAGCATGGACGCAGCCCCCCCCTAGAGACACGTACTTCACACAAACTTCCTTGTGGTGGTCGAAATTAGGTAGGTAGGTAATATTTTGCCTTGATCTGTAACGTAACGTCCACGGCTTATTTTTTTCGGTTTTTGCTAGATCTGCTTTTGACGAGTCCGTTTGCTAGCCGTTTGCTAAATAAGTAGGTATTGACCATTGAAAGCCTTTTGCCATGCACCCAATGCCAAATGCTGCAACTTAATCGTTTGGGAGTAACGACTCCTCAACGACATGTCAAAAAGTATTATTAATAATAATTTATTCAAAAATGACTTAGGACTAAAAAGATAACAAAAGTACTTAATCTTATATTTTTTATGGGATAAGATAATACATGTGCCTGAACTAGGTAAAAAACCTTATTAGAATAAATAAGATAGATAGGCTCCAAAAAGACCATCGAAGATGGTTTAGCACTCGTTCAAATATCAAAAAACTTAAGCCAATGTATATAATACTCATAGCAATGGTTGACAAAAAACACAAAAACCCCGGCGCGTGTATAGGTACCACCTTAACTCTCAGTTCATTTGGTACACACCAGTTCTAGATTCAAATATTGTAGAGATAGGTAATGTTCATATAATATTCAAAATACTTTTAATATTCATCATAAAATCCAACACGATTTACCAAAACTTGTTTGGTAGCGCAAGATGGTACAGAGATTGCATTTAAGAATAGACTTCTTGCTGCTACTAAGCCCTCTAGGTATTGCAAAAAACCTACATGTATTTTTTTTTGGTTGCAGGAAAAACCTAACACAAATTTGAAGAACAATAATGTGTCAATCAAAGATACACCTACAGATATACAATTATCTAACATACACAAAGAAAATATCACAATCCAGCAATGTTCAAGTAAAGAAAGTGTAAACTCGAAAAAGGTAAAAAATTATGTGTGTACCTACGTGCCCTCTAGGTATCGCAAAAAACAGCGCACGGTAGCGTTATCATTACCACCTACCTACATGTTTTTATTTTGGTTGCAGAGAAAACATAAAACTAATTTGAAGAACAATAATGTGTCAATCAAAAATACACCTACGGATATTGAGTTATCTAACATACACAAAGAAAACATCACAATCCAGCAATGTTTAAGTAAAGAAAGTGTAAACTCGGAAAAGGTAAAAAATATGTGTGTAAGATTAGTAACTATTCACGGAAGGTCATTCGCTATGATAGAAGATGCTGCTTTTCAAGAGATTTTAAACATAGCTGTCCCATCAAATGCTATAAGCAAGGAAATAAACTCAAACTTTATCAAAGCAATGATACCAGAAAAAGCCTACCAGATAAGATCAAAAATTGGAGCGGAAGTAAGAAACAAGATGGTAAGCCTTATACTGGGTTCTGCGACCTATGCGGACAGGAATTTCTTGGGGCTTAACTTACAGTACATAGAAAATGGAAAAATAATAATCCGAAATTTAGCTGTACTAGAAGTAATGGAGAGGCAAACTGGGGAATCTTTGAAGGAAAAAATACTAGAAGTTTTAACCAATTTTACGATTGCCTCGTCGCAAATTTACTCTATTACTACCGACATTGGCAGTAATCATTTCAAAATGGTAACAAAATTGATCAATAAAAATTGCTGCGAAACACGAGTCGTTGATGATATCTGTGAAGGGTGTAGCTGTGATGAGAATGAACACAGTATAGATGAAGATCACATTGATTTCGCAGAAGACGAATTAAACTTTGAAAATGTAGCAAGTGCGTTAAGCAATGGGGAGTTTAAACCGCGGGCAATATTCTGTGTAGCACACTCTCTACAAATTGCTGTCAAGGATGCTATAGGTCACAGCCAAACAGTACAAATGACAATAAATACGGCACGACAGGCTGTGATGGTTCTACGCCGTCCAAATTGGAAGAACATCTTAATATCTTCCAATTTAAAGAAGCCCATCCTTGATTGTCCCACAAGGTGGACTTCAACTTATCAAATGTTGGTAAGACTATACTCCTTTAAAGGTATATTTAGCGAGCACCACGAGCTTTCAATATACTCTGAAGAATTCTGGAAAGAGATCGTTGACATCATTACATGTCTTAAGCCTCTCAATGAAGCAACTGTTGCGTTACAACGAGAGCAACTAACTACGAGTATAAGTGACTTTTATATAGAGTGGCTAAGTTGCAGGACCAAAGTGGAGGCCATTCACACAACATTTGCAGGCGATTTGATCAAATTTATGAATAAAAGAGAAAGGAATTTCATGGATAAGGGTTGTGTTTTAGAAAGTTTATATCTAGATGGCCGAGTTCACATAATGCTCTCGAACCAAGAGTGTGTCAAGGCAAAATCATTGCTGTGTCAGACTTTTCGGCAGCTTGAAACAATCGCATCTTCCGAGGCTGGGGCGTCGAAAATGAATATTCCTAGCACTAGTCATGATGACCAACACGATACGCATAATATAACAGATCTGGAAAGGATGCTGCAGCAAACAGAAAAAATGCGGAGGTTGCCTCAAAGCGTCACGGAAAATCAATTCGAAGACAGTTTAAATAAATTAAGATTCAAGCCCAGACTGCCACTGTCTAAAGACATCCTGGCTCACTGGCACAGCAAAGATGCCTCTCTCATCTCCCTGCAAAAAGTAGCGAACTGTGTACTAGCAGCTCCAGCAACACACGTTTCGGTCGAGCGGCTTTTCGAATCGGTAAAATTAATACCGAGAACCGATATTATAGGAAATTTACTGCAAGATATCATGTTAATTCGTGCAAATCCTGATCTGTTTGATTAAAAAAAAGATCTAGAGATTAGATTTTAATAAACTTACCTGGGATAGATTTATGGGAGAATTTTTTATAAGATTAATTAAGAATAAATAAGAATAAGAAAAAAGACGATAATAAATGTTTAATTTAAAAAAAAAACAGGCTTTCTTTTATCATCTCGGACCAAAGTGCCTGAGCACACCAATCCATCTAACCAAAACTCGACAGGGTTAAGGGCAAGTAGAACAAGCTTTGTAAAAAGCATAGGAATAAATTAAAAAACACTATAGAGGTAGGTAGAGTGTTATATATCTAAGTCATCATCATCATCATCATCATCAGCCTATAGCAGTCCACTGCTGGACATAGGCCTCCCCCAATGAGCGCCATAGCGCCCTGTCTTCAGCTTGCCGCATCCAGCATCTACCTGCAGTCTTTCGCAGGTCGTCATCCCACCTGGTCGGAGGGCGTCCTACACTACGTTTACCGAGTCGTGGTCTCCACTCAAGAACACGTTTGCCCCATCGGCCGTCGGTTCTTCGCGAGATATGGCCGGCCCACTGCCACTTCAGCTTGCTAATTCTTTGAGCTATGTCGATAACCTTGGTTCTCTGTCGGATGTATTCGTTACGAATCCTATCCTTCAGAGAAACTCCGAGCATAGCTCTTTCCATAGCTCGCTGAGCGACTTTGAACTGGTGGACCAGCCCTATCGTGAGTGTCCACGTCTCAGCTCCGTAGGTCATAACGGGTAGGACGCACTGATTGAAAACTTTAGTTTTCAAGCATTGCGGTATGGATGACGTGAAGACTTGACGTAGTTTCCCAAATGCTGCCCAGCCCAGCTGGATCCTCCTTTTGGCCTCCTTCTCGAAACTGTTTTTACCCAACTGCAGAATCTGCCCAAGGTAAGTGTACTCGGAAACAGTTTCGAGAAGGTGACCATGTACGACCACCGGCCTTGGATCAATGTGACCATTGATCATGACTTTGGTTTTATCCAAATTCATGCCAAGACCGATACATCGGGAGGCTGAAGCTAGGCCGTCCAGCATCTGGTTCAGTTCCTCAAGCGACTCCGCCATTAAGACTATGTCATCAGCGAATCGCAGGTGTGAGATGTACTCGCCGTTTATATTAATGCCCTTTCCTTTCCAGTCCAGCAACCTAAACATATCTTCCAATGCGCACGTGAACAGTTTCGGGGATATGACATCCCCCTGCCTCACTCCTCTGCGCAATTGGATGGGTTTAGACTGCTGACCCTGTACTTGGACACTCATGGTGGCGGCCTCGTAGAGACAACTCAGCACCTGGATATAACGATAGTCTACTTGGCATCGCTGTAAGGAATCCAGAACAGCCCAGGTTTCGACGGAGTCAAATGCCTTCTCATAGTCCACAAAAGCCAGACACAGGGGCTGATTATACTCTTCGGACTTCTGTATAATCTGCCTCACTGTGTGTATGTGGTCTATGGTGCCATATCCTCCGCGGAACCCAGCCTGTTCCGGTGGCTGGAACTCGTCGAGTCTCCTGGCGAGACGGTTCGTGACCACTCGTGAGAACAGCTTATAGACGTGGCTCAAGAGTGAGATGGGTCTGTAATTCTTAAGAAGGGTTTTATCTCCCTTCTTAAAAAAGAGCACCACCAAACTCCCGCTCCACGCCTTTGGAGTTCTCCCACTGTCAAGGACGGTATTAAAGAGGTTCCGTAGCTCCTGTATTACAGGGGCTCCTCCGGCTTTAAGAAGCTCTGAAGTAATACCGTCCTCGCCGGGGGCTTTTCCATTTTTAAGCTGCCTTAGAGCTAACACGATCTCGTCTTGACTGATTTCAGGCAGTTCGTCGGTATAGTGGCGTGTCAGGGTGGCTCTGGAATCTTGGTTATCTCGTCGGTAACGAGGGGCATGTGCAGCGTATAATCGGCCATAGAAATCCTCTATCTCGGCGGATATCTCCGGCTTTGACAATACGGTCCTCCCGTCGTGCGTTTTAAGCTTTGTCAGGTGGCTCCTGCCAAGCTGCTGAGTGAATACTTTGGACCCTCGGTTTCGCTCTATCGCCTCTTGAATGAGGCGCGTGTTGAAGCTCCGAAGGTCGTGCCGTACCATCTTCGCAATCCGCTTGTTCAGGTCTGACCTCTCTGACAAAGTCGCTTGGGTGGTCTCCCGTCTTTTTGTCATCAGCCCAAGAGTCTCATCCGAGAGTTTGGACTTCTTGCCAGTACGCTGCTTTCGACAGAATTTGATGCCCTCATCCCTCAACGTTTCAACCAGATTGTGTAGGGTCTCGTCAGCGTCATCAGTGGGTTCCAAGGCAACAAATCTATTCCCGAGAAGCTGCTGAAACTTCTCGGTGCCCGCCATGATTTGGATTGGGTCAGGTCGGAGCGTGGACTTCATCAGACGGTTTCTTTCAAGCTTCAAGTTGATATTCAGAGAGCCTCGGAGGAGTCGGTGATCAGATCCGGTATTGAACCTGTTGATCACTGAGACATCTCTGAATATGTGCTTGCTATCCGTCATGATGAAGTCGATCTCATTTTTAGTCACAGTGTCGGGGCTTTGCCATGTCCACTTCCTTTGAGGCTGTTTCTTAAAGAAAGAGTTCATCAAGAACAGCCCCTCCTTCTCAAGGAAGTTGACAAGCATTTGCCCCCTGTGATTTCTGACCCCATAACCATGCGGGCCTATTCGGGATTCGTTGCCAGTCTGGGTTCCCACCTTGCCGTTAAAGTCCCCCATAACAACGTTGAAGTGGGCCTTAGTGGTGTTATGTAAGGCTTTGGATATGTCTTCATACATATCCTCCACTTCATCATCCAAGTGTGCCGAGGTCGGTGCATAGACCTGGATGACCTTCATGCTGTACCGCTTGGACAGCCGAAGGATCAGGTACGCTACCCTGGTCGACACACTGGAGATTTCTTGGACGTTGCGAGAGATATATCTAAGTACTTTTAATTAATGTTTTGTTGGTTTTTATACTATTTATCTGCTTAACATAGTACCTAGTAGGTACTTGGACGTTTATAATGTACATAATATTTAAGTAGGTATATACTACCTTCTTACATAGGTATTATGTACATTATAAACATAATAAGTAATTAATTGTACCTACAGAATATGTTCCTATCTCAGAATACAGAAAGTCCAGAAACCGCGTTCAACTGTAATTGCAAGCTACACGCTGTGTCCAAAAACAAAAGAACGTCCCCCCGCCCGCCTCACCTCCCACCCGCGTAATGTTGTTAGCTCAGGCATTATTTGCCCGTTTTTGGGGTAAATTTTGGGAGTATTGGAATTAAGATAATAATAGAATAAAAATTGTCCTTTTCTATATAACTATGTACCTACCTGATTATCTCAAGAAATAGATAGGTTCATCAAATAAAACACGGTTAAGATAAAAAAATATATATTTAATTTCCTTTTTGCTGGGTAGGCTTTCTAAAATATTGTCTCTTGTAGTTTGAACTAATTAATAAAGATTTACATTTAGATAAATTATATTTCTTTATTATACATAAACGACCAGAACACCCTGAACAAATATTATTTGCAGATCGTACAAAAATTTGTCCCGAGGCGGGAATCGAACCCGCAACCTCCTGCGTCGCAGGCGGACCGTCGTCCACCGCGCCACAGAGGTCGTCACAACTTATTTATATTCTACAGCGAATAAAAGCCCTCAAAAGGTAATAAAAAGAAGGGTAAATCAAAACTCTTATATTGGCAACACTAACAAAATGGACGCATCACTCTCTATGACAATTGAAAACAGAGAAATTAATTCATTCTTTAAATAAGACGATACCTAAATGCGATACTTACACGTGAAATGTGATCCCATCCTGTTTCTTTTTTAGACCCGCTGCATTTTTACAGGTAGGAACGACACAAGACGGCATAATTTAGTTAAATTGGTCACCGCTAAAATACGTCACGCGATACGACGTTCACAAAGTAACTGATCAGTTGCGCGTCAAACTACTCTATTTAAGAGTAGTTTTTGTAGCGTCAGTATAAGGCGCGCTCACGGTTTCTGGACTTTCTGTATTCTGAGGTTCCTATTGATAATAATATGACATAGACTAGTGACTAGACTATAGACTTTATAATGCTCTAAACATAATCATAATTTATAATAAATTTCACCAATAGTAGAGTACCTACCTATATGATCTAGCTACATTTTGATCTCCAGTTCCACAAAACTCACAAGAAGGTGAATAAATATTTTTTTAAGGAAAAAATAAAAATCGAGACGACAATAGCCAAAACGAAGATGACAATGGCCAAAACAATTAGACACACACACTAGCGTAGATCGTGACTTCTCTTTCTACGCACACCACACTCTTGGACGAACCAAATCGAACTCCCCGCGCCGAAGAAAGAAGCACTCATTTTATGCAATGCACTCATTCTTGATTCTTGACCTAGACTGATCATGTTTTTGAATGATTATCAATTTTCACAGTAGGTAATTCATAGATTAATAAAGTAGAAAAGATGTCTGGGTAGCGTCTCAGTATAAGTATATACAGTACGGAAACTAGGAACAAACACTCGAAACGGCACACTCACACAAACATGCACATCGACACGGCTTCTGGGTGATTCTCGGGGATGCTCAGTTAGCGGTTGTCGCGTCTAGGCGTGCGGTCGCGTGAAAGTGAAAAATTACCCGCTACAGATATTGCGTTGCATGAACGGCTGTATGAACTCGGCTTCATCAAAACCGGAGCTGTCGTATTTTAAACTTCCTGCTGATTTTGAAAGGTAAGAATAATTTATTATTATGATTGTTATAGAATAATGAGTCCGTGTGATCGATCATACATAATTAATTCGTGAACTTATATGTAAATCAAGAATGGCGGCGGTTTTGAGGATGTTTAAAGTCAATTGACGACCGATGTGGCGCGGTGGGCGAAGGTCCGCCTGCGACGCAGGAGGTTGCGGGTTCGATTCCCGCCTCGGAACAATTGTGTGTACGATCTGCAGATATTTGTTCCGGGTTTTCTGGTCGTTTTCTATGTATAATAAAAAAATATCTATCTATGTAATATATTGTATTATGTATATCAGTTATCTAGTACCCATAATACAAGCTCTGCTTACCATGGGGCTAGATAATGCTGTGTGAATTGTCCAGCATTATTTATTTATTTAATGAGATTTTACAAATAGAGACGTCATACTCATTGTAAAGAAATAATAACTTGGCGATAATTTATTAAAGCTACATACCTACCTAACACTGTTTGAGCAGACAACGCAAAGCGGCAACAGCGCAGTGATTTTAGTTCGAACAGACGAGACGCCGCCGCACGGCATATGTCCTTATCTCTGTCACTCATAAACGCAACGCACGCATTACTTGTCTCGTTCGTGTAGGTGGCAAAGCGGCAACCTCGCGGCACTGATTTTTGAGTAAATATAACATCATTGTTTAAAATAGATTGTAGACTTTCAAAATGTAAATATAAGATGGCGGCTGCAATCAATTATGAAATTTTGCATCATGGGTATCGTTTTTATGGTTTTCGAGGGTGCTGAAGCCGATACTTCAGACAAAATGTGAATCCAAGATGGCGGCTGCTATAAATTATCATTTTTTCCGTCATGGGTGTCATTTTCATGGTTTTCGAGGGTGCTGAAGCCGATACTGCTGTCAAAATATGAATCCAAGATGGCGGCTGCAATAAATTATCATTTTTTCCGTCATAGGTGTCATTTTCATGGTTTTCGAGGGTGCTGAAGCCGATACTGCTGTCAAAATGTGAATCCAAGATGGCGGCTGCTATAAATTATCATTCTTTCCGTCATGGGTGTCATTTTCATGGTTTTCGAGGGTGCTGAAGCCGATACTGCTGTCAAAATATGAATCCAAGATGGCGGCTGCAATAAATTATCAATTTTTCCGTCATGGGTGTCATTTTCATGGTTTTCGAGGGTGCTGAAGCCGATACTGCTGTCGAAATGTGAATCCAAGATGGCGGCTGCTATAAATTATCAATTTTTCCGTCATGTGTGTCATTTTCATAGTTTTCGAGGGTGCTGAAGCCGATACTGCTGTCAAAATATGAATCCAAGATGGCGGCTGCCATAAATTATCAATTTTTCCGTCATGGGTGTCATTTTCATGGTTTTCGGCTCACACGTGACGCCATGAGATTACCTATTTAAATTGTATTTGTAAGCAAATAGGTACTTTACTAATAAAGAAAATTTAATTAGTTAGACCTAATATTTACAATTAAAACAATTGACCTAACTGCAGACTGTTGTAAACAATCTACAGGTAGTTCAATTGATCCATCATCAAAACCAGTCGGAAGCGTCCCCAAGACGCTGGCTGCATTGCCACGCTGTATGGCAATGCTGGCTGGTGCGCTGCGCAACATACTCGCCAGATCTCGGGTCACGCGTCGCTTCGTCCAGATGAAGATATTATTATATTATACCAGACCACATTTGTAAGCTAGTTATTTCAATTCCATTTATTGATCACTACAGAATAAACAATCGTCTTAATAAAAAATATATATCAAAAACAAGAAAAGTCACAACCCTAGTGCTATAATGGAGCGTAGGTATTTATTTCATCAACTAGGCTTAGTTTCCATACTGTTCTATATGTGTACTGTGGTAGCGTGGTGCGTGTGAGGGACAGATAATACGAAACAGTGTTGCCACCAAAAGTTTTTACCCCGATTTTAGATTTCTTATGTCAGGTTTGGTGATATTTTATATAGTTAATAACCCCAATATTATAAGAAATAAAGATCCTATCAAACCTACTATCGCGAAGTTACCTGATGCATGCGAATGTTATTTCGGTACTTTGTTTATGTCGAATGTCCCAAAATTCCTGGGATATGATTTGCGATTTTCCAGTTCATAAATATTTCGGGCTTTTTTAAGAAATTCAGAACCTAGAATTTCACCGAACCTTTGTAGGTCTTCTTTCCTATACTGGTAGGTTAATGTGGTGGTTTTTGGTCCTTACTTTTTGTTACAGCCTGAAGGTATAATTCGTTAACCCGATAGGTCCTATTTTTTACTTGCGTTTTTCTTAGGAAATAAGAAAGTATGCGGAAATGAGTAAACAATTAATAAATAAAACAACGTTTAGCTACCTATTTTTTTATATTTAATTGGTATGTAAGCTCTTTAAAATATAACAAAAATAAAAAAATCTATCATTTTCAGGCATAGGCGACAGAATATTCTTTTTAAACCTTAATAATATAGAACCATAATACGTAAATTTTAAAATATCATTTATGGTAGGGAATCTATTGCTACGTGGTAATTCTAATTATTTAAAAAAACTTACTTTGTGTTTTATAAATTTGGTATTCCTCTGTTATGAAATAGAAATTGCAGCAATGTTATTACTTTATTGTCTACATTATTGGCTATCAAATAAGTCCTCTATCGTCTTCCTAGGACCTAGGTGGGTAGATATGACTTAATCCGTGCTTAGAGGTAAAAGAAAAACAAAATGGCTGCCTCATCATGGAGACAGAAAAAAAATGGAAAAGTGATTTGTCAATAAAATTTACCGTATTTGATAAGTTTTGATCACTTTCCATACGATCCTTTTCTATAGTTTTTATCTTACATGTCTTACAAGCTCACTTCGTAAGCCAAAGCTCTTGTATGAACCACTGGTGAGGACGAACTACAGGCAGAACTCTTTCATCTTAAGGGCATGCAAATCATTCAATAACATCCAAGCAAATACTATGTTTATTGATGGCAACGATGAAGTAGATTTAGATTTATTTAATACCTCAACCAAGCGTCTTAAACGCTGGTTGAGTAGTTTTTTCTTTGCTTAAGTATTTAATGTAACTTAGTTTGTATTTTCAACCAAATGTGCTGTCTTTTTCCTTTTCCTTTTTCGACTGTTAGTATTTAAATTTAGTAACTTTTACTTATATCTGTGGAAACTTATAATTAGCCGTTAGTTACACACTGTGTTTAGTATTTAGTTACCTAGCTGTTAGTTTTCCCAAAATTATAAAATAAAATAATAAAATAAAATAAAATGTCTGAAATAAAATATTGAAGCATATGGATATCAAGTATAGGTTACAGTTACGGTACATATAAAAGTAATATTAGTAATACTACCCAATAGAATTAAAATATTTTGGTTGGTTATTATAGTAGGTAGGTAGTAGGAACACTAAAAGATAGTATCACAAACTTTTCTGAGTCTCAAACAGAGTTTCACCCACTGTGGCACGGAGGCATTATTTTAAAGTATTTTTCTTACCAGCCTTGGAACAGCTTGAGGGCACAGATAAGTACGCTGTTTCTTTTTTATCAATAAATTTTCATCAAAATGTTTCATACATATTTTAAATATTTATTGGGTTCCTAATCTTTGCGACCCGTGGGTGGGTTCTAGAAATGAAATGAAATGAAAATATTTATTAAAAAAGAAATACACAATAACAATGGTTAACTCTATGTTAAGCTAAAGTCAAAGAAGACGTTAAAGTGTTACATAATTCTATTTGATATATGAATGCATTATTAAACAATGAAGGAATTCAAAATGTTTCAATGCGACATGTGGGTAATTTTATTTTCTAGTGCAGGCAACCCTAAATTTTCATGATTTTTTGAAAATTAACTTTAAACACAATTTTTGAGCCTTGTCTCGATGGGAATCTAAGAAACGGTACATTTTGAATCGTTTTGTAGTCAAAATAAATTGTTCTTACCAGTGGAATGATGAATCCGGAACTTTCACTTCACTGTAACTTTTACAATGAAAAACACTGCTCTGAACCATCTTCACTTCGGTTCTTTATTGATTGGAGGTGTAGTAATGTTCGCGGAATCACTCTACCACATTTAAATTTGAAGAAAACTTATTTTAAGGTTGAAAACAACAATATTGCGTCGAAACCCACCGATGTCCAGGCCCATTAGTTGATCACTAGAGTTGCTTGACCTTGACACGCTGAGCAAGACAGAAATACAGTCAACCTATCTCATTTCTTCTCAGGCTTTGAGGATATATTGTTCTCTTTCTTGTGTGAAAGAGATGGCATTTGCTATCCTTCTATGGACTTCTCTTTCTAGGAGGTAATTTAATTTTTTTTTCATTCGCATCGCATCTCATTCATTCATTCATTTCGTACTCGCTCGTACTCTTTAAAAAAAATTGAACTTCAACCATGGTGTTATTTCATAATTTCTGAAGAAAACACCAAAACAACACGATTAATACAACAATCAAGTGACTAAATAGCGTGCTAAATTATTATCAAGTGTGTATGCGAATAATTGCGTCAGTTACATCCAATCTTGATGAAGTAGTGCCAGTTTGAGGTTATAATTATCTAATAAGGGTGTTCCAGGGTTTAAAAATCGATAAAAAATGGATGAATACACAAGAGAACCCTGTCCCTGGAGAATCCTCGATGACTCTGGTGGCGCTTTTATCATGGGAGCTATTGGAGGCGGAATATTCCATTCAATAAAAGGTTTCAGAAATGCACCAATTGGATTCAGTAGAAAAATGGTAAGCTTTGGAGGATCCCACAATATTTCTAGTAATCAATTATGTTTCTATAGATAATTATATTGTATTCTCCTAGTTTGGCAGTTTAGCAGCAGTAAAAGAGAGATCTCCAGTCATTGGTGGCAACTTTGCAGTTTGGGGTGGAATGTTCTCAACTATTGACTGTTCACTGGTGTACATGAGACAGAAGGAAGATCCCTGGAACTCTATTATGAGCGGAGCTCTCACCGGAGGCATCCTAGCTGCCAGAAATGGTAAGAATATTTGTATTATTAGAGCTTACTAGCACCACAGTTACAAATCATGCTGGACAATTCACACAGCATTTTCTAAATCTGCTCTTAAGCTAAGAAGATATAATATCTGTTTATAGATTTTTACTTACAAAAATATTGTTTTTCAGGTGTACCAGCAATGGCAGGCAGTGCGTTAGTAGGAGGCATCCTACTTGCTCTTATTGAAGGAATTGGTATCATGTTCACACGACTAACAGCAGAGCAGTTCAAGCCTCAGCCCATCTTTGAAGACCCCTCAGCTTTAGGCCAAAATCAACCACAAAGTCAGACCTTCCAATAGACATGTAACTACTACACCAACTTATGTTTAGCTAAAGACTTGTCAGGAAGTGCATTAGCTAGATGCGACTTGGTGTTAACTTATATACTGTAGGATTGTACAGTTTTTAGATGATTACTGTAATATTATGCAGTACTTATGTACTGATTGGTTTGAGTTATTCAATCAATATTATCACCATTTTGTTGAGAGAATGTCTTTTAGGTTTATACTGATAAACCTTTACTGTTATGATAATTATTTTTAATAGAATTATTATTTTATTGGAATGTTGATGGTAAAATAACATTACCAAGAATTAGGTATAAAATTGATAAAAAATACATCAAAGTTCCACAAGTCATGTTTATTTTGTTATTATCAGATCAGAATTCACTGTACAATCCGGATTAGCTAATATTCTGTAATCTAATTGGTCTTGCCATAAGGTATGTTCAGCAAGTGGTTTATATGCATCTGTGATATTCTCAGTCCCGTACTGATTGCTGTATGCCACTTGACCAACAATATAACATCAATAAAAACATCTTATTTTATCTGAGGTGGGTTTTGTTCACTATTTTGTACAAAAAACATGTGAATTCAATTCTCTAACTGTGCTATAGGAAGTATACAATCTCCATAACTGTGTTAATTGCACACCTAATTCAAAGTTGAATGCCTAAATATTTATCAAAAACTAGCTTTATTTACTTCCATATTTCAAAGTACATCCAATTACATTCAGCTTAATTATTTGTTTCCCATGAGCTGATGTGATGCTGTGATGTGACTTTGTACTTTTCTAAAGGATATGTCCCATCTTTAGATTTACCATTTACTATGAAGCAAGTATTTGGGTCGCTCATTGTAGTTTTATTGTGATGTACTGTGAAATGTGTTATATTGAACATAGTTGTTAAATAAAACATTTTTACATATTCTAATTGTTTAATTTTATAATCTACTTGATTAATTCTAGAGTTAACTTCAAATTATGTTCAAAAATTTAGTAGCAATAACAATATCATACACATTAAGGACCAATCGGAGTCTAAGTGCAGAAACAGGAGTACAACTACCTACATATGGCTGTTTCTTAAAATGAACATTTTAACTGATTCAACTTTCAAGAAATCTAATGTAAGGGCATAGGAATGTAACTATCGTATGCATAGTTATTTACATACACTTCCAACTTAACATAAATTTATTACAGAAGAACAATTTAAGAGTACTTATTACAGTTTTACATGTAATAGTTTTAAGTTATGTACTTACATCAAAGCTTACATATAAAATTATTGTGATTGTGCTCTTGGCGCACCAGAGCTGCCAAATAGATGGTAAACAGGTAAGCAAGCACTTGACAAAGCAGGTCCTGTGCGATCTTCAATACAAATAGTCTTCGTCGTATAGGTATCTAATGATATGGTGTAGCATTCGGAGGTTTGCTCGACACAGCTGTTTCTCCCATTTTCCTGATCTCTTTGATGACGCGCGCCAGTATTTCCGGCTCCACACCCAGCTCGCAAAGCCTAATGCAGATTGAAAGGGACTCAACGTCGAGACCGGTACACAGCAGCTGTGATATTTGGTAAATCATCTGAAACGCCTCCCGGGCCTGGCCAACCTGCGCATTTTTTTCTGATGTCATTTTTCAGTTGAAAGGCAAACGATCATGAACAAAGTGCAGTAATACGATTTCTCGAGTAATGTTACAGTTGAGTTGGAATGCACAGTCTGTAGAGAAGAGATTTCTAAAAGATATTTTTCTGCAATTTTTACAATTGATTTACAAATGAATCAGGCGAAAAACAAAACAAACGAACGGATGGACGAACGGAACAGACTCAGAGAACGAACACTTTTTTTGGATTGGAACTGAACTGACACTGCACTGACATTGACATAATGTTTTGTATGTCTCGGGCCGGAACGGTATTTGCCATGCGCTGCGTGCGCATTACCGTTCCAATTTACGTCTACTTTTAGCGGGAAGTTTGAAAATATGAACGATCACGATCCCGCTGAGATATTTTCTATTTTCGTAACTACGCGTCTGCTGTCCCGAAATAGATAGGTAGCATGTTCGACTTTTCGTGTTAGTGTATTCTACCGTATCAAGTGCAGTGAATAAGTATTTTTCGAATAGATTAAAACTTTTTACATAATATGGTGAGTGAAACCTTTATAAACTTACTTGACTTTTCTGTTAAATCCATAAGTTAATTCTCTTTGGTGGTCTCTTTTATTCTTTTTGGTTAAGTACTTGGTGTTATGTTCGTAAAAAATATAAATTTGGTGAATTTTCAAAACATGAAATCTATATGGACCAGGAAACGGGATCCTGAAAACTGTAGCAGTGATCATAGGCCCAGCGGAACTGAGGACAATGGAGTCAGACTTATGAGTTTCAAATCTCATTTGCAATATTATATGGGGGTATTGTTCGGTATTGTACTTACTTTATATAAAATTAGTGGTTTCAGGTAGTATAATTTTTGAGTAGGTAGGTACCTACTAGATATGTAACTACCTATAGGTACCCGTAGGTAATTATTTTCGTTTACCTAAGTAAAACGATTTAGAATGATTCTAGAACCTATCGTAGTTAAAGCTATTAGACTCAAGTGCGTACGTACATACTTAAAGACGAGGTTGGTTCTGTAATTCTCTTACTGCAAGTATTTGATTCCTATTTAAAATTATGTTGTAGGTATTTAAGCATTTTCCAGCAATAAGAATAGGTCTACTTACAAAGGCTTGCATAATTTAGCTAAGAGTTAGAATATAGGTAGGTAAGAGAAAAAAAAAAATAGGAAAGTCGGTAAGAGATGGATTCGTTTAAACAATTAAATAACTTATTAGGGAACCTACTAGACATGGCCAGTTTCAATATTAACGTTTGTTTGTTCACCAAATGATGCTTCTACAGATTTGTAGATGTTCAGTTTGCTGGGGAAATTAGCTTGATAAGTAGCTTTCGTATTTGGCAAGTCATTTTATTGAGTAGCTTTCGTATTTGGCTAGTCATTTTACGTAATTTAAGGAATACGCGACGTTGTTTGACGATAAACATGAGACAGGAATAGAATGTGATAAAGTCTCGGGGCAAGAAAATAAAACGTGAAAGTATGTAGGTACCGACCCACCCAACTACCTACATAGCTGCCGGTCACGACGAGTATTCATGCATATTATGAAGTTTTGCTTGGGAGGGACTTGGTCATGAAAATCTGTCACTAGCTCTCGGACCATAACAGGCAGATGAATCTGTTTCAGGCTGATCAAGTACCAAGCTTGGGAGGTGGCGAGGGAGCAGTGGCAGCTGTCCAGAACACGCAGGTTGATGGGCAAACAATACCTCTAACGCCGGTAAGATAGACCACTCAAAAATAGTTAACCATGACGACCGCTGTGGCGCGGCGGGCGAAGGTCCGCCTGCGACGCAGGAGGTTGCGGGTTCGATTCCCGCCTCAGGACAAATATTTGTACGATCTGCAGATATTTGTTCTGGGTGTTCTGGTCGTAAACTATGTATATTAAAAAAATGTATCAGTCATCTATACTTGCGAGCTATAAACTGGAATCACTTCATCGCTGGTTTCTGCAGACCATATTTTACAGTTTCCATGGAATAAACTGTAGGTTGTGGTATATTATTTTAAAGATAATTTTATTAGCTTTCAAACTCTTTCGATATCATAGCGAAAAAAATGTTCATCATATGTCATGGAACGTGAAAACAATAGACATAAATTTTTGGAACGAAACATAAATTTTTTCAAACTCCTGAATCCCTATAAAAACTGGGAATTTATACAATTTTGTCATCAGTCCAATATATCACGTCACTCAAAATACTGGAATTACAAGAAAATGGAAACCACACCAATAGAAGCCGCTCAAATCGTCACCCTAATCCAGCAAGGGTTCTCTCAGCGTACTATCGCTCGACAGCTTCATCTGAGCCAGTCCTGTGTCTCCAAAGTATACAAGAGGTTTAGAGAGACTGGAAACTTAGTCCGAAGACCAGGATCTGGACGACAGCGATGCACTTCGGCGAGAGATGACCGATTTATTGTCAGCACTTCTCTCCGAAATCGACATCTAACCGGCGTTGACGTCCAGCGGGAGCTCGGAGAAGTTCGAGGGAGAACTGTCAGCGAGTGGACAGTGAGGCGAAGACTCAAAGAAGCTAACTTGACCCCAAAAAGGCCAGCAACGGGACCCAAATTGTCTACAGCCCACCGACAAGCCCGACTTCAGTTTGCTGATGAGCACTTAGATTGGGATATACAGCAATGGAGTCGAGTTTTGTTCGCGGACGAGACTAGGATGTGCCTGCATGGCAGCGACCGTCGACGGAGAGTCTACAGGAGACCGGGAGAGCGATACGCACAATGCTGTATAGCGGAAACAGTGGCATATAGGGGTGGGTCTTGTATGATGTGGGCGGGGATTTCAATTGAAGCTAAAACGGAGCTGGTATTCGTACCCGGTGGAGGTCGGGGAGGAGGACTAACCGCAGAAAGGTATATCAACGACATTCTGCTGGGCCATGTACTCCCTTACGCCGGGTTTATTGGCGAAAATTTCCTGCTAATGCACGACAATGCCCGCTGCCACACCGCTCGTGCGACTAGACAGTACCTGGAAGAAGTCGGGATTCCCACAATAGACTGGCCAGCCGTCAGCCCTGACATGAACCCTATCGAACACCTGTGGGACGAGCTGAAAAGGCCGGTACGAGGAAGATCTCCAGCTCCGGCGTCAATAGAAGACCTAAAAACTGCTCTTATCGAAGAGTAGCAGGAAATTCCACAGGATTCCATCAGGAAACTCATTAGGTCAATGAAAAACCGTTTACAAGCAGTCATTAGGGCCAGGGGGGGCAATACAAAATATGAAGCGGGAAATAACAAAGATTTTAAATAAAAATTTGATATTTTCATATTACTTATTAATTTAAACAACCACAACTTCGACCTATTGTAATAATTCACAAAATGAAGGTAGGAAACTTAATTAAATTTAAATAATTTTTATACCATTCGAAAGCTAACAAAATTTCTTTTCAAATGGTATACACCAATCTGCAGTTTATTCCATGGAAACTGTAAAATATGGTCTGCAGAAACCAGCGATGAAGTGATTCCAGTTTATAGCTCGCAAGTGTAGTACACATAACACAAGCTTTACTTAACTTAGGGCTAGATGATGCTGTGTGGATTGTCCAGCGTTATTTATTATTTATTTATTTATGAAAATTATCACATCACGTAACGATATTTTTAAACAAAAAAGCAGCCATATGAATAAAATGTTACATGTAGATTCACTTGACAAATCTAACAAAAATGTGAATGAATGAATGAACACTTTATTGTAACCAAAATAACTGATAATAAAAAAATGTGATTCATTGTTTTCGGAAATTCACAAAAAAATTACTTTGACCAATCGTCAACCTCTTTTATTTATTTATTTATACTTTTTGCACGAAAAACATAACACAAAATTTATTTTAGAAAATTTAAACAAAGGCGAACTTAACCCTAAAAAGAGTTCTCTTCCAGCAAACCTTATTGGGAGAGAGAGACAATGTATAAATTAGTGCTACTTAAGTAAGGAAGTAAAAAAATTAAGAGATGAAGACAGTTAATTCATAACCATAAAAAAACTTTGTTTCTTTTGTAAATATATTTTCTCTAAGTAATAGGTACCTAACCTATTACTTAGAGAAAATATACAAAAGAAACAAAGTTTTTTTTATGGTTATGAATTAACTGTCTTCATCTCTTAATTTTTTTAAAGTACCAGGTATTATTTAAGTAGAGAGTGGGAGATCGCGCGTGACCGCACTGATTGGAAAGATTTGGGGGAGGCCTTTGCCCAGCAGTGGGACGAAACACATATAAAAAAACACAAGTAACACAGGATCGTGTTGTTATTTATTATGCAATTAAAATCGACAATTTCTCTACAGTCAGTACCAAAACCGGAAGAAGGTAAAGTACCCGAAAACCAAGACAAGTTGAATAAAGAAACCCCAGTACCAGAACAGAACCCAGCTGAAACTCAAGCAGCAGCCGGAGTCAACGATGCTACTCCTCAACAACAGGTATGCGTGGTGTGATAAAAATAAAGATTCATTTATTTGGTTCAATATACTGTAGGTTACAAAAACATTGTTCATCTTAAATATATTAAATGTATCGTAAATGCTGAGTGGAGACCGAGTTTTGTCAGTCTCTGTCGTCTGTTAATCTAAGTTTAGTTTATAAGAGTCTCTGTTCTGTTTTGACAAAATAAAAATCTTTTTACTTTACTTTTACTAAATAAAGCTATGGAAAAAATAAGTTGCTCTTTAAAAATATTAGTTACTTTCTTAGCGAAATAACCCGATTACAGAAACCAGACAGAAATAAAGGACAATGTTTCCTAAGTTACAGGATTGGCATCAAAAAGAAGCAGAGCTTATCAAGAAGATCGCAGAACTGGAAACTGTCAAGAAGGAGAGAACAGAAGAGAGTTTGAAATTTGAACTGAAGGTAATTTGTTTGATAAAAGATCTTGGTTCGGATTTGAATTTTTACTAGCGACCCGCCCCGGCTTCGCACGGGTGCAAATGCATGTAATATATACGTATAAACTTCCCTCTTAAATCACTCCATCTAATAAAAAAACGCATCGAAAACCGATGTCTAGTTTTAAAGATCTAAGCATACATAGGGATAGACAGACAGCGGGAAGCGACTTTGTTTTATACTATGTATAGTGATAGATAACACCCAGAACACCCGGAACAAATATCAGCAGATCGTACAAACTATTGTCACGAATTAAGATCAGTTCCTCAACAACTTGACGACCTCTGTGGTGCAATGAGTGAAGATCCGCCTGCGACGCAGGAGGTTGCCGCTTCGGGACAATTGTGTGATCTACAGATAATTGTTCCGGGTGTTCTGGTCGTTATCTTTGTATAATAAAAATATCTATGTATTCTGTTGTATTATGTATATCCGTCATCTAGTACCCATAACACAAGCTTTTTTTATTATTATTATATTATTTTCATTCCCATGCCGTCGTCCAAAGGTCCGTGAGGATGAGATCGATCTTCTGAAAGCCAGAGTCAAGAACCTGGAGACGGAGCTCCAAGCTGCGCTGTCCAAGCCAAGCGGGAAGAACCACGAGATGATTGAAAACATCAAGCAGCAACATGAAGAGGTGAACTCATTTATAACGGGATATTTATCATGATTTGATTTTTGAGTTATCCAATATTTCATGCGCCATGATCACGGAATAACGGCACTGCGAGTAAGTTTTTATGGGCAGACATAGCGATCTACCCTCCGACCCTAACTAGTGCACTCTAATGATCCAGTTGGTCAACGTACCGACCCTAACTAGTGCACTCTATTGTTCCAGTTGGTCAATGTACCGACCCTAACTAGTGCACTATATTGTTCCAGTTGGTCAATGTTACCGACCCTAACTAGTGTACTCTAATGTTCCAGTTGGTCTGTTGACCAACTGGAACATTAGAGTGCACTAGTTAGGGTCGGTACATTTACCAACTGGAACATTAGACCCCAACGACCCCAACTAGTGCACTCTAATGTTCCAGTTGGTAAATGTACCGACCCTAACTAGTGCACTCTAATGTTCCAGTTGGTCAATGTACCGACCCTAACTAGTGCACTCTAATGTTCCAGTTGGTCAATGTACGACCCTAACTAGTGCACTCTAATGTTCCAGTTGGTCAATGTACCGACCCTAACTAGTGCACTCTAATGTTCCAGTTGCTGAGCAAAGCTCGCGGCATGATCTTCGATAAGACGAAGATGGTGAAGAACCAAGAGCTGCAGATAGAGGCTCTGACGACCCAGGTGGCTTCCCTCAAGGACATCAACCAGATCACCAAGGACTTGCTCGAGATACGGAACTCTGAGGTCAAAGCTATGGAGGTGCGTGCTACAGTTTGTATGACAATGACATTGTAGAT
Organism: Eupithecia abbreviata; assembly: GCA_943735965.1. Lineage (NCBI taxonomy): Eukaryota > Metazoa > Arthropoda > Insecta > Lepidoptera > Geometridae > Eupithecia > Eupithecia abbreviata. The sequence goes on from OX030980.1 coordinate 12,546,442, forward strand.
GAATTTAGAGCACGGTCCAGGCTCAGCGGAAAAATAATAAATAAAAAGGAACGAAATAATTTATGTCATTATCCCCGTAATTGTTCCTATTTTATTTCTACAAAATAAAAATACAAAAATTTTTATTACCAAAAAGTTTACAAATAATAACACCTTATATTATGTACTACATTCTTACAAAATTTTTGGAAGGACAAAGAAATAAGTAAATAGGTTTATTTTGAGCAAATTATGTTAGTATTAAGTTGTAGTGTAGTTAGTAGCTGATATTGTTCTGAATGTTAGTTTTTAGTTTGTGTATTTTATATTTAGCTGTTTTTATATCTTTGTTTTTATTTTATGTAAATATATTATCAAAAAATAACTACAACATATAAAATATAAGATACTATTAAAAAAAAATTGTGAAACATATTCTTTGTAAAAAGGCTTATTACAAAAAATTTGATTATCTAGAAGATAAAAAAGCTTGGAACGAGTTTTGCTCCAACTCAAAATCTACCAACTTACAGATAAGCAAATCAAATTTACTAGACACATAATTTATGAATCTACTAGTGGTTTCTTTTTCACTTCTTCCACTGGTGGACAAAAAATTTAAGTGAACGTTAAAATAATGTTATTTGATAAAAATGAACAGTATAAAATATGACTTGTCTAAGTTCTTATTTGTAACCCTAACGAAATAAAAAACTTTTATATTTAATTTCATTTTCATAGATATTGTTTTTTTGGTTTGTAAATACAGCATTTTATTGAATTGTTCACAGGAGAGGTACCAAGCAATGGACGCTCGGTACAAAGCAGAGAAGGAGCGCCACAGCCTCGTCCTGCAGAGGGCTCAGAACAGCTCCAACATCAACGAGGACCTGCGCAAGGAGTATGAAACGCAACTCGCAATCTTCAAGGTAATTCTTGCATCAAAAAAACTATTTCAGATGCATAAAAAAGTTTACAATAGGTATCCCAAAATGGCCAATGAAATTTTTGATATTTCCTTTGTCAAAAAGTCGTGTTAGTTACACTATTTATAACTCAAGAACGGCTGAACCAATTTGGCTGAAAATTGGTGGAGAGGTAGCTGTTCAGCAAAATAAAAAATGGATAACAACTTTTACATAAACAATATCGATTATCGTACAAAATCAGATCGGTAAGAACATTAAAGTCATTTAAAACGGGATATTTACCATGATTTGATTTTTGAGTTTTCCAATATTTCGGCACAGTTTTCCAATATTTCGGAAAAATGTACCTATAAAATTCCTTGCATATCAATACGCCATTTTTTCTAAATAAACGTGGTTGCCTAGCAACGCTCTTGTGACAACAAAGGTTTTAATAACAATTTACTGTATGGAAACTCTTTTGTTAGGTTGTACGCCTTTTTGATTATTTTGTACGTATAGTAAAGCGTTTACATTATCTTTGATTTTGTATCTATAGACACGATAATAATTTGTTGTGGTTGTGTTTGTTCATTGTTATTCTTTCAGATTATTTGCGAAAACTGACTACAATACCCAAATCATAAGTTCTCTATCATAATGGTTGAGACAGACTGGTGAGAAATATTGAGCTTCTCACAGCGAGAGCTCGGGCAGGCTGATAAAGAAACTTTGCAAAGGTTATAATGGATGTAAGCGGACGATATTGAACTCAACTTTTCAGATCTGAAAATACCTACTGTTTAGACTCGCTCAAGATATCTTAAAGTACAAAAACGAGCAGATATATTCCACTTTTAAATACCCAAGTGACATCCTTTGTCCTACTTAATATTACGAGTATAAACGCGAAAGTTTTTATATTATAAGAGGAAAGGTTTGATTTTTTAGTTTGTATTGAATAGGCTCCGAAACTACTGGACCGATTTGAAAAATTATTTCACCGTTGGAAAGCTACACTATCCCCGGTTAACATAGGCTATATTATATTTTCAAAAAAATTAGGGATCCGTATTAAAACTCCAATATTGTAACCCAAAGTGTAAAAAAAATACCTTAAAATTCCAATACCCGTGCGAAGCCGGGACGGTCCGCTAGTAATGTATATAGGTAATTGTTTTTTTTTGTGAGCAAAATGACAGTATTAAGCATTATTTATCTGGCACAGACCAGACTGAAAAATGATCGCGTAAGCATAACATCCCATGTCTATGAAACTTGATTTCATTAGGAACCTACATAACGAATTCACAAGTGCTACGAATGAGCTACGGCGTAGCACTTCGCTACGTAATTCTGACCTTTCCATTCCGGTTTATGAAGGCGCCATTTTATTTTTATTTGCAGGAACTGAGATCAAAATATGAAGAGCGTGTGAAAGGACTGGCCTTGGAAAACGAACGGCTGAAAAGCTCCCTCGCGCCAAATGGCAGCGGCCCCTCTAAATAAACTGCTGATGATTCCTATCAAGACTGTTTACGATAATCATTTACATTGGTAGAGTTTATATCTTTTTTATTAAAGGGTTAATTAATAATATTGTTTGTATTTTTTTAACAAAGTGATGCATATCTTAATTTGGTTACATGCTTAGACTATTCGTTAACGTAACAAAATCAGCCCACTAGTCCACTGCTGAACATAGGCCTCTCCTAATGAGTGCCATAGCACCCTAAAATATCACATTATCCACAAAATTAGCAGTCTTTCATCAAATCAAAGGCCAGTCTAAAATCACTTTGTATTTTCAACTAATTAAACATTTTAATACTGAATCATGATGACTGGCCGTTTTGTATTGTCGGCCATTTTGCCCTATAATTTCACCCGACAAGCGATGCGCCCGCCATTATTTATTGCGTGTTACGTTCCGTTTGACGCGACGTGTATTGTCCGTCTGATATTGTGTCCGAGATGATTAATTACGTGAAATGAAACGCTGTTATTGCACAAGCGGCTCGAAACATGGTATGTTATGTATCTACCTACCTAGTATGTTCCGCTTATCTTGAAAAACCTGAAGCCGCTACCTGCCTATAGGTACCTACTAATGCAAATATACTAATATCTATGATAACACTAAATATAATTAAGCTTAGGTGGCTTAGCATTCTTAGCATCTAAAGGTTTGGTCTCTTGATCGGCATGCAATATGCTGCGTACTGTCACGTAACGACGCAATGTTGACTGTTTGTGCGGAGAAGTGGTCATTTGATTTACACACCGCAGCGTCATAACAACACAGATTACAGTATACTATTGGCGCGTGCAATTTGCACGGAGCGGTGTTTATCGAAAATGCTACCTATTCTAATCTAGAATGGTTTGAACCTCTTTACTCTTGATGCACGATCAATCTGGATATTCCATAATCTGTGCGTGAAAAGAAACGACGCGACGACGAGCGCGGCTTCTCTGTGCGTAGTACCTAAGTAGATACCCAAGAACACAAACCCACTCGACGTTTTTCATACAATATTTTGTCCGGCGCATACCGCAGCGTACCGCGTCGAGACCAAGAGACCATGTTTTACATAAGACATATTCTATGTTTATTTGTAGGCCGAGAAACGGCAATGGCAGGTAGTTTGGTTACGAATAGTTTTCATGCATACTTATTAATGTCATCCAACCCTTATACTTTGCCCTTATCTGAGGTCTTATGACGAGGGTTGCGAAGGGCAGGGTCAAAGACAGGTATAATGTGAAAAGACTCCTCCAAACACATCCCAACAGTGGTAATAAATGTAATTGAAAGCGCTTAAAGAAGAAAAACTTCAGACATAAAAATGCCCATTAATCTACATTATAGGTAACTTATGTATGTATATTCATCATGCCAGCCATTTAAACGAGTAGGTAAGTAACTTAGCCACAATACAGTCATCGAGAAAATATCTATAACGAAAATTGTGATTTCTTATAAAATAGGTACATACTCGTGAAAGACAGCTTTATTTTTCCATACCAGCTTATTATACATACAATGAGTCAAGGTTTTTAAAATAACTTTGAAGATTGGCCATGATAAGCGATTTTTGACGTTGACTATTACTAGGTCAAAGAGCTTGTTATTCCAGGTTATGTAGATAATATACTCGTATTCCTAATAAGCCTGTAATGGTGATTCCCTACGCGCGTGTGAACCCATTAGCGATCAGTTAGAAGCAGCTCCAAATAAAGCAATTAGTAGCCCGTACAATGTACTTATTTACCTAACTTGAGTTCCAGTGGCTTACCGATAGCGGATTCTACCCTAATTAATTCCCAATCGGCTCTATGTTAATATATTTTGAAAGGTTTGTTTGTTTGGCCTGGATATTGGCTCAATGTATGTCTTTGAATACATAGATATTTAGTACTTACTCCTGTGGCGATCCAAAGTTCACCAGGCATCAATTCTGCTGCCTCGTCAGACATTGTAGATAATAAACTATTATTTCAGGTTAATAATATAGCTAACCTTTCAAAATATTTATTATTTAGGTACAACCGATATCTAATGGCCCCTTTTTGGACGCAGGGCTTCTTCTAAAAAGCATCTTGTTGGTTTTTAACATTTTTATGGGCGCTGGGAGCAATGCCCAATAATGCTCATCTAACCTTTATGTACTGAAAACTGCCAAAAGTCAAATAAAACAAGTCACAATGAACTGTTTAAAATTAATCAAATTAAATTGCCATCAGTTAAAGCAAAGGAATACAGTTAAGTAAACCTGGATGTGGGCTTGCAGCAGCAAAAAGATTTAAAAGGTTAAAAAGCTAAACTCAGTTAGCAGAGTTAAACTTTTTAACCGACTTCAAAAAGGAGGAGGTTCTCAATTCGACTGTTTTTTTGTGTTACCTCAGAACATCGGACTGGGTGTACCGATTTTGATGATTGTTTTTTTATTAGAAAGCTGGCGCCTCCCGTGTGGTCCCATTTCATTTGGTCCAGTTCATGGCATCCATGAGAAAACAAATCTTAAATTTGCATTAAGTATGTGCGCGATAAATGGACGAATAACTCAATATCCAACCGATTTCGATGATTCTTTTTTAAACTTAGTTTTAAACCCATTTTCATTATTTAGGAATTTGAAGTTGGTTTATAGTTTTTTGAAACACGCCAAATTATTTGTTGCTAACTCAACTTTGTGCTAGCTTTTGTAGGATATCGAAAATTGATAACTTTTAAAAACCTTTTAAAAAATAACAAAGAGTTGTTGTTGAGTTTACCCGCGCTTGTATGTGAATTTAATCGAATGAAGACCGACAGCGTGGTATAAAACCAGTTAACCATAGTTTTTCTGTTGTTGCCTACAATGCGAGTGACACTCAATTCAAAGTTTCTATCCCAGTTCGCGCTTGTTCCAATTTGCGAAAATAATTACTGTTCCCAAACTATTCGTTCACCATTTATTCTGCGGGGTATATAGATATGTAGATAATTATTTTATTGGACACTTAAAAATAAAACAAAAAAAGATTAAAATACAAAATATGTAACAATATGGCGGTCTGATCGCTCATGAGCGATGTCTATCAGACAACCGTGGATTTTCGTATTAGCTGGCAAAGTGAGTTAGAAGGACAACCATTAGAGGAGGTGCTCCTTCTTAGACCAAATCTTCACTTTCCCAAGTTTAAGATGAAGGTCAAACGCTTTACCGTTACCTATAAAAACAAAGATATCTATGTCTCCTCGTCTCCTTAAATTAATTACTAACATAAAATATAAATAAATACTACACCTTCTCAACCAGGCAACCTATTTAGCGAAATCCTAAATAATGCGGGACAATCCACACAATAACGTCTAGCCTCTACCTAAGCAGAGCGTTATGGTGACTAATAGAACATTACATAGATATTTTTTTTATACAGAAAATACCCAGAACTAGACCTACTATCATACCATTCTACTACTAAGAAGGAGCCCTCTAGTAATTTTATTTGAGGTTTTAAATATATAATTTTCAAGACGTGAAAATTAGAGAATAACCCACTCTACTCTTCCCTTCATAATTTTGAACCGACGACGTCGACATGTAGGGTTTAAAACGCGCACAAATCATGAGACACAATAAAATACTGCAGTATTCCCACAATGTAGATTCAATAAAGATATTCGAGGGCGGCGGAGCGTGCGGCCCTGGCTTGTGGCGGAAATGGATCTCTCCTACAAGTCGGATGGTATAGATAGCTCACTACACACACGGGAACTGTAGGTGAGACGTGAAAGGAATTGTAGTCGTCGAGTCTTCCCATTGAGAGGCATTATTGATTCAAACATCCGTTATGTTTGAATCGATAGTGTCGCGATTTTCGTGAAAATAAACACAAACGTGCAACCTAGACAAATAAATAATGCTGCACAATTTAAAAAAGAATTATCTAGCCCCGAGATAAGCAGAGCTTGTTTTATGTGTACCAGATAACTGATATATACAGCGAGCACATATCCAGGATATATATAATACGATTTATTCCATAGATACTCATAGGTCGTTATTATTATACATAGAAAACGACCAGAATAACAGAAACAGATATCTGCAGATCGTACGAATATTTGTCCTGAGGTGGGAAACGAACCCACGAACTCCTGCGTCGCTGGCGGACCTTCGCCCACCGCACCACAGATGTCGTCATCATTCATTATTAATGCATTATAAGAACAACATTTAAATGAATAGTAAACTTTACCTCTCTGCCTATTGATATTGTGAACGAGCGAATATTAAATACTCAAGATACTCTTTTTTAAATTTCCAAGAAAATAATAAGTTTTTCCGGTGAAGGCTTTAAAACTGTCCGGAAAACTTGTGTAAAAGGTGTTTTTGCACACATTTTAGTAAAGAATACAGAAAGTCGGAACTATAGTTTCATCGCGAAGTTACAGAGTTTGCTTATAAGTTTGGACTCGGATGCAATTAACGCTGGCTCTTCCTGATTACTTTGTGTTGTGAAGGAAAATTGCATTTGTCTTATATTTTGGAAAATAAATAAATTTCTTCTGTTATTTCTTGACGATAGAAATAATTATTCACATATCTTACTAGATATATTAGGTAGATACTTGGTGGAGAAAATGACCACAAAACACGAGCAAGGTAGACACAAAAGTCATAAGTTAGGTACAAAATTCCAAAATATTCTCAACAAGTTTAAATTACAAAATTCAATCATTCGTCAATCACTAATTATTTGCTAAGTTTTACTAAAAAAATATTTTTTTATTTGATTTTTTTTGCACACACTAACAAACACCCCAGACCAATGATGTTATATAGGTATTTGTAAAATCTCATTGCCCCAGACTTAATTTATCATCTAACAACGGGAGTACGCAAAAGTAACCAGTCAATAACTCAATACCACTTTATGCTGCTAATGATGTTGATGATCGTAACCAGTAGGTATTATAGACGAGGTGCTCAGTGGGGCGAGGCATCTCGTGTTATCTCTCGCCTTCATACGTGCCTCATTAGCCGCCCGCCCTACGTAGGCTTTACGGCGACGACTGAGATATTAGGCCTTATTTTAGGAATACTTCGAGATAAACCTTCTTTGTGGTGTAACGCTTCTATTTCGGCTTTGTTGTTGTTTGTTTTTCTTCTTCATTTGATTGAATCTTTTTTGCATTCAACACAAAACACTACAGGCTAATAATGCCCCTAGGTTAGGGTTCTTCTAGAATCTTTGCCTATATCATTCTACTCATAGCTTGCTTAGGATGTTGCAGTACCTTTATATCTTTTATCGAAGAGGAAGAAATTACCTGGTAGCAAAAGGTTGAGTTAAAAAGACAACCTTTGTATGCAGGACAGGATATTATATCAAATGTCTTAATTAAATTTGCCTTTGAAGTTGATTACATACGAATTTCGGGTTATTACCGACCGTTTTTAATTATATTACAACTTGCAACATTTTAGTGATATTAGAATGCTTAAATGTTTCTTTCTTTTGTCTTTTATTACCTCGTAACTTATTTTTTATTATCATTGTTTTATTATTTTAAAAAAAGTTCACACTTATACTATACTTGTTACATTGTGTATCTTTCGTAGGTAGTTTTAATTATTTTTAACAAATAAATAAATACATACAATGATTTAGGATTTTGTCATATATCTCAAAGTAATAATGGCGGATGAAGTCGTGGGTGACAATGAATAACAGCTAGTAAACGTAAAGTTAATATTATGAGTTAAACTTACCCGACATCATATTTCTACAAGGATTTACTGAGTTTAAATTTATATCTGTAAATTACGATTGATTTGGAATATTCTGACATTTCCAGCCCTTATCTCATGCCCTGAGGGTGAAACGAAGTTAGCAGACGGAGCCAACTTATCGAACAAATCTGATGATAGTCGTCTAAATAATATATTATTATGAGAAGAGTTTGAACACTCTTGGGGACCGCCTCGACTATGTAGGTAGGTTCCGTTATAGAGAGAAAGAATCCACATGGCTATAATATCTGTAGATACCTACGTCCATATGTGTACTTTTTAATAAAATTTAGAATAAATGATTATCTTTTATCGATCTATTGATTTGAGCCATTTTGTGGCCTATGGAGGTAGTTACTAGGTCTACTTAGGTCTATGCAATTTTACGATTATTTTGTACAGAATAAGTTTATTAAAATATATGTATAAATAAAATAATGGTGGACAATCCACAAAGCATCATCTAGCCCCAAGTTTAAGCAGAGCTTGTGTTATGGTACTAGATGACTGATACCATAATTTTTACTTACAAGCTCTTTTAGATATAAGTTTTAAGAACAAAGGATTATGTTTCTATCGATCTATTGATTCGAGCCTTTGTGGTCTATGGAGGTAGTCACTTAGGTCTATGCAATTTAACGAGTATTTTGTACAGAATAGGTTTTGTACAAGAAAATGTGTTTTAGATATAAGTTTTATATTATAAAGAATTATCTATCTATCCATTGATTCGAGACATTGGCCTAGGAGGTAGTCACTTAAATATTTACGAGTAATATTGTAGAATAGGTTCTTACCGAATGGTGCCAATACTTCGCACAGTTCGCACGTGTCGTCTCTCCAATCAATCAAATGAAACAAATGAAGTTTCTACTTGTACAAAGAAATATTTATGACTCCGCGCCCCGCGGTTTCACCCGCGTGGTGATAGATATTATGAATAATATACAATATATCTTTATGTATTGTAGCCTATGTGTTATTTTGATATGTAAGCTATATTATTGTGAAGTTTCATCAAAATCCATTCAGTAGTTTTTGCGTGAAAGAGCAACAAACATCCTCAAACCTTTCGCGTTTATAATATTAGTTGGTTTCTTTAGGGTTGAAGGAAAATTTAACCCAAAGGGTTCCAACTGCCGATCAGTGGTTTGGGCCAGCAAAATATGCACAAGACGTAGGGTGTTTATTGAATTCGAAACCTTTGGCCCTTGGGGACCGAAGAATTTGGAAGGGACTCATTATAGTACCGGTAGTGATCAGTTTCTTTAAAGAAATTGTTGTTTCTTGTACACTATTGAAATCCGTACGAAAAACGGTACCCACTTCCTATTGCTACATATTATATCAGGTATCGTTTTTGTAATGAAACCAGGGCAAAATATAAAGCTACACTTGTAATTTGCCCTCCAAAAGATAATAATAATTCAAAACTTTAACTTCATAAACAGAATTTCGTTCGAGTTTATCAATGTTGGGCCTTCCAAGTTTTCACATTTACACAACCAATAAGTGCCCTCGAATATTAGGTTTTTGTTTTTACTATTAACTCCTATTTGCGAACTTGTTAGAAAGTTCGAGAACAATCTCAAGCAAATAAAACTTGTATTTGTGGTCGTGGAAAAAAATAAATGTTTTGATAAATAAATTAAATAAGTTTTGTTAGAAAATAATGGTTGTTTTCGAAACCAATCGTACTTTAACCGTCTTCGAATAAAGAAAGAGGTTCTAAGTTTGCTGTATGTTTTCTTTATGTATGTTCGTGGATACCTAATGGTAACGGGGAAATCATAATATGCCATAATTAATATAAAAAATAAATAAATAATGCTGCACAATTCACACAGCATCATCTAGCCCCAAGCTAAGCAGAGCTTGTGTTATGGGTACTAGATGACTGATATACATAATACAATACATTACATAGATAGATATTTTTTTATTATATATAGAAAACGACCAGAAAACCCGGTACAAATATCTGCAGATCGTGCACACAATTGTTCCGAGGCGGGAATCGAACCCGGAACCTCCTACGTCGCAGGCGGACCTTCGCCCACCGCGCCACATCGGTTGAATATGGAACGATTCTGAGGTGGTCCCAAATAAAATATTTTCCCGTGGTATTTGTCCCGCAAAACTTGAAACAAAAATTAATGGAATCGAAGTTTGCTTTAGTTTTTCACAACAATTAATTAATTATTTTATCATCCAGTTTCAACCGTTCAAATGGATTTGTGGTCACAGGTACTTTATTGTTTTTACAAGTAATATTTTTAACTTGATGTTTTAATTAGTTGGCCTAAGTGATTATAATATGAATTTCTGATTTTAAATTGCTTAAAATTTTGTGACTGACAATTTTTTCATTATGGAAAACAATGAACAATGAAACTATTAGAATGATAAATCTAGAATCTGTAAAAAATCCCCAGTAAGACATAGTATTTTACAGGTTTAAATATTGAATTAACTATATGATATGAGAATGTTCACCTTAATCTTACCGAGAAACCTTAAAGGGTACAAAAGGAATAGTTGAAGTACATAATAAAATTAACACAGGTGTTCAAAATCCCCTTTTACTTTGATTTCACACAAAGGCTTGGATCAAAGGAGCTTTCACGCCTCCGGCTCAAAGAGCAAAGCGTTCTGTTGCTTAATCTAAAAGGTTCTTATTTTGGGACTACTTACTTTGAATGCTTGAGTAAAGGTGTTTCTTATGAGAGCATAAATCTAATGCAATTTAGTTTCGGGTAATGTTAGTTCCATTTACGTGACAGTTAGAATTAGACAGGGCGCTATGGCGCTCATTGGGGGAGGCCTGGCGGGAGGCGAAAATGAAAATGAAAAAATGAAAATGAAAAGTTTTTATTTCTCTAAGCTTACAAATAAGCACTTAGACAGGTCATATTTTATAGTTCACTTAAATTTTTTGTCCACCAGTGGAAGAAGTGAGAAGAAACCACTAGTATGTTATATAGTTATATATAGCCTTATAGGGACTTAATTTTAGTTTTTAGGTTAGTGATACGTAGGTATATAGCGACTAGATAGGCTTCTACGCCACGAAAGTAGATACCATCATCTAACACTGCACCGTTTTTTTTTTTTTTTTTTTTAAATTTTGGGAAAACTTACAGCTAGGTCTTAAAAATAGTTATTTATTTAGGAAGTAGTACGTTATCATTCTTAAAACAATCTTTATCAACTTAAAGTTAAAGTAAGTCATACTTTTACATACAGCTGAAGACAGGGCGCTATATGGCGCTCATTGGGGGAGGCCTATGTCCAGCAGTGGACTAATACAGGCTGATGATGATGATAATGATGAGGTCATACTTTCGGAGATTCGAAAATCTAAATAGAAGAGACACCAACTTACTTGACTCCAAGGTTTTCTCGATTAAGACGCCTGATTCAAAGCAAAGTTACGAGAACTAGCAGGCTGTCTTCTCAACCACAACCCTTTTAACTTGAAGGCTTAGAAACCACTCGCATAGTTCTGCTACAGAATCTTTAGATCTAGGTTGCAGACATTTCTGTAAGCTAAGTTTCATAACTACTAGGTAAAAGTTATATTACCAACTATGTTAACAGTTTAGTATGTACCTAATTAGTAATAAATAAATAAATAATGCTGGACAATTCACACAGCATTATCTAGCCCCATGGTAAGCAGAGCTTGTGTTATGGGTACTAGATAACTAATATACATAATACAATACATTACATAGATAGATATTTTTTATTATACATAGAAAACGACCAGAACACCCGTTACAAATATCTGCAGATCTACACACATTTGTTCCGAGGCGGGAATCGAACCCGCAACCTCCTGCGTCGCAGGCGGACCTTCGCCCACCGCGCCACATCGGTAATATGGGTGGAAATGGCTCAGCAGTGGAATGAAATAGCTTTGGTAAAGGAAAGATTTGCGAGGTAAATCATATTATAATCTCTGTAAGTTAACAATCACCCTGTATGGGCTCTAGTTTTAACTACAAATATATTAGACGACAGGTTTAATCAGGGTTTAATCACGGAGTTGTACAGAGTGATTAATTGCTTAAAATATATGCAATCAATTAAAATTATACACCCAACAATAAAAGCGTCTAGGTACTGTAAGTATTAACGCAAAATAAGTTCAATCTAAATACAAAAGACAACCGTTGGGGTAAACGTGTTCTTGAGTGAAGACCTCGACTCGGAAAACGTAGTGTAGGACGCCCTCCGACCAGGTGGGATGACGACCTGCGGAAGGTTTGCAGGCAGATGCTGGATGCGGCAATCTGAAAACAGCACACTATGGCTATCATTAGGGGAGGCCTATGTCCAGCAGTGGACTACTAAAGGCTGATGATTATGATGAAATACAAAAGAAGTACAGTAGGTTACCATTAAAGAGTTCGACGTTCACATTCACGAAACAAGAGATCAATAAACAAAAGGCAAAAAGAAAGCGACGGGAAGCGATTCTCCACGTTAAAAGGGAGCGAAAATGCTTTAGTCCGCTTCCAGCGAGGCGCACTCTTATGAACCGATTCTAACAACTCCTTTTTGCCTAAATGCAGAAATAAAAGAATCCAATCGCGAACGATTTTCTGAAGAATTTTTTGTATCCATTAAAGCTTCTGTGGAGTGTACTTGCTAAAGGCCGTATAGGGAATACAAATCATCTACATAAAACGAACACTGTATGGACCCATCCATCCTGTATGTAAAGGCCATTGATGATGATGATGAAAGTGAGCTTAGGTTGAGATAAACTATTGGATTATGTGAATTGGTTTGCTTTTGGGATAAGTATATTCAATCATGGTGTAAATTGCATTTTTTGTTGTAAAATTCATTGTTCGCGATCTTCATTGATCGAGTTGCTATGCTATACGAATAGTACCGATAAGAAAAATCTTACGTCAGACATCGTTTTTGATAAGCGTATTATTTGAATCTATAATTTTGTGCTTCCACTCATAATCTTCGGTAGTATAGTGGTAAGTATCCCCGCCTGTCACGCGGGAGACCGGGGTTCGATTCCCCGCCGGAGAGATTATTTTTGATTTTTTTTCCTATTTTAAACATAACAAGTTCCTCCAAAGCAATCACTTAAGACTAACTCTGAACATGTGTCCTCGCAAAAGTCCAGTACAATTTAATACAAAGCCGGCATGATTCCCTTGAGACAAGATGAAGCCCAGATGGCTTAGAGCTATTTCTTAAGCTAACTTGTTGTTACGGACTTCGTTCGTCTTTAGATAAATGTTGAGAATGCCACAAATTATTTTATGATAATACCGTTTGTTCGTTTTATTTAGTAAAACGAACGAATAGCTTTAGGCTATGATATTAAAGTTTAGGTACATAAAGGATATTAAAGGTTTCAGGCGTCAAATATAATTGAAATAGTGCTCAAAAACTATACCAAACATATTCTCTAATAAAGCTAAATATTTCTGCTAAACAAGGATTATTCAGGCAACTAAGTTTTGTTCTCTTGATACATCTAAAATTGAGTGTTGAGCAATATACCCAGTTGGTACTGATATTGTTTAGATTTCATCTCAAGTTCCTTGTATAATGTTGAAATATTACTGCTTCTTTAAACAGACAAACAAATAATTTAGTATTAATATCGTTGACTCGTTGTGTTCTCAGGTGTACAGAACAATTCAATGTTGTTTGGGAATTAACTTTAAATTGTTCTTCGTAACGAATAAGGCCAATCCCATTTGTAAACCTTCGTCTTGGAGGAATATTAACTTGAATGATGATTGTAAAAAACTTGGGCAAGCGACCGAATATCTTCATAAAGTGGAATGGGTGGGTATTATTTTTCTTTTGGGACTGTCGTTTAGGACAGATTTAATAAGTTACAAAAATACTCTGTCGAATTGTCTTCGAAATGTATCTTTAAGAAACTTATAAGAGAACAGATTTAAGTTCTTTAAACCTTGACGTAGATAGATAGATACACAATACTTTTATTGCACACTTAAAAATGAAACAAAAAGACAAAAAATAATAATTATACAAGATATGTGACAATTTGGGGGTCTTATCGCTCAAGAGCGATCTCTACCAGACAACTATGGATGGCTAGGATCGTAAGTATTCCAGACCGAAGATCCCCGACTGACTTACTGTCGAGCTTAAACGAAGGTAAATATTAAATTACATAAACTCAACTTGTTTTAATTGTCGAGTGAAAGCCCGTAGGTAATTAAACATTCTGTTTTAGAAGCGTGATGTTACATGAATGAGGTGGATTTATGGGGAAAGCTTTCGCGGTGGCGAAATTTCAACGAAATTACCAATTATTTCGCGATTGCAAATATAATGTAAAGATTTACGTCCTGTAGGCTTTCTGCGGCGTAGGCCTTTACAGCGTAGAGCCGCTACGACGAAAGGCCTACGAAACATTGAGATCAAATTTTGATAAATTTCGTTCAACTTAGATCACAGGATTACAAATTTAAGCGATAGCAAAATCCATTTTCCCTGTTCCATTTTTTAAAGCCTGAATCTACCTTGCTCTCTTGCGATCTTTATTCAAGCTATTTTGTTTTATTAAGAGAAAAATGTACTCTTTATTTTCCTGCTCCGGTAATGGTGTGTTGTCCCAAGCTGCTAAAGTAATGAGATTTTTCACGTGTTTTTCCAAGCTCGGTAAAGTACTACACTCTATTAACACGTGGAAATGTACGAACAGACGACTATTTTCAAGCAACACTAATCTAGTGGGAATAAACTCATTATAAAGTATATGTCAGAGAATTTAAATTAAAAACTTCGGGTGAATAATAAAATGTTGAAGTCGCAATGAAATCTTTTTTGATAAAAAAATCAATTTGGACTAGCAGAATTCTGTAAAAATTTGGTACATGTGCCTAAGTTACTGATGTGTAGATATGAGATTCCCACAGAATATACAGCCCCGGTCCAAAAACATTTATTTCGCAGTATAATGATTATAATAAAAAAAAGATTTATTTCAGACCATAGAAAAGTAAAATCTTATTTATCTTATTCTACGGTGTATATGCTGTAATTGTATAGATTCTGGATGCGGCAAGCTGAAGACAGGGCGCTATGGAGCTCATTGTGGGAGGGCTATGTCCAGCTATGGACTGCTATAGGCTGATGATGATGATGATGTGTATCTGACGTAATCAGGGTGTCAGCTGAACGTCACTCGGTAGTATGAATCGAACCCGCATCCCGCAACGCCACATCAAAGCTCTGCCGCGCCGCCACGAGTTCATCGAAAATAAAACAATTTTTTTTTATTTGGTAAATAGACAGTACCTACATAAAACTTAAAGCTTTTAAGAAACCATGCATTGTTATCGTTTTCCTCACATTGCTTTAGCTCCACCTCCCTTTGTAAAGCACGCACTGACCTCTATCCCAGCTAATGCATAGTCCTACCAGCTTAGTTGTTCTGAAAACGATGCTGCAGAATAGGTTCCTATTTTATTAGAATCATAACTCATTGCGTCGTACGTGTCGTATATAATTTCTTTTTTGTAATGATCTGCATCTGTTGTAGAATAAAGTATTTTTGTATTGTTTTGTATTACTCCTCGGACGAGTGTAGATACTGACCCTAGGAGAAAGGCTCGTCACGTCTTTTGAGTTAAATGACTACAAAAAATTCCGAGTTCACGGCCATTTTATTTGGTCCTGTGCTATGGATATTGATTTGAGTTTTGAGTCAGGTATTACAAGTTTATTACGATTGTCTTTTTACGTATTGATTAATAAATAACAAGTGACGATATTTGATTAAGAAAATGAGTAGGTATACCTATAGTATATAATACAAATTTTCTTAATCAAATATTATGGGTATTTTATTACAAATTTACAAGATTCAAGAATATACACGGATGTATAATATATCTTCAGTTCACAAAAGTGTGGCCTACAGCTTTCTGCTTCATCGTCGCGTGGTTTTTTTATTTCTTCTAAAATCGATAAATTATTTTGATTGAAATATGTCGATGAAATCTGTGCAGTTGTACGGATGCCATCGACATATTTCAATCATTGCGGAACACCCCAAACTTCATAATGGTCATCTTGATAAGCTAGTAGCACAGTAATCTACGTGGCTGTTTGTTTTCACTCGCTTTCAGCTGGTTTTCTATCGGAATATGACGTCGCTGTACCCACAGGGGATGGAACCAATCGACTTCTAATCAACCTTCTTGGATATCGTGTTTTTAATTCCTTGCGGAGGATTGTTATAAAGAGGTGCAATGTTGTGTGAAATTTACCGATGAAATGTTATCTTGTTGTTTTTTAGATTGAATTCTCAAAGTTTTTAACTTATTAGCCAGCAGTCATGTCTGCTGCGAAAATTTCCACCACTAAATAAATAATGCTGGACAATTCACACAGCATCACCTAGCCCCAAGCTTAACAGAGCTTGTGTTATGGGACTAGATAACTGATTATACATAATACAATACATAACATAGATCGTTTTTTTATAATACTATAACACCCAGAAAAAATAACAGCAGATCCTACAAATATTTGTCCTGAGGCGGAAATCGAATCCTCCTGTGTCGCAGGGGGACCTTCGCCCACCGCGCCACAAAGGTCGTAAACAAGGGGGTTTTCGCCGTTATCACCGCGCTTGGCAGTGGGATCGCTGATCGCAGTGAAGGTGTTAAAAAGACGCAGAAGGAAGTGGTTACCCGTAATCTTACCCTTAATCGGCTCTTACGATATCTACGGGCTGAGTTGATATACATAGGGTTGAAGCCGCGACCGCTAAGCCCAAGGCGGTAGTTTGAGTAACGCAAAATTTACTTCAAAGTACACAATTTAAATACTATTGCTCAGTGCCTTCCTGATTTTCAACCTTACACTTACAGGAGGCAAACGATATTTGTTTGCGCACAAAACGGCTTCAAGGAACCCCTCGCATAAGTAAACAGCATTACCGCAAATCTAAGTACGAACGTCGCGTCGTCGGGCTAAAGCTTACTTATAACAGCCGATACGATTAATTATCATTAGAACCTATATGGATATGGTATTCACACGTAAAAGCAACGTTTCCAATCGTATACCTACCGAGTCGTATACAACTAGTTGTTATTGTGAACGCTAGCATGAATCATATGAATCGTAGGTAGCTAAATAAAATGGAATCTCTCAGAATATACCGATGTCTTTATAAATAATAAAATCGAACATTACAAAGATGTTATTTCAGTGCTGTTCTCGATATAATTTGGTCTGATTATAGCCACAAAGTTTGTCTAATAATAATAATAAATAATAAGATGTAGGTAGAACGAACGTTTTTAATGAATTTTTAACGAATTTTTTTATAACATCCTGTCGTGTCGCAAGGTATAAATCAGCTAAAGCAAGGTAAGCCCAAGCAAAGTGGCAAGTTAAAAGTAAATAAGGTAATACGTTTTGGTCTCGCACGGCGCTTTCACTGTGGGGTGATTGATGACACGTGTTCATTGTTTACAACGAAAATGTTGGAAACACGGCTTTGTAATGAAGCCTCAGATTCATTTTTGGACCAGATTAGGTTTTTGACACTTTATTATAAACCCTTGTCATGAGGGTAGGCTAAAAGAGAATAAAATCAAATTTAAAAAACTGGAACAAACCGGATGCTTTTTCATCCGGACTAGGTTCCGGTGCCTGCCGTGTTTATTTTTTTGTGCGATGACATCGTTACGTGTACACGCTTACACGCTATTTAATTAATAAAACCGTGCTGATAAATATTGTGATTGAAAACGTCATGCTATCCCGCGTAGACCATTATTTGACAAATATCGGGCTATAAAAGAAGAAGAAAATGTAGCTGTCTATTATTGAGTTAAATATTCCAATTTTTAAAACCTAACCAAGATATAGCGAGTAACGTTCCGTTACACGTCAAAGATTGAGATAAGTGGGAGTTTGAATCCCACGTGCGTATAATTGAATTGCGCTCGCGGAAAAGGATCAAGGCGATGAATACATTACCGTTCGCTTCAGGGCCGCTGTTTTAGGGATTTATCTTTCAGCTTTATTCTTGGTATTGTTTTAACATTGCAAGGTCTGATTTGAAAGTCAAGTGCTGTTTCGATCAATTTGCTTTGTCTGACCTTAGTTCAGTTTTATGAAGTGGCCTTCGACACGATCATAGACGAATTTCGTTTAAATACTACGACGGTATAAATTAGGCGAAGATGCCAAAAGTCCAAAGCGAAAGTTTTAAAAGAATTTTAATTTTAAAGTTTTCAGTTTTTCAATCAATTTTTTAACACCACAAAATTGTAGCCGCCATATTATTACGCTAAACCCTGACTAAAGTTACAAAATAATTTCACAGTTCTAAATCCCTCAACTTATTAATATTAGAGCAAGGCTCCATGGTTGACCTTTTAAATTGCAATTTTGATATCAAAACCACTTTCATTAGTATTTGATACCTCATTAGAACAAACAAATTCTAGCAAATGCAAAGCACATAGATGATATCTGCGCTACAAGCGCCAGTACTAACCTCAGTATTGATTTGTTGATTAGATAACAAATACTCATTTCAGCTACGAACATTTTTCACACGTTTATTTGCTCCAATAAAACATCAAACTGAATTAAGCTTTATGCTCATGATCTTGGATTCAATTCGCATCACACGCTATATCTCACAAATCTATGAGACGTGGAGGCTAAACTCTTTCCAATTCTATTACGGACATTTTGAAATGAGAGCCCGGTCTGAAGGTACTAGGAAACATTTCGTAGGCTTGAGTCTTCCTATTTTTGCCCTTATGCCACTCTAAGGCCGTATTATGAAAGCTTGCTCAGTCACTAATCTATAGTTAAGTGATAAGTAGTTTATTCCATAGAAAAGCGTTACTCAAGCATAGATGACTGAATGTATTTAAACTCGTTATAAGATATCCTATGGGACTGACTTAGTCACTTTTAGACTCAAAGTCCCTAATTAAATTAGAATAAAAAAAAAAATGTATTTTAGGCAAGCTGAAGACAGGGCGCTATGGCGCTCATTGGGGGAGGCCTATGTCCAGCAGTGGACTGCTATAGGCTGATAATGATGATGATGAGGTTAGCTGTTCTTTCTTATGTCAATCGATCCCTGTAACTAAGTTGGTCTATACTTTTCGTCAATTTCCCGTCGTGTTTTAAATGAATGGCACTTCTTATATCTACATATATGTATGTAGGTACATATATTATATAAACTAAAAATATTGACATACAATGTGCAAACTCTATCTTCATATGAACGATTACTGGAACTAGAAAAACACAGACCGAGAGAGTGACATCGTGGTGGGAAGACGACCAGGTGGGAAGACGACCTCAGGCGGACAGCCTGGACAGACAGCACGAGATAGAGATGTATGACATCTTTGGAGGAGGCCCCGGATTGGGTATACCCAATCCGGGGTTCTTGCTGACTAATAACTAATATATATAGATATATGTAGATACTTACTATATAGATAATTTCACAATGTACTTAAACTTTGTAAAGCGAGAAAGAAAGGGCTTTTTATACATTTTATTTATTTATAATAAGTCGGTAAACATAAAAAATCTAATCTAACTGCTTTTATCTGGAGCGGACTACCATTATAACTCGCTTCAGCTAAGTCACGTCGCGTGGAATGGAGTTTTGATCCAAAGAACACTTCGTTTACATTACTTGTTTCGATGTTTTGTTGAAGGGCATTTTTACGCTGAGAAAATAAGAGGTCGCTTGTAAAGGAACGTGTTTGGTTGATTTTTGTGGTCATGAAATACAAAGTGAAGACGGGAAATGAAAGTTCATTGCTTACATAATTCTCTATCTGTTCATATTTATTTTATTTGCTCGCAAAGTTTATTAGAAGAGCTAAGAAAAAGTTACCAGCCAACAAAAATAAATTAGTCACTGCTATCATAGATTTATTATGATAAGTTAATTTGATTAGGGTACTTAAATGGAAAAGGTTAACTTAAAAAGCGAGAGTATCCCAAAACAAACAAAAATATGCATAATGTTGATTATTTTTTTAATTTTTAACTTTATTTGAAAGAAAGGTTACCTATTGTATGGTAGGTAATCTTTCCATCCAAAGGGTGCCTGGAAGATATCGCTTCTAGGCGATAAGGCCACCCAGTACTTGTCGATTGTAATGTCATTTGGTAATGATCTGCATATGGTGTACAATAAAACATTTTTGTATTGTAATTTTACCTAACTGAAATCTGGTATGACGACCACGAACACTTTGTGAAGAGGTCAGTTTGTTTTGGCTCTGCCCATTTACCACACAAGATATAGTCAACAGTAGCCTCTAATTCCCACAAAGCAATGCAAGAATCTCACCTGTTCTGTCCGCGCAGGGCGCAAGCCCAGTCCTCCCTCAGTCTCGTGCCGAGCCTAGAGGGGAGCGCATCGCCGCCCTACGACCCTCACGAACATATCAATACAACTTTATCAATGAAACTTCACTCATAAATCGAGTTAAACCTCTTTCGTAACTGTCTACTGTTCGATCATAAACTTTTGATACGATTTCAAAGTTGGAACTTCAATTTTCGAACGCTGAACTACGCTTTTGTTTTGAGAACGAAAAAGTTTCAATTGTTTTTGATAGTACACAAACTTTTTGGACGTTTTTGCATGATCAGTGTAAAGTTTTGAGGAAAAGCAGTAAAAGGAGCGGTCATGTGGTGGATTCTACGACGTGCAAAGCTGACGGGCGCTTCGTTGTTTAGCCAGGCTTCGGGCGCTAACAACAATAACAACAGCAAGCCGGCGAAAACAGGTTTGTACTGACAATGTTTATTAAACTAGCTATACTCTATGGTCATTAAAAGACAATGATAGAGTTCTGTGCTTCACCTTTTGTGGCATATCTAAAGCTAGGTTTCAGGAAATTTCAGAAAAGTTTTACGGATGTCTAGCACGCTATTTTATTATTAACTTGTTCCATTGGGAATTGGCTTTAGAAGGGACCTTGATAAAGATTGATTGCGGTTGGTCGGTACTGATGATGATGATAATGACAAAGCAAGAAGGTATCTATGTGTCACAAATGAGTATTCAACCCTTGAGAAGGGCAAAGGTCCTTCAAATTAAATTGCTTGAAGACACACACAACACCCAATTGCAATTAGGTACAGTAAATAACTTCAGTCTCAGGAGTACAGATTAAGCCGCGTGTTTGATCGTATTTGCTTACACTTGGCTGACCGGAGTAATGAAGAAACTCAGTGATCAGTGATCACTGGTAAACAACACTGGTTTAAATACATAAAGCCCGTGCGTAGAGCATAAAGGTGCCATTACAACGAAGATATGCTACGCGGCAGCATGTGTCAAGCACGGCCAAGATAAATAATGCTGGAGATACATAATCCACACAGCATCACCTAGCCCCAAGCTAAGCAGAGCTTGTGTTATGGGTACTTGATGACTGATATACTTAATACAATACATTACATAGATCAATATTTTTATTACACCTATATACCGACCAGAACACCCGGAACAAATATTTGAGATGATTGCAGCCCTGTGAAAAAGTGACAAACTTATTAACACTTTGAGTGCCGACTACATACAGGTAGCAAATGTGCAGGTTGGGAAACCAGGTCGGTCATCGGCGGCGAAGGAAGAGCATCTTGATGGCAGTGAATGCATTAACCTATACGCTACCTAAACCAAACTTCTACCACTGGTGACCAAACATTTAAGCGGACTGAAAATCAATTAAAACGATTTACATATGATATAAATTAATAGTTTCAAATTCGACTCATCATATTTTGTAATCCTAAATAAATAAAAGTACCTAATTGCCTTCTTGTTTCTGAAACCCAAGCAAGTCTGGTTATAATTATTTCAAGACTCAGTATCATATCTCGGGTGTAAAGACACCCTAAAGCTCGGTAAAGCTCGGTTCTTTATGTACAGGTCTTAATTATGTCTACATTATTTCAGTCTTAGTTGAAATAGCGGTTGAGTCAATCTGGGCCCGAATTCAGCTAACCAATCGCTTGACTATGACAATAGCATCGTCGTAGAATCGTCCATAGAAGAAATAAACTCTAGATAGTGCGTGTGGTGCCATTTGCCAGGAGTTAATATAAAAATGAATCGCTGAAAGTGCAAATCTTGAGAGCAGCTGTACCGATTTCGCTTTTTTTAGAATATTCCTTGAAGTACGAGGTTCTTACTGAGAGAAAAAAGAGAACATTTTTTAAAAATGCCTGAAACAAATGACCACCCGGGCGAAGCCGGGACGGGCCGCTAGTACTATAATGGTTTTAACCTTGACGCTTTTGACACGCGTCCCTTTATCTATAGTTTTTTTTATCTAAGGTAAAATGCCAAACTGTGTTATTCACACAAGATACCATTGTTATTAGGAAGCGTTTAATTTAGTGAAATTAGGGCCGACGATGATGGGATAAAAGCCAATAAGGTCCTTACGGGGAGGCCTGCGTCCAACAGTGAACCAATATGGGCTGTTGAGGTTGAGGTTGAAGCGTGAATTGTTATTATAATAATTGCATGAATTCGATAGATTTTCTCGACATTTCATCAGAATTTTCATCAACATTAAGCGTGTCGGACACGATATGAATGATGAAAATGGCGACTTTATGATTGTTACAATTAATATACTCCTAACACACCTTGATTATGACTATTGTAATTTTAATCTCTAGGTTCTATAGACCGTTTTAACGAATGGCGCAGGTTGAATTCTCGCGTGTTTACTTAGGGGACTAATTAAGGGTATTTAAGTAATTTGTAATCATGCCAATATGTAATGAGAACGTTAAGAGTGGGGCATTGAACAAAAAGTCAGTTTAGGGTAATCAAGTAATTCTCAATTCTGTCTAACAATAAAATATTCGGGGGGAGATAAAAGAAGATATTCGTAGAACAGTCATCATCATCATTAGCCTATGATAGTCCACTGCTGGACATTGGCCTCCCCCAATGAGCGCCATAGCGCCCTGTCTTCAACTTGACGCATCCAGCATCTACCTGCAGCCTTTCGCAGGTCGTCATCCCACCTGGTCGGAGGACGCCCTACACTACGTTTACCGAGTCGTGGTCTCCACTCAAGAACACGTTTGCTCCAGCGGCCGTCAGCGTCGGTTCTTCGCGAGATATGGCCGGCCCACTGCCACTAGAACGAACACACTAACAGAACAGTAGCACTGGTTTATTTTCTGGTTCTAATATCTAATGGTAATGACTTCGCAGGCAAAAAATAATTTGTATAAATAAACATCTGTACCTTACGAGTATCCCCAACATCAAAGAACCTTTTTAAATTACTTGATCGTACAACTTTTTGTTACTTTTCAATTTCGAAAATTACTTTCTGTCGGATTTACTTTCCTCTCTGATTTACGTAATGAGGTGGGTAATAGGTTTGCTTTATGATATAATTTTCATAAATTAGCATTGCAAATAAAATGTTTCTCAATATTTTCCTCACCTACGTACCTAACTCGCAAACATGGTCGACATTTTTGGCTAGTACTGATGAAAATGGAATATTATTGTGCGTAACAGTAATTGACCTCGATTCTTCCGACAAGAGTATTATTATTATATTATTATATATTAAGATAATTACACAACAACAATTACAACAAACACAACAACACACAACATTTGATGTTTTATGTAATTATTCAGTGTGTGTTTATGTTTTTATGTAAGTTGGTTGGAGGAAGCAGTCTGGTTGAATGAGGAAGCTTTCGAGTCAACCCATGGTGCGACTAGGTTTTGAATTTCGGAATACGAAACATAAAGTATTTATTTATTTGCAAGTGACAAGCATACACAAATTAAAAAAATGAACACAAACTTACTGGAGTCACAAAACATTCCTAGTTAAGACCGTGCACGGGTTAATTGTTATTAAGCAATTTTTTGCGAAGAACCGACGGCCGCTGGGGCAAACGTGTTCTTAGGTGGAGACCGCGACTCAGTAAACGTAGTGTAGGACGCCCTCCGACCAGGTGGGATGACGACTTGCGAAAGACTGCAAGTAGATGCTGGATGCGGCAAGCTGAAGATAGGGCGCTATGGCGCTCATTGGGGGAGGTCTATGTCCAGCAGTGGACTGATATAGGCTGATGATGAAGCAAATTTTTAAGTAAACGCTGTCAAGGCTGTTACCAGTGTCATTAATAAATAATAATAATAATAAATAATGCTGGACAATCCACACAGCATTATCTAGCCCCATGGTAAGCAGAGCTTGTGTTATGGGTACTAGATGACTGATATACTTAATACAACAGATTGCATAGATGGCATTTTTTATTATACATAGAGATAACACCCGGAATAAGTAAATCAATAATATTGGACAATCCACTCAGTATCATCTAGCCCCGAGATAAGCAGAGCTTGTATTATGTGTACTAGATGACTGATATACTTAATACAATAGATTACATAGATGGCATTTTTTATTATACATAGAGATAACACCCGGAACAAATATATCTGCAGATCGTACACACAATTGTTCCGAGGCGGGAATCGAAACCGCAACCTTCTGCGTCGCAGGCGGACCTTCGCCCACTGCGCCACAGAGGTCGTCAAATGTCATTGGCATGGCACTAAAAGGTGCCACCAAATGTAACGATATTGGATTACCAAATATTGAGATTACCTATAATATCAAGTAATTTGCCCATGTGATTTCACGTAGCCGCATATTATTCGACCAGTGATCCCGAACATGCCGAACAACGTAGGTTATTTGAATATGGTTATTAGATCGTATCTCAAACAATGCCAGGGCCGCTAGGGTCCCGACAAATTATCGAAGTTCCAGCTTTATTGAATCGGGCCCCTCATATAACTTTACATAAATTTTGGGGCTAGGTAAATTGGTTGACCGTGAACTTTGCCTCTGCAAATGATTCGTAATTTGTAAATATATAAATTATAAATCAAATTATTGAAGTATTTTCCAACACCACATTATTTGCTGCTATCCTCCGTATAAAGACCGCATCCCTGATGCGCAGGGTACGTGACAGTCCCAACACCATCCTAAAACTATATCAGGTAGAAACCTCTCCCTGAGGAAATGTTTCATGGTTAGAGTGATTTCATTTAGCATTTAATTTAGTTTTATTTTTAGTATTAGATATAATTAACCCTAGTAATACGCTCTCAATATATTTACTAACAAATTATGGATTACTAATATCTGAATTTTTTTTTTATTTCATTTTAGTATTTATTTACTATAATGTGTGGGTGGTATGACGATCTGCGAATGACTGCAGGCAGATGCTGGATGTGACAAGCTGGGTGATAAAGAGAGGGCACTAGGATGATGTCCTTTCATCGAATATCGGCTACGGCAGCCAGTCTCAGCGAAGACTAGACGAAGTCCTATCGTAGGGCATAGTTATAGTACACAAGTGTGTACGCAAAGACATTGTATGTGCATTCTCTATATTCCTTCACGCTTCATCATGATTACGAGACAAAACGAATTACTTTAAGGGTATTCAAAGTAACTGTTTTTTTTTTTTAAGAAATGCTGATGTTGTTAGCATTAAGTAGTTTTGACACATGTGGTTTATCGTTGGAATGGCTATGAACTAGTAGTAATAACTAACAACTTTTCTATTTTTTTCTATGTATTGTATTATGTATGTCAGTTATCTTGTACATAACACAAGCTCTGCTTACAATGGGGCTAGATAATGCTTTGTGAATTGTCCAGCATTATTTATTTATGTAATTCTCTATTCTATCCTAGACAACAATCCCCGTGCCTCAACTACTTTTATATCAAAAATATGATACCTACAGTAGTATCTATACATAAAATGTAATTTTAACATTCAGATAATCTAATTAACAAAGTAAACATTTTGAAGGAAATGTCAATTTCGTTGGAACAAATTAAAATATCAATTTACTAAAATAATGATTCTAAGTGCTTGGAATCCATTAATATTCCAAGCACTTAGAATTAGGCATTTTCAAAAATAACATCACATAAGGTGGCTCGTTTGCGAGTAGCGGCAAATTATTTTTGTATTTTTTTGCATTCTATAGAACAGTGATTTTGGCACCCATTGTAGGGAATCATGTTATATAACAAACTGTGATTGAATTGTCGTTTTGGAGTATGAACGTGTATGAAATTTCGTTTCGAAACGTTCCACCTTAACATTTTATAAAATACGGTTTTACCTTTAAAGTAAGAGTTTATCTTTATCTTATCTTTGTCTAGCTAGAGATGGTAGCTAAGTAATTTAATCCATCAAGAGAATCTTCATCAGGGCGATTGTCACGCGACGCGCACAGTGAAT
The DNA here is from genome assembly GCA_943735965.1 of Eupithecia abbreviata. Classification (NCBI taxonomy): domain Eukaryota; kingdom Metazoa; phylum Arthropoda; class Insecta; order Lepidoptera; family Geometridae; genus Eupithecia; species Eupithecia abbreviata. The sequence goes on from OX030980.1 coordinate 12,572,984, forward strand.
ATCAATCACTTATTTACTCTCACAAAAGGTATCGACTGTTTACAAGGAGCTCTCACTTAGTTCCATTATGTTAATTCGAGACTCTATTCTGCTAAATGAATAGCTTTCCTATGGCAATTGTGTCATCGCAAAAAATAATGATATCTGGGAAGGTGTCAGATTATGGTCAGTTCTATAGGAGAAGGCCTTCATCATCAGCCTATATTACTCCACTTCTGGACTAGGCCTCCAATGAGCGCCATAGCGCCCTGTCTTCAGCTTGACGCATCCCGCATCTACCTTCAGGCTTTCGCAAGTCGTCATCCCACCTGGTCAGAGGGCGTCTTACTCTACGTTTACCGAGACGACGGCCCTAGGACATTGAAATAACGACCTCTGTGGCTCAGCGGGAGAAACTCCGCCTGCTACGCATAGGGTTGCAGGTTCAATTAGTTTTAGTTTATTTATTTCCACCGTAGGTACGCAATGTTACACTTGATGTCGTTAAATACTAATTCCCGCCTCAGGATAAATGTTAGTACGATCAGCTAATATTTGTTCCAGGTGTTTTGTTTATTTTTTATATGTAAAATAGTGCACAAGTGTATCATAGTCAGTCTTAGTAATAGCTTTTGATTTATTCAATAGGGTCCCGTTTTAACCTTTGGGTACGGAGCCTTAAAGAAAATTGCGCTTAGCTTTGGCTAGATGATGCTGTGTGGATTGTCCAGCATTATTTATTGAAATAGTCTCTCAAATTACGTCTCATTATACCAAATCATCTACGCACATTTCAGCAATTATAATAACAAACAGCAAAATACCATTAGCAAAGCAATCTCAAACATAATTCCAGTTAAATTAGGTCGAGAGTTACACCTCTTGTTAATTGCGAATAAATCTCCGTAATCACCTACAGCTGCTTGTTTAATTTGTCTTATAAATATAAAAACATATACTTAATGCTCGTTTTGACGTTACTACATAACTCTAACAGCAATATTAGATAAACAATAATTGAAACAATTGCCACGAATCAATTGGTGTATAAAACGAAGTAGTGTGCTATGTATATTATGTATAACGAAGTTAATTGAAGAAAATCAATTAACTTTAAAACTATTAATTATTTTTCCTATTACATAATTGATTTTTATTTTATAATAAATTAATAGAATAATGTAATAAGACCCAAAGAGAATATAAACATAAAGATGTGAGTTTGAACAGAGTTAATTAAGTGGAATTCGGCACCAGGACTGTCGATTCTGGCACAGCTAGGCGCTCCCGTACCGCGAGCATTTGCCGATAACATGATAGCTGATTCGTCTGACATTACAAAAAATATAAGCAGCGACGGGAGCTTTAGTCACAAGAATACAAGCATAGACTTTCTAGGAAAATTTCAGAACCATTAAAGTAGCGAGCAAGTCAGAAATATCAAAGCGTCAGGTGCCTCACCGTCTGCATTGAAGTGGGGAATTCCTTGTTCACCCCAGGTATTAAAACGACTTGCTTCAGAGTCAGTAACTGGCAGAACCAAAGTAGAACTAATTCGACCTGTCACTGACCGACACAGTCTTATTGCCCTAAAGCCTGTACCCTCTGTACAGGTATACTAATGTCACGTGGGACTACGTGTCTACGTGACCATTATGACACGTGGTGCCCACGTAATTCTCAGGGTACAGTTAATTCCGTGTTCGTGATGGTTCCGAGTTGTGACCCATAAGAGCCTTAAAACATGCCATGGAACTATAGCGTCGAAGGACCTTACATAAACTTCTAGGCACATAGCGCGATAGCCACCAAAAACATAATATAACCTTAGTTTCTTAGACATAAGTATATGTAAATATAAGTTGGAGAAGCCACTGGTTCCTGAAACACAGTTATGTAAATAGTTCAGGAACTCGTATTGCCTGTTACACAATCTATTATGTCAATAAATATCAATTTTACTTATTTTTTTACTTTTTCTAATTCGATATTCTGCTTACATAACTTGTGAGTTATTAAATGTAGGTACTGTTGAGTCAGTAGAATCGTCCATCTTTCATACTCCCGCAAATCTCCGGTCGGAAATAAATCTCGTTCGGAAATAAGGTTATTTTAATTTGTACCGAAGCAGGAAATAGCTTGGTAAATTAAATCTGTCAACAGGTGCCGGCGCCGGCGTCCAGGGATACTGATCGAATTTGTGCTCGATACCGCGTATATTGGTTATTACGTGGAATAGCTCAACTTGTTTTGACGTGGAATTGTTTGAAAATATTCCTTTCACGTGTTTATTTACTTTTGAAGTGTCGACGAAGATTTGTAGCCGGTTCTTATGAATATTGAGTTCATTCTTATGAATTTTGACGACCGATGTGGCGCGGTGGGCGAAGGTCCGCTTGCGACGCAGGAGGTTGCGGGTTCGATTCCCGCCTCGAAACAATTGTGTGTACGATCTGCAGATAATTGTTCCGGGTGTTCTGGTCGTTTTCTATGTATAATAAAAAATATCTATCTATGTAATGTATTGTATTATGTATATCAGTTATCTAGTACCCATAACACAAGCTCTGCTTACCATGGGGCTAGATAATGCTGTGTGAGTTGTCCAGCATTATTATTATTTTATTTTACTATAATAGGTGGTAGGTATTAGCTTCGATACGTGTTATTTCTAAATAGAAATACGATAGTAAATGTGTTCTTGTGTCATATGCACATGGTAGGTAATACGCTGTAGGAGTTACAAACATGGAAACTTTCGCCTTTATTAGGTAATACGGCGAAAGTATGGTATTTCGATTATTTATCGATTAGTAAGTACATATATATGATATGATTTAATTTCCTAGGACAGGTCAGGATGTCACAGCATAGTTGTATGGATTGCTTTTCCCTCGTCGTTTTATTTTTAGGGTTCCATACCCGACTCCGCTGTCCGTCCGTCGTCGGTCTGTCTGTCCGTCTGTCTCCAGGCTGTATCTCATGAACCGTGATAGTTAGACAGTTGAAATTTTCACAGATGATGTATTTCAGAATAATAAAAATAATATCACAGAATCCTCTCCCGGGCTCCCATACAACAAACGTTATGTTTTTGCCTTTTTTATAGATAATGATACGGAACCCTTCGTGCGCGAGTCCGACTCGCACTTGGCCGGTTTTATTTATCATCCATTGTCATTCATCGCACCATCATAATAAGCGGCCGATGACATATGTATACATATCCGCCTAATAAGTTCTTCCCGATAAAAGGAAAATCCGATACAACAAATTCAACAAACATTTCTAGGACACTCGATAATGAATGTCGAGAGTCTGCTTGGGAAAGCCCCAGCAGGCTTACCATGTCAACGTACCCTGCGTCTCATCCGTCACATATCAAATTATTGCAAATTGGCGCCCGAGGCTCATGTCGGGCACAGGCTGGTTTGATCCACGCGGGTTGTATCGCTTTCATGTCCAAAATGTGATTTCGCTTTACCCAACAATGAAATTTCAAACGTATAATGGCAAGATAGTGTTTTGACAATAGAATAGCTGAAGTGTGGATTTCGCATTGTTTGTAATATCGGTATTTCATTTAGATATGCTTACAAATAACTCTGTCCATGTTTACGCTATTCAATATACTATATTGAAATCTAAATTGCCGAAGCTAAGTTGATTGTTATGCGCTCTGAATATTTAGTAACAGAAACATCATCATCAGCCTATAGCAGTCCACTGCTGGACACCCATCCCACAATGAGCGCCATAGCGCCCTGTCTTCACCTTGCCGCATCCAGCATCTACCAGCAGTCTTTCGCAGGTCGTCATCCCACCTGGTCGGAGGGCGTCCTACACTACGTTTATCGAGTCGTAGTCTCCACTCAAGAACACGTTTGCCCCAGGCGGCCGTCGGTTCTTCGCGAGATATGGCCTGCCCACTGCCACTCCAGCTTGCTAATTCGTTTCGTAGACCTAAGCCTGCATAACTTTTATATACCTCAATTTCTTACCTATTATTGTTTTTACGCCTCAACCCTTATTACCAAATATCTAAAAAGGCACGATTCTCAATTAAAATTTCAGGTTAGTTGAAAAACGTGCCTAAAACTCGTCTCTCTGATTTGGAACAACTTCATCGAACCGCCTTATCATCACATCGCGACGTAGTATATCAAGCACCCTCGGGGCGGCGCTGACTCATCAGTCTTTGTCCCCGTCACACAGCTGATGGACGATAGCTGATCTATTGCTTCACAGAACCACTTCTAGATTTTTGTCTAGAATAATCTATAGATACAGATACATGATTATATAATGGTTCCTTTATAACTTCTTCCACTAGAGTAAAGAACATTAAATAGTGAAACGAAAATCAATTATTTATTTCTACAAAAATAATTAATATTAATTTTTATTATTTATTTATTTATAATGATTTGAGTTTTGAGCTTTTCATCGGCTATCCTTATACACTTATAGGTCACATGTTTTGTTTTGTCTGATATCCGCACTTTTAATTTTAATTTTATTTTAAATACCTATTACATTGTGTATCATCACAGTAGTAGATACATATAAAAATCGTTATAAAAGTGAGTGAGCGATTTCCCCGTAACTGCGTCAAAATGTCCGCAGCGTGTTCAATGAGCCGGTTGATGCCAAGTGCTGGTGCGCCCTGAACTGTTTCTTAGTTGGCTTCATACGGAGCTATAATACGGAGCGTTTCATTTAAAATCCTTCAGCTAGTTTTATGATAGAACTAGCGCTTTTCCTGGAAAGAATCCTGAATAATAATAGAGTCGCGCTGGCGGCTTTTTCAAGCCTGAAGCTTGAAAAACCACTCTATTGCACTTGGTTATACCTACTCCGACGGCCGCTGGGGCAAACGTGTTCTTGAGTGGAGAACACGACTCGGTAAACGTAGTGTAGTACGCCCTCCGACCAGGTGGGATGACGACCTGCGAAAGACTGCAAGTAGATGCTGGATGCGGCAAGCTGAAGACAGGGCGCTATGGCGCTCATTGGGGAAGCCTATGTCCAGCAGTGAACTGCTATAGGCTGATGATGATGATGATGACACCTACTCCCTGTTTCCATATGAAAAACATTGTGCCGAACATCCTGTATGTTATTCCAGGTACTGAAAACTACCTACACGAAAAACATGTCCAAATTTAAGCATTTATAATTATTTTTGATTGCAACTTTCTTTGTTAATAAAGATTTTATTACTGTACCTACTTACAATTTTGATATTTTGTGAAGATAAAGCCATTGTTCTTTGTAACGAGTTAGTTTCAGATCAGGCTCCTAATTAGGTTTACCCGCAGATTAACGCGTCTATAAGAGGTTTTATGGATCTCTATCTTATCTTCTAGTGGCAATCTCATCAAAATGAATTGGATCTTTGACACTCGAAATTATTTAAATTTAAAACTTTTTTGGTTAATCTTATTTGATTTCAATTTCAACTTCAACTTCTTGCTAAGATGGCTCTGTCTGCATCAGGATTATTTGATGTCAAAGGCAGCCTATAGCAAGGTAGGCACTGCTTCGCCCTTTCCTGTCAATGACGACAGCGTATTTAATATCTCAGCATTTTTTGTCTTCCCTTCGTATACCTTTTCCATTTAATTTGACTCGAACACTTTCAATCTTTCGTGACATTCCAATAAGGTTACGTTAAATGTCAAATAGGGCTTTCATCGATTATAAACCAAATAGTTTAGCTTATAAAGAGTATAATTGCAAGATGAGATTGTCTATTAGAATAGAATAGAGTTTAACTTTATTGCACCAATAAAAGAAAAATATAATAAAGGAACATAATACGAATTATATCTAGTGGCACAATCGGCGGCCTTATCGAACGATTTCTTGCGGGCAAACTTTAGCTGGAATCTATTCATCGTTGGTTGTAATATGAATCTTGTATTTGAAAGCGTAAAGTGCAAAATTGCAATACGACACTGCCTCGTCAATAGTCTCTACCTTTTAGAAATCTATTTTGTCCGGTCAGTACCCGAGACCCATGTCAATGTGTTTTGATGTCCCTTGTGTCTATTATGTCGTTGTCAATAGCAGGACCCGTCCCAAGGCAGCTGGGATTGCTTGTTGATTCGGGCACTTTTGCTCTGTTATTTCGAGTGACCAAGCCATAAATAACAGCTTTTATTGACGTTATTTGTTTGCAGATATTTATTATTCTGATACTTATAAGTTAGACATCATTATTAGCGATAGTCAAATACCTACTAATATATAAAGTACCTACTATTTGATCTTTCTTAGATCGATTATATCGAGCTGCTGATAATTGAATTACATTTCTATTTTGGTAGGAAAATGAAGAATGAACAAAATAAATAAATTATGCTGGACAATTCACACAGCATAATCTAGCCCCAAGCGAAGCAGAACTTGTGTTATGGGTATATAACTGATATACTTAATATAATAGATTACAGATAGATATTTTTTATTATACGTAGAAAATGACCAGAACACCCTGAACAAATATCTGCAGATCGTAGAAACTTTTGTCCCGAGGCGGGAATCGAACCCGCAACCGACCCTTTGTCACCGTGGCTCGTCAAATGAATAATAATCCTACATCTAGTTTTGCGAAGAACCGACGGCCGATGGGGCAAACGTGTTCTTGAGTGGAGACCACGACTCGGTAAACGTAGTGTAGGACGCCCTCCGACCAGGTGGGATGACGACCTGCGAAAGACTGCAGGTAGATGCTGGATGCGGTAAGCTGAAGACAGGGCGCTATGGCGCTCTTTGGGGGAGGCCTATGTCCAGCAGTGGACTGCTATAGGCTGATGATGATGATGATGATGATGATCTAGTTTCATCTATATATACCTACCAACAACATCTATTTTCAAGACATTACTTAGATTAAAATAGAGCTACTTACTAAGACTTCTCATCAACGAAGAATTAGCTCCAAAAGTAACGGGTTCAGCTCACTACTCCTCTGTCACACTGGAGTCCCTTTCACCAACAACATAAACCGTGGGTAAAACAGCGTAAACGCGGGTAAACTAACATAAAACGTGGGTAAAACAACGTAATTACTCGTCCGTGTTCATTAAACCGCAGTACAGTTGCGGTGAGAGCTTTTACGTCGTTACAAAGTCACTTCGTAAAAGCTTAGATAGCACACAAACAAAGCGCGTCATAGTTTTCTCCTTAATTCAGTTATTGTTCGTGAATCAGTATATTATGTACTAATGGCCTTACCACATTTAAGCCTAGTCATTAACGTCATTTGTTTTGTCTGATTTGACAGTCTGTATTACACCCTGTATACAACAGGGTGTAATTTTGTAATGCCATAATGAAGGGAAAGTACTCTTAATACTGTAGTTAGAACATAGAACATTTTACTTAAAGAAAACATTCCTTTATTTTTGAATAGAAGGAAAACTGCATATAAAGATTTTTGCAAATTCGCTTGCCACACCCGGGAATCGAACCGACTAAAATCTGTAAAAATTACACCCTGTACTTTTATTGCATATAGATTGTTAGGGTCAATTACAAAGATGAACCGACTTCTTAAATAATATTTTTTTGAATAATACTCATCCAACACTTTTATCCGATAACCAATACCGACCAATTTCCCACTCCCATACTCTTTTAATTCAGGGCAGAGCCGTTCTTAATTTTGTTTCAAATAAAACCTCTTCAAACCGGCTTTAACATTATTATTATTTTTTTTTTTTAATATTTTATTACTTTTTATCCTTATTTATTTACCTTTTTATTCTATTTCATTTAAAAATAAATAAATATTGCTGGACAATTCACACAACATTATCTAGCCCCATGGTAAGCAGAGCTTGTGTTATGGGTACTAGATAACTGATATACATAATACAATACATTACATAGATAGATATTTTTTATTATACATAGAAAACGACCAGAACACCCGAAACAAATATCTGCAGATCATACACACATTTGTTCCGAGGCGGGAATCGAACCCGCAACCTCCTGCGTCGCAGGCGGACCTTCGCCCACCGCGCCACATCGGTCGTCGTATTATTCTCTGCGAAGTGTTATGTGAAATTGGATCCCGTGGGGTGGGTGTGTGGGGGCCATTAGTGCACACAAACAAGTCAAACATCAACATCTCAGATCGGCACAAATGAATGATAAGATAATGTATCAGAGCGAGATGGCAGTAATTTGATTCCTCACCGGAAGTCCGATGATGGGGCAATTTGGGGACGATGTTTCGAACGCGTAACTTGAAAGGTTTTTCGTAACGTGAAAGCGTTAGGAAAAATCTCGTAGGTCTCCCTCGCACTCGTGCGCAGGCGCGTAAATTCCATTGCAAAGTACTTATGTAGCCTACACTTGTTTATATGTCAAGATTTTATTGATCTTGACAACTAAACAAGATTTTTTTCTAAATTTTAATCAATAAAATTCGTACGTTTCAATTATAGTTGTTTGTTGTGCCTGTACTTAATAAAAAAACCCTCTTCAATCTATTTAAATTAAAGTACAGAAGCGAACAAAATACCTTTACCTTGTTAGACAGTTTTCGAGGTGGAGCAAAACTCATCCCAAGAATTTTTATCCTCTTGATAATCCGATATTTTCGAGTAAGCCTTTGTATAAAGGATATGTTTGACAATTTGTTTGAATTTATTTACTGATAAAATGTTTGCAAGTCACTTGTAGTTTTGTTATAGAAGCAAATACATGGCCCTTTAAGGTTACATTCCTTGTGTAGCCTACTTGTGGGCATAGCGAGTTTATGTTTATTTCTAGTATTTAAATTATACATAATTCTAATCGGTTCCCTAATAATCGCTATTTTTAGAGAACCGTTTGATATTTTTATGAGTGTAAAACAAGTTTTCATAAATATAGCTATACAATACGTCAAGACATTTAAAGATGGATATTTACCATGATTAGATTTTTGAGTTTTCCAATAATTCAGCACAGTTTCATGCGCCATGATCACGGAATAACATTGACATGGTTAATTTATCACGTAGGGATTCCTTGGATCCCATATTCACTTAACGTTTTTTAGAATATACTACCATATAAATGGCTCCCAAGGTTACAACGCTGTAGTTGCCTACAAATTTAATGTAGAGCCAAAATAGTACCTATAATTAGGTACCAGGTATACCTGGTACCTAATTAGGGTATAGTAATCTAGGTAATTACTAATCTATGTTTCAAGGGCCCTCCATTGTATGGTTTGGCTCGAAATCAAATACGCCGCGCAAGTTGAATATTAATATACATATGTATGTACAATGTACATACCTATGTAGTAGATACAGTCAACTAGAAAACATAAATGGCCGCGTAAATTACTTAGAAACCGGTTGAGTAGTTTCTTGGTATTCAACCGAGCTAACATAAGCATATTGCTCGTATTAAAATACACATTACCTGCCTAATTCAGTATTCTATACAATTTGATATTACATGGTTATTATCCAGTCGTTATTAGGTTTTCAGCTAGTCTTCAGTTGAGCTCTGACTTTTTCTCACCATCCGGCGTGGATGATGAGGATGACTCGAATTTGGCCGCGAGTAATGCAAATATAATGCAGATTGTCTATTATTTATCGATATTTTTGTTGATTGTAATCTTGTAGGTTATCTGTTTTCTTTCTGTATCTATTCTTTGCTTGTTCAAATTTTTTATGTTTCTATTATTCTTCTTAGTCGTTAAAACCTCTTAATAGCCTTCTGTTTCTATTTTCTTATTTTTAATTTACTGTATGTGCTGCTGGTTTTCCTTGTAATAAATAAATAAATAAATAGTCATTTCAAGACAACCAGCTCAAAACTCGTTCGGATTATTCTAATTTTTACCTTTATTTTAATCATTTTCTATTAAATAATATTATTAAAGCTTAAATATTTTTAAACTTACGCGATCAGAACACATAATTACAATTATTAAGTATTAGTATATTTTAACGGGTGACCACGACAGTGTGTAAACCTGTTGAAACATCGGGGAAAAATAGATAACTAACCGTTAAAATAGTACTTGTAATTATATTAAAGCTTCCTTTGACTGCGGTTTTTTTTCGACGACTGCGATCTTTTTTTTTAACCTAAAAAATTAGTGCTGCCGCTCTACACAGCGGTTGTGTTGCGCCGCACATGCGTTTCGTTCGAAAAATATTACGGCTGTGCTGAGTCACACAGATCTGTATTTTCTCAGCCGCTGCGCTAGTGTGGATTTACGCATATTAGTCACTTGTAGAAAACACATACCGTGTGATTTCAGCAGTCAAAGTGTTAAAGCTATTGTTATGATTTACCGCGCGTTGCGTGGTCATACTCTATTTCAAAAACGATTAAGCCCGTGAAAAATGTTGGGTTTAAATTCGGATTTATAGAAAAGGACTTTTCACGTCGACTTTACGGCTGAATATTAATGCTGTGCCAACTCACAGTGTTGATCGTTTAGTTAATTACGAGCAGGTATCGGTAACGTAACAATACAGGTAGTCTACACCTGTACCTATACCGTGTACCTATTATGAAGTAACAATACAGGTAGTCTACACCTGTACCTATACCGTGTACTTATTATGAAGTAACAATACAGGTAGTCTACACCTGTACCTATACCGTGTACTTATTATGAAGTAACAATACAGGTAGTCTACACCTGTACCTATACCGTGTACCTATTATGAAGTAACAATACAGGTAGTCTACACCTGTACCTATACCGTGTACCTATTATGAAGTAACAATACAGGTAGTCTACACCTGTACCTATACCGTGTACCTATTATGAAGTAACAATACAGGTAGTCTACACCTGTACCTATACCGTGTACCTATTATGAAGTAAAACATCATAATTATACATAGAGCTTGTGATTATCTCGCAGCGTATCACCTTGCAATTCGTACGAACGAACGTCATAGCTGGAAGGCTGGACACGGACTGCGCTTTTATGAAGCACTGGACGCATATTAATAATGCCATGCGTCTGTAAACGCAGGATGTGTCCCTTCCAATAAAATGTTTTATTTTTAGTTTTGTAATTACATATGTCTTGATTTACTCTTTACTCTTAACTCTCTATGGCTGTAACATGTATTTTGTGAAGCTGAATTAAATAAATTGAATTGAATTGAATTGAATACAGCGGGGCAATGCAGCCAGCGTACGTAGTGTAGGACACCCTCCGACCAGATGACAAGGATGACGACCTGCAAAAGACTGCAGGTGCAGGATGCGTCAAGCCATAGGCTGAAGATGATGAATGCAGTCAGCGGTTTAGGACGCTGGCTGCATTGCTATTGATATGGATCGGTGGGTACCTCTAAATTTATTTTCCCCTATTTTATTATTATCCCATTAAGGGAGGCCTATGTCCAGCAGTGGACTAATTATAGTTTTCTTTCTTAGGGATAACAAACAGTATCAGTAGGTTGTTCATGAAACTTAGTATAGTGAATACAGGTATATCAGTTGAGCTACCAGTAAATTGTTTGCAACAGTCTGCGATTAGCTCAACTATTTCAATTGTAAATGCAAGTTCTAATTTGTTTCTATTTCTTAATTATAGTTTTATTGATCATATTGGTACACAAATAATAAGAAACAAATTCGTACTAGTATTTAAAATTGAAACTTTTGAGCTAACTGCAGATTAGTGCAAACAGTTTACAGGTAGCTTAACTGATATACCTGTATTAAGATAACTGAACTAAGTTTCACGAACAATCTATAATAGTCCACTGCTGGACATAGGCCTCCTCTAATGAGCGCCATAGCGCTCTGTCTTCAACTTACCGCACATGGAGGATGTCCTACACTACGTTTACCGAGTCGTGATCTCCACTCAAGAACCCGTCAACCCCAGCGGTTATCGGTTCTACCTGTTATGACCTACGGAGCTGAGACGTGGACACTCACGGTAGGGCTGGCCCTCTAGCTCAAAGTCGTTCAGCGAGCTATGGAAAGAGCTATGCTCGGAGTCTCTCTGAAGGATAGGATTCGTAACGAATTCATCCGACAGAGAACCAAAGCTATCGACATAGCTCTAAGAATTAGCAAGCTGAAGGGGCAGTGCAAACTAACTTGAATTCAAATATAGTAGGTACCTAGCAGCTACCGTGGGTGTCGCTCTGTGTTCACGTGGCGCATGCATTAGTAATCTGTTGTTTGCTTCCAGGTAATTACTGGATACAGACTGAACGTTGGTAATGGAATAACTCTGTGAATCGTGAGTTAGAATTTATATTAGTAGAAATTAGACATTAAAGGTATTCGCCATGTCCTGGGTTCTTCTCAACACTTATTAAACTGTTAAGAAAATGCAAAACGACACTTTTGCATTTTTTGCTTCTTAAAGACTTTGATTTGTATTATTCACTATACGAATCTATCTATCAAGAGCTTTCTTCCAGCAAACCTTAGGGCTTTTTATAACACTTACGCCTACGTCACTTTCAGTAACAACCTAGAGTTTTTATTGTGAGCATGGGCATGTTTCAGTAATTTGGAAAATTACTCACTAGATTTATCAAACAAATCTTGGGCGCTTGCTAGTCATAAATTAAATGGCGTATGTTTTTTCCTTTCAAAATAAAGTGCTTTGCCCACAAAGCTACGCCACTTAAACCGTGTGCCATAACACTTAGCTCTATTGTTCCAACAAAACCGCGGTACGAAAGCACTCTCGCACAAAACCTTAATATTATAAACTGAGCTTTGTAAAGTTAAACGCACACTTATACACACCGAACGTGGTTATGGAATCAAATTGAAACTTATGCATTCGTCCTACTTAGCGTCGCTTCGTGTGTGAGATGTCATACGGTTTCGTACAAAGACGTACCATAAAACGAATGGAATCGGTAAATTATCATATAGTTTTGGGTTCCATGCCATATGTGTTGGAGTTCTAGCGCTATTTTCAATTTATAATATGTAAAATCGCACACCATCGTATAAAGTTGATATAAGGTCCTACTAAGTACGGCAACTTAGCGTCTCAAAATAGTTAGAAAATACTTCGGAAGTCTTTTCAATGGTAACCTTACAAACGTAATGTAGGAAAGCAATTTGTAAAGCAGGGATCCATTAGCTTGTATCGTCGAAAAGATTGCGATCCCAGATCTTTTCAAAAAGCATTTTTTAGGCGAAAGATCCCCTTATAATTTATCATCACGCAGTAATGTTGGTGCTCAAAAGATTCATGCAAATTACATCCAAAAACCGTAATGCTATCATTCTGGATAATAGCACGGCCGGGTATAATGTGCTGTTACCACATTGTTTCACCCTACATTTCTTTTATATTTCACCTTTCCTCGGTAAAGGTTGGTGAAGGTCATTTGCAACGGGCCGGATCTCTATGGGGCTATGTTTTACACGAACAGAATGAGATTCTTGTTACATCATAGAACATGGGATGCGAGTTGTCTTTCTAATAGGGTTCTATAGGTAGTCGTTTTTCCGGATTCAGACTAGTCACGGCCGAAGCCAATGGGATGAATCCGGAATAACTCGTACCATAGGGAGGAAATGCATTATCATGTTTGAACTTGGTACAAAAAATGTTTTTATCACTTTTTTCTTATTTATAATTGTACGGTAGTTTTACAGAAGTATACACCAAATAATTCGTTCTATCAGTTCTAGTCCACTTTTGGCTGCAAAACAAAGTATTTGAACTGATGGAGAGTTTATTCAATCAAGTATACCAATAATTTCCAGTTTGTTTGCTATCTATATAACTTTCCAATTTGTCGTACGACTTGGTGTTGAAAGTAGAACAACATTAAATGCTAATGAAATTAATCTACTCTACAGTTTGTTTGTTCCAACTAATCACAAGGGTTCAATTCAACAAGACAAAGTTAAAACTTTCCTTTGTAGTGCAGCGTCCTCGTAACTTTACTGAGCGCTTACAGAATTTTAGATTGTGATGAGATTAAAACAACACGTTAACGTAGTGTAGGATGCCCTCCGACCAGGTGGGATGACGACCTGCGAAAGACTGCAGGTAGATGCTGGATGCGTCAAACTGAAGACAGGGCGCTGTGGCGCTCAATGTGGGAGGCCTATTTTTATTTTATTTTATTTTAATTTTTGTTTATTTGGAAGACAGACAGTACATAGACATTATAAAGAGTTACAATAAGGATTTACATAGACCAGTGAAGTCTCCACTATTAACAAATTTAAACATAAAACTAATGAACAGATCAATAGAGTTTAAACATAATTTAAAATAAACTAAGTCAGTTATTGGCGGCAGCATTGGCTGCAATGCTTCTACCTATGTCCGGCGGTGGAATGCTATAGGCTGATGATGATGATGAGAATAAAATATAACTAAAATGTCTGGAACTAGCACGAAGGTACCCAAGAGTTGTCCTTGTAAAATACTTGACAGTAAATAAATAATGCTGGCCAAGCTTAGCAGAGCTTGTGTTATGAATAAGTTACTGCAAGTTACCTTTATTAACAACTAGCTAGTTGATTTAACCGCGGAAAACAGCAGTTTCCCGCGGTTCCAACCGCGTTTTGAATTCGAATTTATAATTTCTAATATAAAGCCTTTGTTCACCGGGGATAGTGTAGCTTCCCAGCGGTGACAGAATTTTTCAAACCAGTCCTGTAGTTTCGAAGCCTATTCAATACAATCAAACTAAAAATCAAACCTTTCCTCTTTATAATATAATTATAGACCAGCTGCGCCTCGCGGCTTTGCCCGCGTGGAAATCAATGTGTAAAATGATTTATAAACGTTCCTCTGGAATCACTATATCTATTAAAAAAATCGCATCAAATAGTTAGTTGCGTAGTATTAAAGATCTAATAGAGACAGAGAGACAGAGAGACATAGAGACATAGAGACAGAGAGACAGCAGGAAGTGACTGTTTTATACTATGTAGTGTTTTATACTATGTAGTGATTCTCAAATAAGCAATAATTTTCCAAAAAAACATCTAAAAGTTTTCAATTCAATTTCTTTTCAACCTATAACATTACTTATATTCTTTTAACTAAGGTACAGTTAACTTAATGAGCGGAAGCAGTTTTTCCTCAAGCAAACCGCATTCATCAAGGTAAGTGCAGCTTTCATTGGAGCGCGGTGACCGGATGACGTCACCATTCACGTGACATCACGGCAAAGACGGCAAACATAGCGGCATAAGTCCACGATAGAAAAGTTGAACAACTTGTTTTGATTAACTTTACTAATTAATTGAAGCTTTTAAACATATTGTGTGTATAAAATGATCTATGACTTTTATACTCTTAGAGCTTCAGATGAAATTAAATAAATAAATAATGCTGGACAATCCACACAGCATTATCTAGCCCCATGGTAAGCAAAGCTTGTGTTATGGGTACTAGATAACTGATATACATAATACAATACTTTACATAGATAGATATTTTTTATTATACATAGAAAACGACCAGAACACCCGGAACAAATATCTGCAGATCGTACACACAATTGTTCCGAGGCGGGAATCGAACCCGCAACCTCCTGCGTCGCAGGCGGACCATCGCCCACCGCGCCACATCGGTCGTCAAAATTAATTCGATTAAACAGCAATTAATTACCAAGGTTACCTGGCAGAGATCGCTCTTAGCGATAAGGCCGCCCATTGTACAGCATATTTTGTATTTGTTTTTTTCTTTTCCTGTCTTGTGTATCTTTTATGTATTTGGTGTGCAATAAAGAGTTATTGTATTGTATTTGTATGTAAGACCTACAAAGTAACCTTTGATGACTTTGAGAAGAGGTTCTTTGTTTGGCTCGGTATATGAAAGGTGATATGTAAGTTTATTATGTATTTTCGTCGATTTCTCCGCCATTAGTGAACCGATTCGGATAAAAAGTTGTGTAAAAGATGAACCCGTGGAAGTTTAAATTATTCTAATATTAGGGATAAGTCCAAATAATAAGTATCCCGCAAAACATTAAAAAAAATTAAAACTAAAAGGGATTCGAAATCTGTTTTTGTTTTTCAAAATAAATTATAAAGAATGAGATGAAGTTATTAAATGTTTCTAAACATTTTATAATCGAAACGAAAATAATAAAAAGAAGATTGAAATTCAAATTACATAAATCAAATGCGGCAATAAATAATGGTTTTCCTAAGCTTCTTCGGCAAAAACATAATTCAATTTACTTTTTTGGGTTCCGTGCCAAATGGGTTTTCGTGAGCACATTTTGTTTAATCATTAATAATATTTTACATTATTTAGAAGTGCTGTAATGTAAGAAGTAGAATAAAGAGACATAGTAATAATAATAATGGCAGCTTGTGGTGAGCTGTTGGTGAGTAGCGAAACCACGGGTACCGAGTGCTCCCGGGGAAGTTCTTGGTTCTCGTCTCCGCTTGCGGAGTGGCATCCCAAGAGAACCAGATTCCCACCTCTTGCTTGCCTTCATTGGCCGGTCTGAGTAGAGTGGAGTTCCTCTCCGGTAATTTACTCCGGCTTTTTAATGAACCTATCCAGCATTCGGCAAGCCACCGTCTGCCACTCTTCTTAACATTATGATTAACTTGTTTATGGCAGACGTCCGCAATCTCCCCTATAGCCCGATTACCCAGTCCATCCATCCATCACAATAGCCTGGTTTTATTTCTTTCATTTTTCTTTGCAATAATCTCTACACCTGGCGGATATCATCTTCGGGTGTATCATATTGTGCACCGGAGGATGATACCCGCTATGTGTAGCCATCGCCTTTAGATTAACTTCTCAAAGGGCCTCTGTGCTGTTGGCTTCGGCCCCACGCAAGCCTTCCAAAGGACCGGGTCACTTTATGGCCCGAGATCATGGTAAATGAGGAGATTAGGTATACAAAAACCGCTACGGCGGCTACGACGTAGCCGTTGTCTACGACGTCGTAGCATTTTCGTACATTGTAGATTTACGAAAATGCTAAAAAACCAACTAACACAAACTAAAAAACCAACGCATTTATCCATCGATAGCCGTGTTATTCACTCTTTTATTAATCACCAGCTGCACCCTGCGGTTTCGCCCGCGTGGAAATTTACATATGTATGTGTCAAATGGTTCATAAACATTCCTATCCTATCTATTAAACGCATCAAAATCCGTTGCGTAGTTTTAAAGATCTAAGCATACATAGAGACAGACAGACAGCGGAAAGCGACTTTGTTTTATACTATATAGTGTTTTACATCCAAATATTACTTTATCTCCCCGTTGAGGCGACTCACCGCCCGAGCGGGCTTTTCGTGAGTTAAATGCAAAATATAAGATAAAATAGAAATAGAGTAATTAACTAGAGATAGATGTATAATATTTTCAAAAGAACATAAAATAAAAATAAGCGTATAAAGCGTTTAAGTTAATTTATAGCATTAAGTTTAGTATGTACTCTACTTAACCCATTAAATAATATCGTTATTATTCAAGCTGAACAACACGTTTCCTCGCTCAATGCTGACCCCGTTAAACCTCCGTGACTGACTGACAGGCGGTCAGACAGTCAGACAGGTTCGTTGTATAACATAATATATATATTTCTAGGAAAGGACCTTCGTTTTGATTCATTTTCTCTAACACAAGCGTTCCCGAGATTCGATGAAATTGCGGACTTGCACAATGTTATCCCGTTTCAAATTAAAAGAGTCGGGCAAATAAGGATGGGATCAGATTCGGCTAAAAGGATCAAGCCGAATACTTTGTCTGCTTTTTCGGCATTAGAAAAGCTCATGTAATTATATTCTCCTGCATTTTTGTGCCTCGCATAAGCCTTATTTAGCGTGGCAGTCGCGGCGTTAGAATCGACCCCTCCTATTCAGCTTTCTTCTGTGTACTCCGCCCGCCAAGCATGAGGATATAGAATACAATACAAAAATACTTTATTGTACACCAGATACAGAACATTATGAAAGATATTACATGTGACAAGTACAATGGGCGGCCTTATCGCTTAGAATCGATCTCTTCCAGGCAACCTTTGGATGGAAAGAATTGTGTGATTTAAAGAAAGGCAGGGGTGTACCAAGGATAGAGCTAGGATATAGTTTTAGAAAATAACAGTTTTCCACTGTTCAGAAATACAAGTTGTGCATTTATACAAAATATAAAATATTCTTCAATTTCTTTTCATGGAAAATACGCGACAGCAACGGATGAAGTCTGGATGAAGCCCGCAGAATAACAAATAACTTTTATAGTATGGCATAACAATATTAATTATTGTTTGTGTGCCATTATCACTCATTAATTCCGATGTTTAATATATTCGTAACTCAATTATGTTGGAGTAATTAGTTCAATGCGAATAACAAAAAACACTGCTGCATATTTCATTATCATTTAAAATAAACATTCTGTTGAATGATAATTTACCTTCAACTTTAAAAGCATTTGAACTTACATGGATGTTTTGTAACGTTTTGGGTTCCAATAATATTTTTTCATTCTTTTCGTCTTTCTATGATTATTTTTTTATGAACAATTAAAGCACCTCCAACTAAAACACTGCTAGTTATAAAAACCTCGTTTTACGTTCCTTTAAACGTGTAATTGCAGGAATTAAAAGTAGTCAAGTGTTTCGTTTTTAAAACATGAACTATAAAAAGGCATTTTTAAAGTTCCAGTAGCAGGATATTTTAGGTTGCTAGCGGAAAGCTAGGATCTAAGAAAAGCCTAAAGAATTCTCCTTTGATTTGCTTCTGAGATTTTTCTTCTTTACCATTTTATTGATTTACAAAGAGATACTACACTTACATGGGTAACAAATAACAAAGTGCTTTATTTTATTTAGACCTTGCAAGACTCTTAGACTAAGTAGTACGTAGTAGAGTAAAACTAGGAAATAAAGTGATATTTGATTTTTGTTCACTTCAATCTTTTTAAAGTAAAGTAAAGAAGCGAACAAGAAACCTTTACCTTGTTAGGTTGTTAGTTTTCGAGTAAAACTCATCCCAAGCTTTTTTATCGTAATGCAAATGTTCTCACGCCAGAAGTACATAAATAAAAAAATAATAAAAATAAAATAAAATCTCTTTATTTCGGATATCCATGGATCCATATTTGTAAGTATTAGTAAACACACAAAAATATAATTATAGAGGGTTAGTAGAATCTTAAATTAAATTAAAATATAATTAATTAAGTTATAATATAACATAAGCATGTCCCTTTCCCAGAGTGATCCCTATAAGAAAGATATACTTGCCGGGATCACTCCACGTACAGCAATGCCGAGCTATCTAAAGATCCCAACACTAGTTCAGAGCCAAGACCCCGATATCTCAGCTTGGGTTTTATTTCACTAGGAGCGGTGCGCAAGAGACCCCCGGGGCGTTTACTACTCACCTTGCTTGACCTTTGATCCCTGTGTTAGATCTTAGATCTACTTTCAGGGCACATAGGTCTCACGTGAGCGTTTAGGGCTTGACTCTTGGATAGTTTATACCTAGATGCTAACAATTTGAGTTAAAGACTTTGTGTCGGTAGGTATCACGTTTTTCAGAGGACCAACCCTTTAAAACAAACACAGCTATAACCTTGGAGGTAGCTAAGTCCATAAACAGGTTGTAGAAAGGTTTGTCTTGGGAATCCCTATACAACTTTTCCCACTTTTAGCATAAATAACGGGTATGCACAAATACCTCGTTAAAACTTACAAAATGTCCATCTAATAACCCATCTCGCCCATAAAACTTGGTCGACAAACACAACATTTACATTTTAAATTCGCTATAAAGTTGTGAATTCAGAAATTCGTGGAAGTTTGAATTTTAAAGTTGGTAGATGAGAATTGTTGGACCCACCTGGCACGCGTATTTGCCAAACAAACTTTAAGAACATTCCGCCTTTGAATATTTGATGCGGAAGGTTTTCCTGAAACTTTCATGGAAATTCTATGTAGAATGGTTTTGTTCTTTTTATAATTAATTTATTGTTTGTAATCAGGTATGTACTTTACAGTCATTACATAAGACTTATTTATATCGCTGGATTCTGCCGCTAAGGCGTACAAACATTTCAATAAATATTGTAATAATATTATAACAATCATAATTCTATTATTTTATTTAAAAGCATGCAGTTATATGAACATTTAATTTCAATACTTATTACCTGGGAAATTGTGTTAAATTGAACTAACTGGAGTTGAATCCTGGTAACACAGTGCTGCACTATGACAATGGGATCGACGCAGAATCGTTAGGGTTGAATGATTCCCCCTCTCCTCAACAGCCTATATTGTTCCACTGCTGGACGCAGGCCTCCCCGATAAGCGCCTTATTGGCTTTTATTTCATGGGGGGTAAAATAAAATGTAACTGAAGTTTTATGGGCGAGATGGGTTATTAGATATACATTTTGTAAGTTTTAACGAGGTATTTTATGTGCGTACCCGTTATTTATGCTAAAAGTGGGAAAAGTGTAAAGGGATTCGTTTTCCTTAACCTTTCTACAACCTGCCTATAATCCCACGTTGGGCATGCGGGTTGGGATCGCAGTTCGGTGGTAAATTGTCGCGACCCCCGATGGATATCCCTTAGTCGCCTCTTACGACACCCGCGTTGAATTAATGAATATCAATTTTATTGCACTTACAACTTAATAAAAGACTTTTTATTATATTAAACATGGACAGTACAATAGGTGGCCTTATCGCTGACAGCAATTTCTCACAGGCAACCTAGAATGCTTATTTGAAGTAAACTACAAAGTGTATACGGCGCTTTTTGCACGACAGAGACATGATAGAATGGTTCTTATCATCTAAGGTAGAATGCCAAAATGTGTCATTCTGTGACAATGCGCATAACATGGTCACAGTGAAGCAATTAACTACATAAGTAGAATATCATAGGATCCATGGTTTTGAGTCTCGAGTTACCTCTTGTGCGAGTTTAGGATTTATTTTATCTCATTATCGAGGCACTTTGCGTTAGATAGTGAAATTTTCTTCATGAAAGATCCCACTAGAAATTTATTATGAACATATTTCAATTTATCTACGCAGAACGCGTAAAATTGTATTCAATTGGCTGGTATAAGTGAAGAGCTTTATATTATGCTGCTGACTCAAATAAACTAAGATTAGTATGAAATTGAAGCTTCACTGTTCAAGTAGCTGTAAAAATATTATCAACGAGAGATGGGTCATTTACACATTTTATACACAGAAAGGATTTATCTTTGTGGCGAGAACATGCGTGTACATGCGATTATCATAAACGATTTCTTCTGTCAATGTTTGTTCTCATCTGTCAGCAGCAGTCTGCAGTTAGTTAACTGTATTATATTTAGGTGTGTTTCAATAGTAAATATTAGTTCTAATTTGTTTCAATTCTTCAATCGTAATTTTCTTTGTGAATAAAGTTTCCGAGTTGAAAGCAAAAAAGAGCTAAAGACGAGAAGTAACTAATATTGTCTCTCACTACCTACAGGGTAAAAACGACGAGAAGTAACTAATATTGTCCCTCACTACCTACAGGGTAAAAACGACGAGAAGTAACTAATATTGTCCCTCACTACCTATAGGGTAAAAACGACGAGAAGTAACTAATATTGTCCCTCACTACCTACAGGGTAAAAACGACGAGAAGTAACTAATATTTTCCCTCACTATCTATAGGCTAAAAACGACGAGAAGTAACTAATATTGTCCCTCACTACCTACAGGGTAAAAACGACGAGAAGTAACTAATATTGTCCCTCACTACCTACAGGGTAAAAACGACGAGAAGTAACTAATATTGTCCCTCACTACCTACAGGGTAACAACGACGAGAAGTAACTAATATGGTCCCTCACTACCTACAGGGTAAAAACGACGAGAAGTAACTAATATTGTCTCTTACCACCTACAGGGTATAAACTTTTGGCTTTGCCTTCACTTTCTGGTTAAATGTCAGAGCGTTTTTGTTTCTTAAAAATGTCCTACACAGATCCATATTAGTCTACATCTAGGTTTAGATTGTATTAATATGGATCTGTTGAGCTACCTCTGGAGGTAATACGAGAGCACATATTAATACGAGAGCGTTCCAAAAACGGTTGGCTGCATTTCCCCGCTGACAGCAATGCTATATCGACTTATTTCTCTAAAGGCTATTATTTGCTTTCAACAAGTGTAAGTGATAGCACTTAGATTTTTTCACATTATCTAAATTTGTATCGTTGTACGTTTCAAAATCTAGTACAATGAAATACCGTTAAAAATACCTCTAAATCTAAAAACCTCCACACCCGCTTGAATATATTGTAGGTTCCTTTTAAATGCAAATGCCACGTCCGATTGTCGCCCACTCCGAGCTCTGACGCGTGGAATTAATCCATGGAGTGAAATATCGAATGAAAAGTTCACACCCGCTTCCACTTGAAATTAATGTGGGTTAAATAAGGTAAGAGGTATAGCACTAATTAAATTATTTAACGTTTTAATTATTGGTATAGTTGCACGTGTGTTCTTGAGTTGAGACCGCGACTCGGCAAACGTACTGTAGGACGCCCTCCGGCCCGGAAAGACTGCAGGTAGTTGCTGGATGCGGCAAGTTGAAGACAGGGCGTTGTGGTGCTCATTATGGGAGGCCTATGTCTTATGACCACTATAGGCTGATGATGATAGTTACGCTGCGTCGCGCTCTTGCAGGTCGCACAGCGCTGCATCGTTGTTGATTCTGGGGTGTGGCGTTGTGGGCACTCGATGTGTTAACACTTTGACTGCGATTTTGTTTCGACGACTGCGACCTTTTTTTTAACCTAAAAAAATCGTGCTGCCGCTCTACACAGCGGTTGTGTTGCGCCGCACATGCGTTTCGTTCGAAAAATATTACGGCTGTGCTGAGTCACATAGATCTGTATTTTCTCAGCCGCTGCGCTAGTGTGGATTTACGCATATTAATCACTTGTAGAAAACACATACCGTGTGATTTCAGCACTCAAAGTGTTAATGATAGTATAGGTGGGTGGGTACATACTTTAAAAGTTTTTTTTTAAACTATAATGGTTACGAGTATTAACACTGAAATCACTTACAGCAAGCTATTTACCTACCATGATAAAGTTTTGAGCTTTCTAATATTCCGGTACAGTTTCATGCGCTATTTGTATTTATTTATTCAAAATACATATGTACATGTGTATATATGATTCAGATCTGTTAGTAATTATCAAGAATTTAATTTATTTCCTCATTTCATTAAACTAGGTTAAGGTTCGTCAGAATGACGAGCGCACGGCGAATTACATTTTGGGCATATGCCAGATTTGTGGAAATTCCCGATCGTAAATGCAAGGGAAAAGTTCAGCAATTTTCGGAAAGAGTCTGCTCTGAAATTGGAAGTATTTCAGCTTTTTCAAGAGTTTTTAGGTAAGCGGATATGCTTTTCATTTGAATTGAACTCCTAGAGGATTTCCGGGAACCTTTTAGAGGAAACACTTTATCCCGTTCCACGAATAGAGAGGCGCTTTGTAAAAGGTCTGATTAATTATTTATTTGTATAGAATCATCAAAGCAATGGAACAGCCTTAGTGAGATCACGACTCGGTAAACGTAGTCTAGGACGCCCTCCGAAAGAGTGCAGGTAGATGCTATATGCGTCAAGCTGATGATAGGTTGCTGTGGTGCTCATTGGGGAGGCCTATGTCCAGCAGTGGACTAAGATAAAATTTAAATAAATAAATTTAAATAATGCTGGACAATTCACACAGCGTTATCTAGCCCCATGGTAAGCAGAGCTTGTGTTATGGGTACTAGATAACTGATATATGTACATAATACAATACATTACATAGATATACATTTTTTATTATACATAGAAAACATCCAGAACACCCGGAACAAACATCTGCAGATCGTACACCAATTGTTCCGAGGCGGGAATCGAACCCGCAACCTCCTGCGTCGCAGGCGGACCCTCGCCCACCGCGCCACATCGGTCGTCAAAGAGGCTAATAGGCTGATGATGATGAGATCAGAAGCAGGGTTGAATAATAGTCACGGCTCAGGCACTAAAATATGCAGCATCACGTTTCATTGTTCATCCAAACCAATATTATGCCGGAAAATACGATCATGAAACAAACTTGGTGAGCAAAGTTTGGCTAAGTTAGACAAAGTTCAGTTTTCCGGTGGGCGCGCCGGCGGCGTGCTAACTTGGTTATTGTGATAAATATTGGTGGGAATTTTCGGAGCTTCGATGACTAGTAAGTAGATTACA
Source organism: Eupithecia abbreviata (assembly GCA_943735965.1). Taxonomy (NCBI): domain Eukaryota; kingdom Metazoa; phylum Arthropoda; class Insecta; order Lepidoptera; family Geometridae; genus Eupithecia; species Eupithecia abbreviata. Next base: position 12,597,188 of record OX030980.1, read on the forward strand.
CACTTCAGATACGTTATTGTATTGTGAGTATTTCTTGGAATTGATTTAAGTTCGTATGATCTGAATCGAATCATAAATCTACTATATATCTAACCTATCTATTTGTTTCTGATGGATATATAAATAGATCATTAAAATATTACGATAAGTCAAATATACTTTAAATCCTTATTCTTTTAAAGAGGATTTACTACATAAATACGTGCTGTGCCAACCTCACCAGCATGGAATGAAGACCGGAAGCTGATGATACATCATATTATTATCTTTAAAGACCGTTTTTAAATACACTTTTGCACAAAACAACGCCAAAGGACTGCCTCACTTTATATATATCTCCGAAACATAAACCTCTGAAGGGTGATAAATATTTCAAGCTAGTCTAAACGAAAAAGTTTCAACAGCATCCACTAAAAGTCCTACCTAATTTAATCTATGAAAAAGGGAGTAAAAAATGCCAACGTTTTCGCAATTTCGCAGCCAAAAGCCTTCGTTTTATTAATTCAGGTGCTGTATACGAGGATAGTTTCAAGTTATGCTCTCAGAGTAGGTAATATTTGCTTAGCTTGGATGTGAAGTGAATGTGGTTTTTGAAGTCTCACTTTTTTATTCTGACATGTCTATATTTTAGAATTGACTATTGATTTGATTGGTTTTATAGTCTGTCTTTGAGCTGCTGGCCTTCCTGGAGGACATCGGGTGGTTAGACTAGCAGCCCCCCCACCCGACACGCAAAAAAGGCCCGACGGCCAAGTTGCGGAAACCAGTCCAGAAACAAAACGACCGCTAGTCTGTCTTTGGATAAGTATTAGTTTTACACCTACTGATACATTATTAAACTCCTTTTCTTAGACTAATGTTATATTATAAGTTACTAGCTGCGCCCCGCGTTTTCACCCGCGTGGTGATAGATATTTTGGATAATATACAATATATCTTTATGAATTGTAGCCTATGTGTTATTCTGATGTACAAGCTATATTATTGTAAAGTTTCATTAAAATCCATTCAGTAGTTTTTACGTGAAAGAGTAACAAACATCCATACATCCATACTTACAAACTTTCGCGTTTATAATATTAGTAGGATGTGCAATTAATATATACCTACTTACTTTATACTTGGCGTCCCAAGATTATGCGACATGAAGGGTAAGGTATCTTACATAATGTAGACATTATTTGATTTTTCCTTATGTAATTCTGAATCTCAAGTTTGAATAACAAATAATCAGACATTAAGGCTTCCTGTAACATCCTGATTCTTAGTACATTGGAGATGTGCGAGTAAGTATGTATGTAGCAACTATGTACAGACAGCAGCATTAATTGGTAACCCCCCAAACAGCTAAAGTTTACATTGCAGATCACTGTACGATTTACAAATCTTTTACTCAAATACTAAGTTAGAAGCAAAAATTGTATCACCGAGTGGGAATCGAACCAGGCATCCAATCTCACATAACAAATAATGAACGCACCAAACAACTAAGCCAAAGAACCAGTTATCTAAACATTGAAATTTTCTTTGCTTGGATACTTTAGATATTATCCATTTCAAGTTGAAAATTAGGTACTTATAAATAAATAATAATTATTTATAATACTTATAAATGTTGTTTCCAATAAAGAATACAAACGTAGAAATCCACTGTGATATTTTTTTTCCTACGATTCGGTATGAAAAAATCAAAGCAAGATTATTTACCTATTCTTCTAAATTGCCAGACTCAGTAGTTTTATATTTTTGGTTTTCACGGATCATGGTGACTTGGAATTTACAACGTAAATCACGAGATAGGCTAGATCCCATAGTTTCCTCGTCATTACTCCGACGTGAGCGGTTCCACTTTATACGGAGTAGTGACTTCGCAAACCCGTCACGTAAGCGCGCCTATAAAACTGAAAGTTTTTATGAATTCAAAGAAATTGGACGGTAAGCGTGAAGGTGGATTTATATTACAACCTTGAAGCTTTTCCGGTCGTTGTATTTCAAATGAACACTTTAATATTTTAATATTTTTGTAATTGTGTAGAATCCCGTCCAATTCGAGAATTATCAAGCTGAAGTGGCGTTGGGCCGGCCATATCTCGCGAAGAACCGACGGCCGCTGGGTCAAACGTGTTCTTGTATGGAGATCACGACTCGGTAAACGTAGTGTACGGATGCCCTCCAATCAGTTGGGATGACGACCTGCGAAAGACTGCAGGTAGATGCTGGATGCGTCGAGCCGAAGACAGGGCGCTATGGACTCATTGGGAGGCCTATGTCTAGCAGGGGACTAATGTACGCTGATAATGATGATGATGACATCCATTTCAAAGGAACCCCATTCTTTTGTGCGTTAATCCCTTCTGGGAATTTAAGCAATTTATTTATACATAGTTTGACCATTATGTTTGAAATTAGAAATAATGGATTATGTATATTTATGAGCTTTATTAACAAAGAACATTACAATCAAAGAATAGGAATATACATTTATTTGTAGTTATATATTGAGAACATAATTATATTTATGGAATATATGTATTAGGGATTATTCTTAACACTTTGACTGCGGTTTTTTTTCGACGACTGCGATCTTTTTTTTAACCTTAAAAATTCGTGCTGCCGCTCTACACTGCGGTTGTGTTGCGACGCACATGCGTTTCGTTCGAAAAATATTACGGCTTTGCTGAGTCACACAGATCTGTATTTTCTCAGCCGCTGCGCTAGTGTGGATTTACGCATATTAGTCACTTGTAGAAAACACATACCGTGTGATTTCAGCAGTCAAAGTGTTAAAAGAATCAGTAATGCACATGGTCCCTTTTGGATTTAATAAAAACTCAAACTATCGTCCCTCTTGGGTCCAATTCCCGAGTTTTTGGGACCTTTAGCAGAAATGGGTTAGACCTGACGGCAACCCAGCCTTTTTGTCTAGATATAAGGTTCCCTAGAGTGTTGCCAACACTGGCACCGGATTACTGCTTAGATCTCTATCGCACTGAGGGTTGTGTAGGTAACTCTAGTAGGATATAAATAAACTTAGAGTAATCTAAGTTTTTAGGTTCAGGCTTTGAGTTTGTGCTTTATCTGAAATAGGATTGTTTTTGTTTTCGCTTGAGCCTTGGTTCTACTCTGCCCTTGAAACAACTCAAGTTGATTTCTTGATAGGATCTCCTGCTGAATGGATGCTAGACCCTGGTCGGAATGCTTATATTAATATCATACTTAAATGGCTGGTACGCTCGTGCCGGGAATGTGGTCCAGGGAAGCTACCAATCGGACCAGAGTAATGAAAAGACAGCATAACTATTAGATACCCAGGGAATAGGAAATGAGAAGTCTAACGCTCTAAGCGTTCAATAAATAACAGCTTTCATCATCAGACTATATTAGTCCACTGCTGGACATAGGCCTACCCCAATGAGCGCCATAGCGCCCTGTCTTCAACTTGACGCATCCAGCATCTACCTGCAGTCTTTTGTAGGTCGTCATCCCACCTGGTTGGAGGGCGTCCTACACTACTTTTACCGAGTCGTGGTCTCAACTTAAGAAGACGTTTGCCCCAGCGGCCTTCGGTTCTTCGCGAGATATGGCCAGCCCACTGCGACTTCAGCTTGCTAATTCTCAGAGCTATGTCGATAACTTTGGTTCTCTGTCGGATGTATTCGTTGCGAATCCTATCCTTCAGAGAAACTCCGAGCATAGCTCTTTCCATAGCTCGCTGAGCGACTTTGAACTGGAATAACAGCTTTGCCCGCGTGGAAATCTATGTACTAAATGGTTTATAAAACTTCCTGTTGAATCACTCATCACACAATGTAAACAATGTAATTATGTTTACATCAAAGCAACACTTCCTGCGCAATAAACGATCTCGTCTCATTGTAACGCGTTTACGGCTAATAAGCTATCAGCTGACACGTCGTCGGCTCGCGTTAGCTGGATCTCGAGGCAACACGTTGATTCGATAAATGTTTACAGCGATCGAGGTAAGGTTGGAGTTTCATTAGGTGAACAAAGATTTGGTTGATTGAAGAGTGATTGTATTCAATCGTGTAGTTATTAGAGCTTAGTAAAACTCTCTAATCACTCTATCTATAAAAAAACTCATCAATATCCGTTGCACACGTCTAGTTTTAAAGATCTAAGTATACATAGGGCCAGACGGACAGCGGGAAGCGGCTTTGTTTTATACTATGTAGTGATATGAGACGGCCTGCAAACAATGTAATTATGTTTACATGAAAGCAACACTTCCTGCGCAATAAACGATCTCGTCTCATTGTAACCCGTTTACGGCTAATAAGCTATCAGCTGACACGTCGTCGGCTCGCGTTAGCTGGATCTCGAGGCAACACGTTGATTCGATAAATGTTTACAGCGATCGAGGTAAGGTTGGAGTTTCATTAGGTGAACAAAGATTTGGTTGATTGAAGAGTGATTGTATTCAATCGTGTAGTTATTAGAGCTTAGTAAAACTCTCTAATCACTCTATCTATAAAAAAACTCATCAATATCCGTTGCATATGTCTAGTTTTAAAGATCTAAGTATACATAGGGCCAGACGGACAGCGGGAAGCGGCTTTGTTTTATACTATGTAGTGATATGAGACGGCCTGCAAACAATGTAATTATGTTTACATGAAAGCAACACTTCCTGCGCAATAAACGATCTCGTCTCATTGTAACGCGTTTACGGCTAATAAGCTATCAGCTGACACGTCGTCGGCTCGCGTTAACTGGATATCGAAGCAACACGTTGATTCGATAAATGTTTACAGCGATCGAGGTAAGGTTGGAGTCTCACGAGGTGGTATACTTTAAACCAAGACATGGTGGATTGACGAACGAATTGTCTTGTGTAGGACGGGACAGTAATTAGGTGGCATAAGACGACATCTGTGGCGCGGTTGGCAAAGCTCCGCCTGCGACGTAGGAGGTTGCGGGTTCGATTTCCGCCTCGGGACAATTTTGTGTACGATCTGCAGCATTTGTTCCGGGTGTCCTAGTCGTTAACTATGTATAATAAACAATACCTATCTATGTCATGTATTGTATTAAGTATATCAGTCATCCAGTACCCATAACACAAGCTCAGCTTAGCTTGGGGCTAGATGATGCTGTGTGGATTGTCCAGCAATATTTATTTATTTATGTGGACTATAAAATAATGAAGATGGCCTATATGTACCCAGCTGTTTCTCCTTTACAATGTTACAACTCTACGACAGTTCTGTATAATCTAAATCACCCTTTTGGAGTTTTAGTTTTGGCGTGTGTGCTGTGTGGACTAGCCTTTAGTTTGAAATTGTAATCTCTACCTCAAGTGAGAACGTTGAAGGTATTCAATAAACATCAACTGCAATCGCCACGACGACGTATCAGATAAATACCAAGCAATATGATATATTAGTGTGATGCCTGCTAAATTTAGGTTCCGTTTTCGATTTATGATAGTTTTGACATCCAAGTAATAAACTAGTCGTTTCTGCTCGCGGCTTCGCATGCATTCTTATGGAAATGTTTAAAGGTTATTTCTATCCCATGGGAACTGTTGTATGGTATAAAAAGCCAATGTTTTATTCCAGGCCTACCTAGAACTGCATGTACGCAATTTTTACAAAATTTCAGTAGTTTTAACGTACAGAAGTAACAAACATCCATCCATCCAACCTTCACATTTATAAAATAAGTGTGATTTTAAACCTCAGTTTGATAGCGATAACGATATGTGTCGAATCTTTTGTTCATTCGATGATCATAATTATCTCCAAATCTATACACAAAAGAATGTCTTCAAGTAAAACTCTACTAAACTATCTCATGACTCGGTAAACGTAGTGTAAGACGCCCTCCGACCAGGTGGGACGACCTGCGATAGACTACAGGTAGATGCTGGTCTGCGTCAAGCCGAAGACAGTGAGCTATGGTGCTCATTGGGGGCGGCCTATGTCCAGCAGTGGCCTTATACATAGGCTGATGATGATGATAATGATGAAACTATCTCTTGTCTAGAATGCGGCCCTGTTAATATAATATATGGAAGTTCCAGTAGCTGAGCTGAAAGTTTGTGAGAGCCGGTACCTACTCTTATGAGTCGACGAACATAGCTATGTTTTGTCTTTGAATTCCGTGATATTCTATTGTCAAAGTAACAAAAACAATTTACCTTCGTAGTCCCTTTTAGATCTATACAAAAATTAAATGTACTACATAGTATAAAACAAAGCCGATTCCCGCTGTCTGTCTGTCCCTATGTATGCTTCGATCTTTAAAATGACGCAACAGAAAATGCGGATTTTTTAAATGGATGGGGTGATTCAAGTGCATTGTTTATAAACTATTTGACACATCGATTTCCACGCGGGCGAAGCCGCAGGGCGCAGCTAGTATACCAATATAAGAAATATTAAACGATTTAGATATCAATATGTTCTCTACGAATTACAATTTTACGACATATCCCACTCCTACGAAGAAGTGCTAAATCCTCCAGAACTAAGCTAAACATCCGAAGTAATATATTTAATCTATAGTAGAACGTTTGCCCGCTCTCAGGCTAGATTGCCAGCCGGCACTCCACCAGCCACTTTATAGGCTTTCTTGTACGGAAATGGGGTTTTCTCGGAAAGATACTTCTACAAAATACGGAATGATTTTTCTTACTTATAAATATAATGAATAATACATAATTCGTTTATTGTTTGTGAATAGGGTAATATTACAGTCAGTTTATATGACTTATTTTTTATTTTAGTGTGAAGTAAACTGGTTCGCAGGTAACTAAGATATATTTGTCATTTAGCTTCAAATTATCTCAACAAACCATAATATTTATAGAAGAAAGGCAACTAATATGAATTGTTTTTATGAACCAACAAGTTATGTTATGTACGGGATGTTTTGCAGATAATGAAATCATTATTTGCGTGCAGCCACGCAAACTAGGTCACCAGAGACTTCGTACGTCAACATGCATCGAGGTGCGCAAAGTATGTCGGTGTCATTGGCAGAGTCAGCGATATCGGACGTGTCGCCGGCCGCGGCTGCAATCACAGCGAATACTTTGCGGTCGCCCCGCCCGCTCCCCGCGTCCCCGCGCGAGCAACCTGGGGCCTAATTCCACTAACACAATCTCCTCACAATGACAGTAGTATCGCGTCTAAATCGCCACTATTGACACCTATTGGTATCCTACAAGCACAATCTTTCTCAGTCTCAGTTGTATCGTGGTCGTATCTATGAAACTTACAATTGTGACAAGTTGTCGCATTCAACTAATCACAGTCTCAATTGTATCGCTTGCGATAGGCGCAAACATGGAATTCTATTGTTATTTTGACGGCTAATTTAGTCTATGGTTAGAGATTTTGACGAGATTATGGACGATTGAACAAAGGTAGCTCTCGGTGCTATTGTGCTTGTGAAATAATAGTGAAATAATAAAAAGTGCAATGAGTTTCCTAATTCGAGCGCGTCTGCAACTCATTATAAACTCTCGCCGGCTGTTAGAGCGTCAAAACCGGCGACGATCTAGAGCTCTTCTGCGAAAGACGCTGGACCCCTTGCATTGCAGGACAAGGAATTTACAAAACCTATCGTCTTATCAAGGGGACAGTCAAAACATAAGCGGAATATCTCAATCCTCATATTCGTAAGGAACGCCGGCCGTACTGATCCTGATGGCATTTCCATAATGACCAATGTAAGTAAAACAAACTATCTTTGTTGATCAAATTCCCTCTTGCCTAAGCTTTATAATGTTTATTTTATGTAACTAGATAGTACCTACTATTTAAATCAATTTATTTTGCAGATATTGACTGCACTGGCATTTGTCGCTCATACGCGCCCGCTGTTTCCAGAGGTGTGAGGGAGGTGTTGGTGGCACTTATTTTGGTCTATCCCATATATATGTTCCTTTGCCAACACGAAGAGATCAAAGCAACAAATTAAAGAGCAAGTGAGTTCATGAATATGATACCTATATATAGATTAGAAACTGTCGAAATCAGATAAGTGTCTGTCTCCCTTAAACTCGAGACCTTTTACTTACCATATTGTCATGATTAAAACAGAAGCTAGCTTAGCTGTTTAGTCTTTGTTGTACCTGAACCCTAATTATACATAATGTATATACATTCATTGTTATAATTTTCTACAGATTGCAGAAGAATTGAAAGCCAGCGTTGAAAGCTGTTGTTGTAGAGTCAAACCAAAACTTCTAGCCGGTCGAGCAATGCAGCAAGCTGTCGTTGGCAAATAGTGGCAAGGCATGGAATCAGCCATGTCGACAAGATAATGGCTATCATGATGATAATGTAAATAGTATTAATAAATTCATTTAAACACTTTTAACTCCACATGTGAGATTATGCATTGTTGTAGTTTGTGTTTTAGTTTTTAAAGATAAGCTGTTACCACATTGTTTTCTAATATTGCTATCAGTTATTATAACTTTTCATTCAAAAATGTCTATGTTGGCATAAAAAATCTTGTATTCTACTGAGTATCCAAGAATCTGCAGGTTTAGAGTAAAAATAAATACCATTTTTTATATACACATTTTTTATTCATTAATATAATAATGTATGTACACTTATGCTAATTAAAACAACACTTAAACTAATCAAAAGCGCTCTAAGCTAAACACTTGTCTAATTGTTTTACATAGGTAGGTTATAATTGTGTTATGTTTTGGAAAGACACAAAGATTGAGTGGGAAAAATAATGCTCCGCAGACCATGTAAATCTTTGTAGTTGCAACAATGAAGCGACGACAGCATACATTTTCATATTTTGTATTCATTGTAGTACTGAAAAAGAACGGTAGATTATTATTAGGTATTAGTAGGTAGACCTATACAACAAAGAGTGGGTTCTCCTTACTGAGGACCGAGATGAGTGGAAGAAGGGGGGGGGGGGAGGCCTTTGCTCTGCAGTGGGACACTGCGGGCTAATATAACAATAATAATAAAAATTAGTAGGTACTAGTTTATGCTTGTAAAAGTGTGAAACTATCTAAGCAACTACATGGTATTATGGGCTCTCTGTACTTGTTTGCGATAAAAAATGAAGTAGGTATTAGTACAGGTTCATATAGAATAGAATAGTAGTTGCATTTCTTACCAATCTCCACTCGTCTCCCGTTTTTGATGGCGAGTCTGAGCTAATACCATTTCTTTATGAGATCGTTCCACTTCCTTCGAGATAGCTCTAGGATAAGATAAGGCATTCTAGATTAATGCCCTAGCGCCAAATATCGGTGGTAGTCAAGGAGGGCCTTAATTTGTTTCAGCAGTACCATTATCCATTGATTTTGTGTGGGAAATCACGAAAAATCAAACATAAATAACAAAATGTTTTCTTTCTTGAATACGAGTAACTTTGACATGAGTTGCTATATGACGTTTACATTGACAACTTGAAACTCTTTTATCTCGGTTTAAAGACATTTATTCTCAAAAAGACACAATGTCACTTACATGAGAACTAAGTTACCTAATATAAAATAGTTTAATATAAAATGTTAATGTAGGTTATTATAAAATAGGTGTAAATTAAATTAAGGTAAGTCGTCTTCGTCGGTATAGTATAGATAATACCCATCCAATGCATTCAAAAATAATTATCTGATACATATTTTGATAGTTTTGTTTTGAATACATTGAATGAGTTTACATTTTTTATAATGGAAGGTATTTTATTGTAATACTGTGCACCTTGGTACGTAAACATCTTTTTCCCGTAGTTATTAGTACGCGGCTTGGGTAGGACTAAAAAACTTGCTCTGCGAGTGTTTCGCTTGGTTATTTCGCGCTGTTTGACAAAGGATAAGTTAGTATGGATGGAGTTTTTTAGGATTTTACGAACAAGAATACAAGTGTTGTAAATAAATAACTGTTTTATGTTTAATAATTTGGTTTCTTTGTAAATTGTAGTTGTTGAAGTTAAGTATGGATATCGAAATAGGATTTTAATGATTTTGTTTTGTATTATTTGAAGTTCAGCTAATTTTGTTTTCGTTGCACTACCCCAGATTTCGATTAGGTACATGAGATGTGGTTTTACTAGGCAGTTATAAATAGTGTAACGTACTTGGCGTGGAATACATCGAGCGATGTTACGGAGTGAACCAGTAAGCGCCGAGAGTTTACTTTTGATGTGTTCAATATGTGCATTCCACGTCATGTAGCTATCCATTCTTAAGCCCAGATATGTTTCGCTTTTTTTTTCTAATATAGGTACATCGTTAATTTTAAGTTGGTCAAATGGTGTAATTTTTTTATTTATTATCTATGCTTACTACTCACAAATTTTATTAAAATCGTGATTTTGTTGCGTTGTAAGTATTTGTGAGCGATGTAAATAGACTTTTACGCAATTGCAGTAATAATTTGATTTGTTAGATACCTATAAACCCTTAATTATGAGTGCACGGATTCATAAATATTTGGTCCGCCATTTCATATTTATTTTATGATGTATACGGCAACACCTACCATACTACTCAATAACAATACAATAGTAAGCGATTGAGACAGCTGTCACAATTTAGTAGGATACCTTATAAACGTAAGACACAATAGCTATGACAATTGTATGGAGCCATAGTCGTGTTTGTTTTAAAAATAGTGGAATTAGGCCCCTGCACGTGCGCGCACGCCTGCGCCGCGCGCTTACGCTTCCGTCGCCGCTGCCACCGCCGCCGCTGCTAACAACGCTGCGCGCTGCACCGCGCCCCCTGCGTGCCCGCTGCCTGCGGCGCGCTCTAAAAGAAAAGGAGAAAAGCAGTCCTGTGAACCATCACGTAGTACCGGGGCTGCGCCGGCTCCTGGGAAGGGGCCCTGGGACGCAGACGGATTCACCGTGGTGGTTTGCAAGAGCCGTAAGCCCACCAACCGCAACCAGTGCGGTACTGGGCCGAAAGACATGAATACTGGTTTCCGAGCGGAGGTACCAACTACCCAGCTTTACGTCTCACGCGTTCACTTCAGTGTGGAGGCCAAGGCTGTGGAGGAGTACCTACACACGAAGACCGGGTTCACGATGCGCGTCGAGAAGCTGAACTCTCGCCATAATGTGAGCTTCAATTCTTTTATGGTGAGAGTACCAACCCATCATCTCTCGACATTCCTAAGCGCAGAGTTTTGGCCGAAGGGTGTCAAGTTCCGAAGGTTCACTGGCCGCCTGCAACGGGACACCGCTGCACCGCCCGCGCCGTGCACCGAAAACAGCTGACACACTGAGTACATCTACACGCTGTCGGCATAATAAAAAAAAAAGCGTTTTATTATTAATTTAGTCCTTTTATATTTTATGTATGCTAGTTTTAAGGTATATATTACTATGGACCGTAGAATAAGTTAAATAAGATCTTTTACTTTTCTATGGTCTGAAATAAATGATTATTATTATTATACATTGTATGTAGTTACGACCTACAATATCAGGTTGTCAATCTCAGTCCAATAGAGGTCGCAATAGAAATTAAAGACGTAATAACCAAGAACGACCCGCGAGTAGGTACAGGTAATAAGAGCTTAACCGTACTTGTTATTCTTCAAAGCTTGCATTTTCACAAAAAGGATGTTCACTGTCAATAGAATGGCTACGTCAATAGAAAGGACCGCCTTTGTGAAAGTGGGTACGATCGGCACCGCAAATATGTGCCTTCTTTGACAAAAACCTCATGAATATACCTATATGAACACATTTTTGAAGAAGCCATAGAGTTTTTACTAATACCTGGAGAGAACATTAAAGAAATTTCTATCTTGCGATAGAAATTTCACCATTTCAAATGTTAAAAAGCCAAAAAATCAACATGAATTTTGATTTTTTGTCTACTCGGTCGCTAGTATTTGTTCAGCGTCGACTGTACCATTGTAAGCAGTACTTTATCCCACTAGATACCTATAAAGTAGGTGCTTGAGCGAGGATTATCCCTGGCTCCACCTTCTCCCTGCTCTCGTGAGGGGATTCCCGGCTCAGGGGATTTCTGCTGATACTATTGACATTTTTACTTATCAGAGTGAACGAAAAAGTTTGGATAAAACTCATTTTGAGTTACGAGTACCGCACCTTTTGATAGTCAATAAAACTTTTGAAGCTATCATGGTTGTTAACACTAAAGTCATTTAAAAAGGGATACATGATTTGATTTTTGAGTTTTCCAATATTTCGGCACAGTTTGTCAGTGGTTTCTTCTCACTTCTTCCATCGGTGGACAAAAAATTTAAGTGAACTATCAAATAATTATAATTGATAATAATGAATAGTATAAAATATGACCTGTCTACGTGCTTATTTGTAAGCTTAAAGAAATAAAAACTTTTCATTTTCATTTTCATTTTCAGTTTCATGCGCCATGATCAAGGAATAACTGAAATATTGGAATACTCTAAAATCTAATCATGGTAAATATCCCGTTGAATGTCCTTCGGTATCAATACAAATAATACTAATACTTACTTCTCGTTTTAAATAGAGTTTCTATTCAGTGAGCGAACTACTTAAAAATTAAATTTATAATTGTATTTCCGTATTTAATGTATTAACAAATTTATATCAATTTATTTATTTGTTTTCATTTATGTTTTTAAATGTAAATTATTCTTACTGATTTATAACTATTTTTATGAAAATTGTACATGTAAATTGAATTATTTTTCCAAAGAAAAATAATAATTAAGACTTTTGGATATGCTAACAACTACATTACAAAAACTAGCTGCGCCCCGCGGTTTCGCGATGAAACAGTAACGTGATTGAAACCTGCCGCATTTGCTTGAGTAGCCTCGGGCGCCTTCGGGTTTTCCTTTCATGGAGCTGACATGCATTATGCTGTGAAATTGAACATTGAAATTGAAATGAAATTGAAAATCTCTTGAAGCACGCTAAGGTAAAAGAATTCATTTCGAGTACATACCTACCATCCTCCACCTTCGTAAGACATTTTATTGCTGAGCAATAATTGCAAATATGCTTAGGTATATTGTATATACATTCTCATTTAAGTGAACTTTGTTCTTTTGAGAAAATAAAATTCTTTAAACTGAAACTGAATATTGAAACAACGGCTATAGGTAAAGCGAAGTTAATAAAGTGTTTGAAATTGCATGACCTAACCTTAACTTAGATCTAGGTGCTTGTTACATACCTAAATATATCTACAACTGCAAGAATTTAATAATAAAAATAATAAAAAAAAATGAAAAAATAAATGATTGACTTGTTTATGGCAGACGTCCGCAATCTCCCCTATAGCCCGATTACCCAGTCCATCCATCCATCACAATAACCTGGTTTTATTTCTTTCATTTTTCTTTGCAATAGTCTCTACACCTGGTGGATACCATCTTTGGATGTATCATATTGTGCACCCGAGGATGATACCCGCTATGTGTAGCCATCGCCTTTAGATTAACTTCTCAAAGGGCCTCTGTGCTGTTGGCTTCGGCCCCACGCAAGCCTTCCAAAGGACCGGGTCACTTTATGGCCCGAGATCATGGTAAATGAGAAAAATAATAATAATAAATAATGCTGGACAACACACACAGCATTATCTAGCCCCATGGTAAGCAGAGCTTGTGTTATGGGTACTTGATAACTTTAACTAACGCAGGCAGACCTTCGCCCACCGCGCCACATCGGTCGTCGTTAATAGTTAATTCTTTATTGACGACTGATGTGGCGCGGTGGGCGAAGGTCTGCCTGCGACGCAGAAGGTTGCGGGTTCGATTCCCGCCTCGGAACAATTATGTGTACGATCTGCAGATATTTGGTCCGGGTGTTCTGGTCGTTTCCTATGCATAATAAAAAATATCTATCTATGTAATGTATTTTATTATGTACATCAGTTATCAAGTACCCATAACACAAGCTCTGCTTACCATGGGGCTAGATAATGTTGTGTGAATTGTCCAGCATTATTTCTTAGTAGTAATGATAATGCTGGATAATCCACACAGCGTAAGTAGCCCTAAGCTAAGCAGAGCTTGTGTTATGGGTACTAGGTAACTGATATACATAATACAATACATAACGTAAGTTTTCATTATACATAGAAAACGATCAGAACACACGGAACAAATATCTGTAGATCGTATAAACCTTTGTCGCGAGGCGGGAATCGAACACAACCTCCTGCGTCGCAAGCGGACCTTCGCCCACCGCGCCACAGAGGTTGTGTTGCATTTTACAGGTCTGACTGACTGAAATAGCTATCTATAATTCAGTTTACACCAAAAAAGTTACCGAATAATTTTCTTTTTGATCAGTAGTTTCAATAGTCGCTTGTCCGGAGGGTTTGGTATCACCCGGCGATGGCACAAAACTTTGGCTAGACGACCCTTAGTCATACTATGTAGTTAGTGGTCTGCCCTTGAAGAAATATCTGTAATGATACTGAAATATCATTTTGGTAAAGAGTTCCCATCCAAGATAATCTTTTACGAAATGGAATAAATGTTTTTATTAGACAGAAAAAATATCTACCGACAGAAAAAAATTAAATCTTCCTAAATAAATATAAGCGTAGTATATTTTTTTAGGATATTACAAGCGAACCTGACTTTTGACGTTTTCTTCTATGTTACTCTTCTAGAAAAAATATCTACCTTGTTATTAGAGCTCGCATATGAAAAAATATTAACTTCTGTATTGTTTGACTGTTTTTTTATCTAAACGAAAACTCAATAATATTCGAACTAGTCGTTAGGTTAAAGGTTAAAGTAGCCTGGGCGTCACCACAGAATAATATTGTATTTTTAATGATTTGAATTTTTATGTATTTTTGGTGGCAGTGGGCCGGCCATATCTCGCAGAGAACCGACGGCCGCTGGGGCAAACGTGTTCTTGAGTGGAGACCACGAGTCGGTAAACGTAGTGTAGGACGCCCTCCGACCACGTGGGATGACGACCTGCGAAAGACTGCAGGTAGATGCTGGATGCGGCAAGCTGAAGACAGGGCGCTATGGCGCTCATTGGGGGAGGCCTATGTCCAGCAGTGGACTAACATAGGTTGATGATGATGATGATGATTTTTAATGAAAAAGGTTAACTCGCCTCACTGTGACACTTGTGTAGTTATGGAGGATGAACATATATGTATCCATTTAATAATATCATGTACACGCTTTCAAGAAAGACAAATTTTATTTACTTCCTTGAGTCTTACCTTGAGTCTACATTACTATGATGTACGACTATTTACCAAAGTTTTTACTGAGCCGACATACGACGCTTTGAAACAGCTGTTCACGGCGGTCAGTTATTTCAAGTAAATAAATAAAAAATAAATAAATAATGCTGGACAATTCACACAGCATTATCTAGCCCCATGGTAAGCTGAGCTTGTGTTATGGGTACTAGATAACTGATATACATAATACAATACATTACATAGATAGATATATTTTTTTATTATACATAGAAAACGACCAGAACACCCGGAACTAATATCTGCAGTTCGTACACACAATTGTTCCGAGGCAATTAAGTAATGGCTATATTCTAAATTATTTGTTATTATATTTTTGTTTTCAGTTATTAGATAAGTTTGTTAGTTAATTAGTTTGTTGTTCTTTCAAAATGGCCACCATGTATCTAAAATAAGTTTCTGTAAACTAGCACTACCTACTAAATTGCTGTCCACACTACCCAAAGGTTAGCAGGTAGAGAACGCTATCTAGCATTATGCTCGCCTATGTATAACTTAAAAAGTTTTGAAATAAAGTATTATTCTATCTATCTATTAAATTATAAAGGTTCTTACACTAATTCTGATTAAAAAAATAACTATATTGTACGAACCCAGCACCAACATCGAATCTAGAGAAATCGCTCGTAGACCAGTTCTCCGAAGTAAATTTAATTAGGGCTCGGATTGCTGAAGATCAAATTATGCGGACATCGGTTTGAAAACTCTCGAGAGATCCGCGGCAGCGACAGATGGCGCTTTACTTAACCCGATCATCGACATCTTTATTCATAAGCATAAAAAAACAGACTATTTCAGAATAAAAATCAGAAATTTGGTAACTTTTTGAATAATTTGTGTAAATTTAAATTCAATTCAATTAGTTTATCGTTTGCTATACTGTTCGTACAGGAAAAAAATATATTTTTAATTCAATTCACTTCGGCAGTACATATACTATACTACTAAATTCAATTAAATAAATAAATAAATAATGCTGGACAAATTCACACAGCATTATCTAGCCCCATGGTAAGCAGAGCTTGTGTTATGGGTACTAGATAACTGATATACATAATACAATATATTACATAGATAGATATTTTTTATTATACATACATAGAAAACGACCAGAACACTCGGAACAAATATCTGCAGATCGTACACACAATTGTTCCGAGGCGGAAATCGAACCCGCAACCTCCTGCGTCGCAGGCGAACCTTCGCCCACCGCGCCACATCGGTTGTCAAAATTAGTTTATCGTTTGCTATACTGTTCGTACAAGAAAGAAAATAGAATTAAAATTCAATTTCATTAGTTTATCGTTTGCTATACTATTTGTACAAAAAAGAAAATAGAATTTAAATTCAATTAAATTAGTTTATCGTTTGCTATCCCGTGTTCGTTCAATAACATAAGATTATTTATAGACGCTTCCAAGGCATTCAATAGTATCTTACCAGGCACACGTTTATACCCATAAAGCTAATCACTACATATGTAAGTATAAAACAAAGTCGCTTGCCGCTGTTTGTCTGTCCCTATATATCTTTAAAACTATACAGCAGATTTTGATGTGGTTTTTTAAATAGATATAGAGTGATTCAAGAGGAAGGTTTATAAACTTATATATTTCCGCGGGGCGCAGCTAGTACCCGATAAATTAATCTTTACTATGTTTCGTAATTGCTTTTGATAGAAGTTTTTTTCGAGTACATGTATAATGTATAATCCATAGCTATATGTTGACTGCTATGCATCCGCGTGCTCCCCGGCCACTGATCTCTACTTTGTTTGCGGCACCGCACCGGCGGCGGCGCCCTAAATTCAGGAAGAGGGAAGGTTTACATTTGACACATAGATTTCCACGCGGACTAAGTCGTGGGGCGCAGCAAGTCTAATATAAAGGTGAAAAGTTTAGGTATGTTCTTGGAAATCCAATCTGGCTTCACTTCAACAGTCTTGGAATGAGATCAGCCCACTCCAGTATATTACAATACAAATAAATACAAAAATACTTTATGGTACACCAGATACAGATCATTATAAAAAACATTACATGCGACAAGTACAATGGGCGGCCTTATCGCTTTGAAGCGATCTCATCCAGGCAACCTTTGGATGGAAAGAATTATGTGAATTTAAGAAAGGCAGGGGCTGTATATTCCACATGTTGACTGTGTCAGGAATTACTTAATTAGGGCGCATATTTTATTCATACTACGTTATCGGGTGCGAAGATCTCTACATATAAATGTATTTAGGTTTCTTTTGCTTCTGGTTGTTCTAACCTATTTTGTTCAAATAAATTTTACTCACATTTGGCCACAAATCACAACTACTTATTGTATATGTTTTTAATCTTGTAAGGTTTTGTTAATTTTCTTTGTGTCGGTTTACCTTACCTTAAAAATCCTTTTTCCTTTTGTTCATGAAACATTTGTGAATAAGACATCTTGCTTTTTTCATACTATTAAATTAAATTAAATTCGTTTATTGATTCAGACTTATTATATATCCATATTGTGATTTATTATAGAATTTAAAAAATTACATCATTATCATAGTGTTAATGTAAAGAATGCAATGCAATTTGACTGAAATTACATTACATTCCTTACACCAACACCTACAACTCAATTTATATAATAAATTTGTTTAGCATAAGGGTTCATTAGACTTGACATCCAGTGCCTTTGCAGGCTACTGCAATGTCTGTCCACCAGAACCCTTAGCAAGCTATTCTATCATGTCTTTGAGTTTAGCGATACACACTAAAAACAAAACGATATTTTGCGTTTTTATCCTCTTGACTTAGCGTATCATCGAACAGTAAACTACTATAGGTAACCGAAAATAATTCTCACGTAGGTAATTAATTAAAATCGGTTTAAAACTGCTAAAGTTACCTAAAAGTTTAGCTTTCAGCTGCAATTAGCAGCGCGTGTACGCTTCGGCGGTAAAGCTCCCGAAGCTATTGTAAATCACGGGGAGTTCCAATAAAATAATGTAATTTAGGGCGCCGGTGCCGCAAACAAAGCAGAGCTCAGTGGCCGGGCGGGCGCGGAGGCATGGCAATCTAGCTATAGCTGCGGATTATACATTATACATGTACTCGAAAAAAAAAACATCTACCAAAAGCAGTTACGAAACATAGTAAAGATTAATTTATCGGGTACTACCTGCGCCCCGCGGCTTCGCCCTCGGGGAAATCTATAAGTCGGATAGTTTATAAACCTTCCTCTTGCATCACTCTATCTATTAAAAAAATCAAATCAAAATCCGTTGCGTAGTTTTAAAGATCTAAGCATACATAGGGACAGACAGACAGGAGGAAGCTACTTAGTTTTATACTATAAAGTGATTGTGAGTTATCGCGTACCATTTCTTTTTTTCTATTTTCCCATATAGCGTTACAGCGATAGTGGTCATGGGGCGACTGAACGAAACTGTTACAAAACTCCGGATCTTGTGAATTGAAAAATCCCATGACACCATGAGTAAAATACCTTCTCAGATATATATTGTTCGGAGTGACCGAAGCTAACGAATACCTCAGATTTAGCTGCATGCTGAATTAGTCCCTTCGAGCATAACTGACCTTACGTTGATCATCAGAAATAATTGCTTTTGCACTATATTATTATGGCATGTTTTATTCTGAATAATATCCTAGGCATACCAACAAATGCCAGCGTTTAGCTAGAATTCTATATAATCTATATATATAAAAGAAAGTCGTGTTTGTTACAACACTTATAACTCGAGAACGGCTGGACCGATTTAGCTGAAAATTGGTGGAGAGGTAGCTTAGAACCAGGAGTCTACATAGGATACTTTTTATCATTTAAACAATTTGACACATAGATTTCCACGGGGGCGAAGCCGCGGGGAGCAGCTAGTTTTATATATAGAATAGTATAATAATTTTATTTGATAATAATTTATATATAAAATATGACTTCTCTAGTCTAAGTGCTTATTTTGTAAGCCTAAAGAAATAAATGATTTTTTACTTTACTTTTACTTTACTTTACTTTATTCATGATGCGGATATTAAAAAGTATTGTAGAGGACCTCGTTGTGCAGTGGTGACTATTACAGGTTCATTGGATACTGACTGGGCAGTGAATGTTATAACGGCCTAGAAGTTTGACTAACAGGCTAGCTTCACCATGCGGCGACGACAAAAACTAATTTGAGTTTGTATTCTTTAGCTTGCTAACATTACTCTAAGATACTTAGATAGGTACCAAAAGCTGTGTAAATGCAGTTAGTTCTGTAACTAAGTAAGCATTCGCTCTGCTTTGAAGTGGTTCCGTTTATTAATATTCAATTTTAGGACTTGCTATGACGCTTCGAGCTTCGTTAATACTGAGGAATGAAGGTGTCATACTGGGGCGAATTAAACTAGAGAGATAGAGATAGTATGATCTCTTCATCTTCGTCGTGTAGAGTTGCCAGCTCACTGAAGGTACCAGCGTCAACTGTCGCGGCATGACTGACGATATGGCGATGTTGCGCATTTTCAATGGATGAATATCAAAATAATGGATCCATTGATAGTTTATGCCCTTACCTTTCCACTCCAGAGTCTTAAACAAATCTTCCAACGCGCTTGTGAACAGTTTCGGGGATATGACATCCCCCTGTCTCACTCCTCTGCGCAGTTGGATAGGTTTAGACTGCTGGCCCTGTACTTGGACACTCATAGTGGCGGCTTCGTAGAGACATCTCAGAACCTCGATATAACGATAGTCCACTTGGCATCGCTGTAAGGATTCCAGAACAGCCCAGGTCTCGACAGAGTCAAAGGCCTTCTCATAGTCCACAAAAGCCAGACACAGGGGCTGATTATACTCTTCGGACTTCTGTATAATCTGCCTTACTGTGTGTATGTGGTCTATGGTGCCATATCCACCGCGAAATCCGGCCTGTTCTGGTGGCTGAGACTCGTCGAGTCTCCTAGCGAGACGATTCGTGACTACTCGTGAGAACAGCTTATAGACGTGGCTCAAGAGTGAAATGGGTCTGTAGTTTTTAAGAAGGGTTTTATCGCCCTTCTTAAAAAAGAGCACCACCAAACTCCCGCTCCACGCCTTTGGAGTTCTCCCACTGTTAAGAACGGCGTTGAAGAGGTTCTGTAGCTCCTGTATAACAGGAGCTCCTCCAGCTTTCAAGAGCTCGGATGTTATACCGTCTTCACCGGGGGCTTTTCCATTTTTAAGCTGCCTTAGAGCTAACACGATCTCGTCTTGACTGATGTCAGGTAGTTCGTCGGTGTATTGGCGTGTCGGGGTGGCTCTGGAATCATGGTTGTCTCGTCGGGAACGAGGGGCATGAGCAGCGTATAGACGGCCATAGAAATCCTCTATCTCGGCTGAGATCTCTGGCTTCGACAATACGGTCCTTCCGTCGTGCGTTTTAAGCTTTGTCAGGTGGCTACTGCCAAGCTGCTGAGTGAATACTTTGGACCCCCGGTTTCGCTCTATCGCCTCTTCAATGAGGCGCGTGTTGGAGCTCCGGAGATCGTGCCGTACCATCTTCGCAATTCGCTTGTTCAGGTCTGACCTCTCTGACAAAGTCGCTTGGGTGGTCTCCCGTCTTTTTGTCATCAGCCCAATAGTCTCATCCGAGAGTTTGGACTTCTTGCCAGTACGCTGCTTTCGACAGAATTTGATGCCCTCGTCCCTCAACGTTTCAACCAGATTGTGTAGGGTCTCGTCAGCGTCATCAGTTGGTTCCAAGGCAACAAATCGATCCCCGAGAAGCTGCTGAAACTTCTCGGTGCCCGCCATGATTTGGATTAGGTCAGGTCGGAGCGTGGACTTCATCAGACGGTTTCTTTCAAGCTTAATGTTGATATTCAGAGAGCCTCGAAGGAGTCGGTGATCAGATCCGGTATTGAACCTGTTGATCACTGAGACATCTCTGAATATGTGCTTGCTATCCGTCATGATGAAGTCGATCTCATTTTTAGTCACAGTGTCGGGGCTTTGCCATGTCCACTTCCTTTGAGGCTGTTTCTTAAAGAAGGAGTTCATTAAGAACAAAAGTAAAAAAAGTAAAAAATCATTTATTTCTTTAGGCTTACAAAATAAGCACTTAACAGCCCCTCTTTCTCAAGGAAATTGACAACATTTGCCCCCTGTGATTTCTAACTCCATAACCATGCGGGCCTAATCGGGATTCGTTGCCAGTCTGGATTCCCACCTTGCCGTTAAAGTCCCCCATAACAACGTTGAAGTGGGCCTTAGTGGTGTTGTGTAAGGCTTTGGATATGTCTTCGTACATATCCTCCACTTCATCATCCGAGTGTGCCGAGGTCGGTGCGTAGACCTGGATGACCTTCATGCTGTACCGTTTGGACAGCCGAAGGATCAGGTACGCTATCCTGGTCGACACACTGGAGATTTCTTGGACGTTGTTAGAGAGGGCCTTATTGACGAGGAAACCTACGCCACCCTGGGATGTTTTATCACCCTCGCGAAAGTAGAGAAGATGGCCCGAGTCTAGGGTTACGGTGCCCTTCCCCTCTCTACGGACTTCACATAACCCCAGAACATGCCATTTGATGTTCTCTAACTCCACTTCCAACTGCGCTAGATGATGGTCAAGCCTAAGAGTGCGTCCGTTAAACGTAGCCAGGGTCAATTTATGTAGGGTGTGGTAGCCTAATGTAGCCCGGGGATTCCTAGCACCCCCTGCCCCGCCGTTACCGTGGCCGCTACCATGGCCAGGAAAAGCGAGGCAGCCGGGAACTGGGGGCCACATTCTACTGGTGTATCGATCCATGGGGGGGTTGATGCCCATAATCCCCACGCTGGGCATGCGGGTTGGGGATCGCAGTATAGGGAGTGTGCTGCAAGGGACGCTGCTGCCCGCCCCCCGGTGTATGTCCCTTAGTCGCCTCCTACGACACCCACGGGAAGAGTTGGGTTGGTGCTATTCTTTCTAGGCCGACACCACACAGCCAAGGTAGGTACTTAATCACTTTTAATTAAAATTTTATCCATTTAAAGGTACATTGATTTGGTACACCGATGTCTTTCTTTATTCCTGTGCGATTACGCAAAAACCACCCACCCGGGCCAAGGCCATTGAAGTGGCTTTTAAATAATCATTTAAAAGCCATTTCTATAGCCTATATCGTACAATCAAAATTTGGATCAGCTCAAACCGAAACGCAATGCGAATGCGACGCCCGCTGCGCGCACTTTGATTCAGAAAATTATTTACTTCGGAAAAAGGAAGGCCATTCAAAGGGTTTCCAAATATCAATAAATAGGTGGATTTAACGGAATAAACTCGCTTCAATATAAATATTTCTTATTTGTACAACTTCCAATGTTATAATGGTGAATAAATACAAATAATACAAAATCGCTATCGCACAGCTGAACCCTTAGACACTGGCCGCTAAGCTAAGTCGTCCGTATCCAACGGAAAGAACAGGCCATATAAAAATAAATTAACCGTGGTCAAACAGCGAAAGGCTCTCATCCAGGGTGCAAACGAGACCCGCACCCCGCTGGGCCTAATCGTCCTTTACCTACTCCCATCGCATGGGGTTCAAATAAGGTTCGGGCCGGACCCCTCTGAGCTAAATCATCCTTTCTACCATAGAACCGCCCATTAGTAGAGCTTTCTCACACATAATTAATCCGCGCGCTATTAGAATGGCATGAAACCTTGTCAAATGAACAGTAAAATGTCTTATAATCGAAAATGAATTCTGTAATTTTCATTATAAAATATTATATTAGAACTAAAACTAGCGGGAAGTTCTGATCAATATTGTTAAAATAAAATAAATATGTATCCAGCCAAAATCGTCTTTTTATTCAGTCACGACCACCTCATTTGGTGCAGCGAGCCAAGGTCCGCCTGAGAGTCCACATAAAGTTGCGGGTCCGATTCCCACCTCGAGACAAATGTTTGTAAAAATTAAAATATATATTTTTTTACAAATTTTGTACATTTTTATGTCTGCGAGTCTGAAAATATCTATCTATATAGTGTATAAGGTTATATTAATTATCTGCTGATGCTGTGTGGATTCCCCAATATCTTCAATTAATATTTATTCATCTCAGAGCATCGACGTGAGTTTTAGATCGACCTCTAGTGGGTTAGTTCGAAAAGGTCCCGTCCTATTCTTATCGCGATTGGTATGTATGTACTTGCTGATTACTATCCACCTAAGTACTAGTTCAGACCTTTTCCCCAACTTTGGGAGACAATAAACCACCGGTTTTGTATGTGAAAGTTTATTTGGACCACGAATTGTAATTGCAAATAGCCAGCGACCCAATTTTATGAAGCTATAAATAGCAAACGCAATGTGGATTGAATTAATCCTTTGTGTTTTGCTGTATGGTATTAAATGTGCATGGTTTGAACGTTAATGTTTACTGACACATCAATAAATATATGTTAATATTCAAATTCGTATAATTTACTGTGATTTTATGCATATGCATATGTAGGTAATTGTTCTTAGGTGAATTATCATAGCGGCGTTTTTTTTGGCATGAAGTATCTAGTCCCAAACATCCCTCTATCTCCGCTCTATCTCGCTCCGCGAAGCCTGTGAAGACCCCAGGAAGATTCTGCGCTTCTGGACGGAGATAGGCTGGCTATGCTAGCAAACTACTACGCATAAAGGACCAACTGGAGTCCAAATGCGGAAAATGGAGTGCCCCCACCTGAACCTGAACCTGATCCCTCTATCCATTTAAGCTTTTGCGTTTATAATAAATAAGAGTGTGAAGCTAATGTAGGGCTATTTGCCGAATGTATCGGCACCCTTCCGTGATCACAGATAACTGATCTCATTAGGTATCAAAAAAGGTTTAAGGACCCTTTGTTAAAAATGTAACTAGGTAGATATTTTAAACTGGGCAGGTGCTTTCATATTAACACTTTGACTGCTGAAATCACACGGTATGTGTTTTCTACAAGTGACTAATATGCGTAAATCCACACTAGCGCAGCGGCTGAGAAAATACAGATCATTGTGACTCAGCACAGCAGTAATATTTTTCGAACGAAACGCATGTGCGGCGCAACACAACCGCTGTGTAGAGCGGCAGCACGATTTTTTTAGGTTAAAAAAAAGATCTCAGTCGTCGTTAAAAATCGCAGTCAAAGTGTTAAGCAGACATACCTGCTTAGCTTTCTAGATCGCTACACTATTTAAAATCTTCAAGAGTTCATTGCATGCTGCAAGTTCAACGGCTGTGAAAACAACCAGTTATTTTCGCAGACCTCGTTGGGTAGCTTGCTATCTACCTATGCATTTATGAAACTCGTATTTTGTAGCCCAAAGACTTTTGGGCGTGTTGTAAGTTACCGGTTATTATTTTTATATTTTAAAGAGGGTTCTTATTTTTATAAGATATTGGACGTCTTTACAGCCTGGGGCCGGGCGAGCTTTTACAGCAGTTTATTATGTTTGTTTGGGACATATAAAAAGTTCTGGGAGTGTCTTTTCTTAAGATCTTTTCAGAAATTAGAAGTTGTTGTTGAGGCACCAAAATAATACCAATGTAATTTGGTGAAGCATCAAAATGTGGGTTGGTAGATGGGTAGTACCAAAGTTTCTAATTTGACAGGAAAAAATATCTTGTCCTATTGGGAAAAATAAAAAAAACTATTTTTTTTGATTAGAGAAAAAGAAAGAGAAAAAAAAAGTTGAGATACCTCTTGATTGTTTTCAATAGTTGGCAGTTAGCTCAATATTTCAATTGTAAAAACTGCTTCTGATTTGTTTCTATGATTTAATAATTTTTTTCTAGAAGATAAGAGTTTCTTGTAAGGTGCTTAATTAATCAATATTAAATATTGACAAAAAATTGAACAGCTAAAAAAATTGTGGGGACCTTTGGACGGTACAAACAAACATACAAACCATTTACCTTGAAACACAGATCTTGATTCTGTACATAGAGTCGGCTCAAATCTCAATCTCCCCACAGAGGACCCTTAGGTACCATTAGGCAGGGAATTACACGCCACTCCGTGTCACATGATACCTAGACAGGGTCGAAGTTAGATCATAAGGGTGAACAGGGCCGGTGCAAGTATGAAGATATCTAACGAACGGTGTCTTCAAATCGCTGTGTAGGTACAAACCTGATGGAGTGGTACCCACCTACTACAATATAAAATAAAAAGCAAATAAAAATAGCCTTTATTTGCTGACCAAAGTACACATGGTATAGTGCAATTTTTTTATCTAAGAACTAGCAATGAATTTTTTCAGCAACACTGCACTATAGTGATACTGAAAAACTCAAACAAGCTTTATCAACCCACTTCCAAAAGACCGTATGGTATGGTAGTTGTACTCCTGTTTCCGCACTTAGACTCCGATTGGTCCTTTGTGCGTGGGGTGTTTGCTAGTTTAACCTAACTCCGTCCAGAAGCGCAGAATACTCCTGGGATCTTCACAGGCTTCGCGGAGTGACCTCGGGTGGTTGAGGATTTCTAGTCGCTGCGCTGTTACTCCCCCGCATTCCAGGACTACGTGGGCAGCTGATTCTTCGTCGCTCAGGCATCCTCTACATATAGGGCTGTCTGTTGCTCCGATGGTGAAGAGGTGTTTGTTTAGTGGGCAGTGTCCTGTGAGTGTTCCCACTAGGACGCATAGGTCTGATCTCGTCAGGCACAATAAGTGTTTGGTTAGTCTTGGTGAAGCAGCTGGGAGTGCTGCTCTGGATTGGCGGCACTCCTGTAGGCTTGACCATCTCTCGGTATGCGTTTCTCTGGCTCTGTATCCAAAAGACCGTAGATAGATACTATGGAAATAAAGGACTCTGAATATGAATTTTTGATGCAAACGCGCAAATTGTTGGGTCATCATACTAAAATAAGTAAGCTACATATATTGCACGCTGAGCTCCCTTACAAGCATCCCTAGTATTTTAATCACCGCCTCCCAATCATGTGCCCTGCGTGTCCTACGCGTGCCCTAATGTAGCGGTCGGAATGCGCGGGAGATTGGGCATTCCACCCTGGCCACAGCCTTACTTAGTCACGGATAAATGAGTCTTTAGCCATGATATGTATGTGGTTTAGGTCCTATCAGTGAATATGCGTAAGTCCATGCTTGATATTTGAATAGCAAAGTGGCTTCCATGTCACTTTGTTACATCACAGACATTGATCAAGGTATGCACATTGGCAAGGTTTGGCAACATGTCCAGCAGATTTATATGTTTATTGAAATGTTTGTACGCCTAAGCGGCAGAATCCAGCGATCTAAAATAAGTCTTATGTACTGACTGTAAAGTACCTGATTCACAAACAATAAATTAATTATGAAGATTTATGAAAATAAACTTAAAAATGTATTAAAAAGACCTTCTCATCATCAACCTATATTAGTCCACTGTTGGACCTTTGTGTCCTGTATTTGGCTTGCTGCATCCAGCATCTACCTGAAGTCTATCGCAGGTTGTCATCCGCCCTGGCTGGAGGGCATCCTACACTACGTTTACATGAATCAACACAACACATGAAAACTTGTTAAACGTAGCGGTTGTCGCTTCGCGAGATATGGTCGGCCCGCCGCCACTTCGGCTATTTAGGTAATCTAAAAAGACCTAGTATAAAATTAACCTAAGTATAAAATTTCACATATCATTTCAATCATAAACTATTGTAGTTTTCGCTTTGATTATTTAGGTTTCGTTTAAATGTATTTGTTAATACGTACTATACTTTTCATTTCTATTCACTATTTATTATGAAACCATGCTCAAAGTCAGTGTAGAAAACCTGCACATAAATGAGTATTCCTCGCCAACAAAATGAGTTTTGAGTCATAAAATCCCTCGAAACTTACCAGGCAGGTAGAATACTCCAAAGACAATTTCAACTTTTTCATTAATGAAAAGACTCAGACCAAAGAGAAATAAGAAAAGAAATAAAAGTTCATTTCGGTAGCATTATCAGCCGCGGCGGAAATCAACTTTCCTCACTCTGTCCGCTCTTTCACACAAACTCGACTTTATTTGCAGATCTATCAAAAAGTTTTGTTTGTGCTTAAAATCATTTAACTCTCATTTCAGTTATATAATTAAGGGTTAAGTTCGCAGAAACGTAAAATGTAGGTAGGTATAAAAATGGTTCGGGTGTTCTTATATAGAAAGCTCCATAGCTTAGTTTTAATTTATTCTCATTATGATTACAATACAATACTTCTTTATTGCGCCATCAATACAAAAAGAAATACAATAATAATGGATCTTAATACTAAGTCTTGTGGCACAATCGGCATCATCGCTAATAGCGCATTTCTTCCAGGCAACTAACTATTATTATATTTACACAGGCGACACAGGCTTGCTTCGTGCGGGGCCCCCGCAATAATGAGTAGTGTATCTAAGTGAAATAATAAATAATTTTGTATTTTTTTTTGTATTTTGTATTTAATTCTCCAAATGCATCAATTCAGGCTGCGAGTCACATCACAGCCAGATTTATCAAAGGTTTCTACTGCCGACGTAAATTAACTTATAAATAGCAATAAGCAACACAAGCCAAAAATCACTCGGTTAAAGAACTGAGTTATATCATAGATGAAGGAAACAATTTATATAAACAATTTATTTAATTCGTCCATGGTTATATCAAATGATTCTTATCCTAAAATACTTGTGGATTTATAGCAATTGTGTTCAAACCGGAAAGTACAAACACCGAGAGGCCTAACCCAGCAGTGGGCAAACACCCAGATGATGATGTCTGCAAATAGTTGGTAAATAGACATAAATATATTATGCTGTGTCTGCCTCATCTGTGTCTCAGTGGAAGACCGCCGAGCACCTCATTAGGGAAGATAAGTAATGTAACGCCCCGGTCCCACGTAAAATATGCAAGGCACGTCCACTAAGGACTCTTGTCCACAGAATGGGACATAGTGCAGACTAAGCTTTACCTGGGAAGCGGTGGCACCTTTCACTCTGAATTTACGGGTAGCTTCATGGTTTGGAT
This sequence comes from Eupithecia abbreviata, assembly GCA_943735965.1. Lineage (NCBI taxonomy): Eukaryota > Metazoa > Arthropoda > Insecta > Lepidoptera > Geometridae > Eupithecia > Eupithecia abbreviata. The sequence goes on from OX030980.1 coordinate 12,625,384, forward strand.
GCGGAGCTTAAGTAAGAGTGGGATGTCCAATTCTAATTCTATAGGCATGTTTACGTTAGTAGGTAGGGACCCATTTTTAAAGCATTTTAAAAATTTTCAACTTCTTTAATAAAAAAACATAAGTGTAGGTAAGTACCTCCATAAAAAGCGATTAAAACTCCCTAAACAAATATCTGTAGATCGTACACATAATTGTCCTGAGGCTGGAATCGAACCCGCAACCTTCTGCGTCCAAGAAGTACCGACGCCCACGGCGCCATAGAGGTCGTCACTCATAAGTGCATCTTTTAAAGGGCAATGCATACGCTTCTACAACAAAACTCCAAGTGAGTTGCAAAAATTATCAATAAATAAATTTAAAAAAATTGTGAAGCATATTCTTTGTAAAAAGGCTTATTAATGCAAAATATCAGATTATCTAGAAGATAAAAAAGCTTGGAACGAGTTTTGCTCCAACTCAAAATCTAACGATTTACAGATATGCAAATCATATGTACTAGACACATAAGTTATGAACATACTAGTGGTTTCTTCTCACTTCTTCCACTGGTGGACAAAAAATTGAAGTGAACATCAATATTGTAAGCGACGCGTAGGATTAAATGTTTAATTATAAGAATAATAAATAAACGCGTGTTGCTCGCGGGAGACGCAGGGCAACGGGGTGCGCTGGGGGTTGCGGGGGGATGCGCCGCGCCGCGCCGCCCGCACATGCAGGCAGGCAGTAGCTTTTTTAGACACCGCGCGCGCGCACGTCCGTTGTTTCTGCCTCTCCTTACACACTTCTCATTAAATAGTTTTTTGTCATACCTAACTACAGTCCCCACCTTCTACATTAAATGGTCTTCGAGCCTGATATACAAGAATGTCAAAAACACCTCCGACAAAAAGTGCAATGAGCACGAGAAGTGCCGTGAAAAAGGAGCAAATGGCCGCGCTGTTAGAAAAAGATGCTCAAACATCTCGCCGTGCTACGCAACAAGCTGTCGAAACCGGGAACAAGATGGAAGAAAACAATCCTGGCTCTTCCACAGCTCAAAGCGTTCGAGATCCTTCGCGAAAAAGGTCATCGACCTCTTCGACTTTGGTGCGAAAGAAAAAATTAGAACTGGAGGCCGCGGAGGCCCGAGCCAAAATCAGATTGGAGCTCATCGACAAAAGGCTGGAGGCAAACATTGCCGAGTTGGAAGACGAACGTAGCTCAGACTATAACCTTCCCTCTGAAAAATGTCTCAGCGATCAAAATGACTGTGTAGTGAACAAGTGGCTTGAAAAAAGTGATCAAGAATTTCAGTGCGCCACAAATGAACGGCACCCGGCACTACAGGAGCAGATCCTGAACTATATGTATCCCGCCGGGCCGCCACCCTCGGCCGCTGAAAACGCGTTCGCCGCTCGCCAGTCACCCGCCACGGAGGCGCTCGCTATCCCGTCGCCCGCCGCCGCCACCGCCGCCGCCGCCCGCCCGTCGCACGCCGCCACCGCCGCCACCGCCGCCGCCGCCGCCGCCCGCCCGTCGCACGCCGCCGCCGCCGCCGCCGCCGCCGCCGCCACCGCCACCGCCACCGCTCGCGGTACCGCTGATGATTCTACGACGATACAGGCACTGGCGAGCGCGCTGAAAGACCTAGCTGCTTCATCTGCCGGGCGTAAAAATGGAATAGAGGACAGAATGTTGAATCGATTGTGCACACCTAGGGAATTGCCCAAGTACTCTGGAGACCCGCTCGAATGGTTACACTTCCGGCAAGCCTACGAAGAATCGTCCCAAGTGTGTGACTTCACGGACCAAGAGAACCTCTGGCGCCTGAGGAGAAGCCTTCACGGACCCGCTAAAGAAGCCGTGACAGCCTTACTGATCGGTGCTGCCTCTGCCGACGATGTGATGACCACGCTTGAGTTACAGTTTGGAAATCCCGACGTCATCGTGTCCAAGATCCTGCAAGACATAAACAAGTTACGTCCAATGTCACAAGAATACCAAAAAGAGATTATTCCGTTCTCCGTGAAGGTCCGCAACTGCGTCGCAGCCATAACCGCAATCGGCGAAGAGGAATACCTGAAAGGAATGAACTTAGTTTCAGCTATCATGTCAAAGTTACCTATTGTGCTCATTTCAAAATGGACTGACTACAGTTATCCTCTTCTACAAAATAAAAGTAAGCCAAAATTAGTTGTGATGTCGGAATTCCTAAGTGAAGAGGCCAAGAAAATATCAATGACTTCAGTGAATTTGGCAATTGTGCCCTCTAGACAATATTACAGTGAACAACCAAAACATCGCACGTTATTAGTGAAAAATGAAAGTGACGATGATGATGATAAGTGTCGGTACTGTCGTGTCTCTAAGCACAAGTTGCAAGAATGTAAAAAGTTTAAAAAATCCCTGCGTAGGGACCGGTGGACCTTTGTAAAACGACACGGGATGTGTTATAAGTGTTTATCGTCGAAACATAAACAAGACAGTTGCCCCGCGCCGGTTTGTGACATAGACGAGTGTGGGCAATCTCATCACCGCTTGCTACACTATGTGAATAAAAAGAACTCAGTGCAAAATAATAGTGTGAACATTACCGATGTGACGGAAACTGAAAACGAGTCCGGTACCGAAAGAACCGAAATCGGTTCCGAGACTGATAGCGAATCGCGATTGGAAAAAGTGAACCATTTAAAAATTAAAACCAACAGTGTTAAGGTTTTGTTAAAAACGGTGCCGATTTACCTTCACGGACCTAACGGTGTGTTTAATTGTGTAGCACTACTCGATGATGGCTCAACAGTGACACTGATTAGCGCCGCACTCGCATCGAAAGCCGGCTTACGCGGTAAAAAACAGTCAATGCGTGTGTGCGGAGCCTGGAACAACAGTGAAGTAGTGTGTCACAGTGAAATGATAAATCTAGAACTGTCTAACAGCGCGGGACAAAAGTACTCTATTCGCGCGCGTAGTGTCAGTGACCTTAACTTACCTGTGCAAAATGTAAGTGATGTGGATTTGAGTAGATACGAACAGTTAAAACCCGAAATAAAAAGTGTGATTAGTGATGGACAAAATAAACCAGACATTTTAATAGGGCAGGACAATTACGAACTACTCTTACCTTTGGAGATTGTCAAAGGTCAATCACGTGATCCGTTCTTCACCCGTACTCCACTGGGCTGGTGCATGCACGGCTGCGTACGATCCAAGTCCGCTCTCGATGATGAAGTGAAGCTGCAGTCTACTCTGTTTCTGTCGGAGAAGGAAGACACAGAATCTGAAAGAATACTAAAAGAAATACAAGAGGAGATGCGCCACTCATTCGCGATTGATTCTGCAGGAATGTCAAGTAAGCCTAGAGAAAATCGTCTCGATGTACAAGCAGTTGAATACCTCCAGAATACTACCACCTTGAGAGATGGAAGATGGTACGTGGGACTGCCATGGAAAGGTACTTTCGGTGACGTCATGCCTAACTCATATGAAAATGCCTTGTCGAGATTGAAAGGAGTCGAAAGAAAAATGAAATTAAACCCCGATTTCGCCGCACGTTATAAAGAAAGAATCGACCACCTATTCAAGAACGATTACGCTTCAGAGTTCACTCAAACAATGAGCCCGAATAGAATATGGTACTTACCGCATTTTGGAGTTGACAACCCTAATAAAAAGAAACTTCGTTTGGTGTTCGACGCAGCAGCCCAAACTTCAAAAATATCACTAAATGACTACCTCCTGAAAGGACCCGACCTACTCACATCACTTTACGGGATTATGTTGAGATTTAGAGAGCAAAAGATAGCTGTCACAGCTGACATTCGGGATATGTTCCTACGAATTAAAATGCGAGATGAAGATAGAGATGCCTTCCGCTTCCTGTGGCGAGAATCACCTAAAAAACCAGTAAAAACTTGTATTATGACCAGCTTGATTTTTGGCGCGAATTGTTGACCATTCATATCGCAGTTTGTCAAAAAAAAAAATGCCGAGAGATTTTTAAAGACCAACCCAGCGGCTGTAAAAGCTGTTTGTAAACAACATTACATGGACGATTACATAGATTCGATGGATGACGAAGAAACCGCGTGCCGTCTAGTGAATGACGTCACTTATATACATAAACAAGGCGGATTTGAGATAAGAAACTGGACATCGAATATTCAATCTGTGCTAAGCGAGTTACCCGCAGAAAACCGGCTGGCAACACATGTATCGTTCAAAGACGGTCAACAACATGAAGGAGAACGCACGTTGGGCCTTATTTGGTTTCCTGTCGATGATAACCTGGGTTTCGACATATCATTCAAGCGTATACCTACCCAAATATTATGCGGACAAAAGAAACCTACCAAAAGAGAAATGCTCCGGGTGTTGATGTCTATCTTCGATGTTTATGGGTTTCTCGCACCCATAACCATAAAAGGAAAAATAATGCTACAAGATACTTGGAGATCCGGCATCACTTGGGATAGCGAACTACCAGACGAAATATTCTTAAAATGGACCGAATGGCTCAACATTATGAAAAACATAGATAAAATTCGCCTACCCAGGCACTACGAGTCGGCTACGAAAAGTACAAGTACCGAACCCGCGCGTACGGGCGATACGCAACAAGCCATATCGAGTGCGCGTGCACCGAATAACATACCGCCGGCGGCGGCGGTGCGAGGGCAGCCTTCGTACAGAAACCTAGAACTACACACATTTTGTGATGCGTCGGCTCGTGCGATGTGTGCTGTTGCATACTGGCGATGGATTGATACAACAGATCGTATTCGGATCGCCTTCGTTTCCAGCAAAACTAGAGTAGCACCCGTGAAATACGTTTCAATGCCCCGCTTAGAACTACAGGCGGCCGTTATGGCGGGAAGATTAGCTGATTACATAATTAGCGAACATAGAATAAAAACGAATAAAAGGGTATTCTGGTGTGATTCATCTACAGTGCTACACTGGATACGCAATGACGCGCGAAAGTATAAAGCGTATATCGCTCACCGCTTGGGTGAACTAGACGAGCTTTCAAAAATAAACGAATGGAGATACGTACCTACGAAGTTGAACATCGCCGACATCGCCACTCGGGAATCATGCGATATTAATATTTTACAAAATGAATGGTTTTACGGACCGAATTTTCTATATGAGGAGGAGCATACCTGGCCTAGAGAATCGGAAATGCAATTACCTAAAGTCGGTGACGAGGACCTGGAATACGTAAACAATATCCAGGTCTCCCCCGAGTTACTCCCTCCTGTTCCGGAACCTGAGAAATTTTCTTCCTGGCTGAGATTGGTAAGAGCTACATTCGCTATGCTATCATTTATAGATAGATGCAGAAAGACCTCCAGTGTTGGTGCAGAGATCGCGACAATGGAACGCGCTGAAAACCTGCTGTTGAAGTACTCCCAGATAAAGTCATTCCCAGATGACCTGCACAACCTGAGGCTAAATAAAAGGTTACATAGAAAAAGTAGACTACTTACCCTGTCGCCGGTACTAGGAGATGACGGCCTACTGCGATTGGCCGGCCGTATAGACGCCGCACCTGAAATACCTACCTGCGTGAAATGGCCTATTATACTCGACGGTCATTGCCACGTCACTCACCTGCTTGTGAAGCACCACCATGAGAAAGCGTATCACGGCAATCAGGAATTAGTAGTGAACGAACTGAAACAGAAATACTGGATTATAAAACTAAGAACTACGGTAAAATATATAAGTTCTAAATGCATGTTGTGTAGAATAAAGAAAGCGCAGCCTGCTCCACCCAGAATGAGTGGATTGCCTGAAGCTAGACTTGCGCATCACCAGCGCCCCTTCTCGTTTACTGGATTGGATCTATTTGGACCACTGGAAGTGTCTGTTGGAAGAAGAAGAGAAAAGAGGTACGGTGTAATTTTTACCTGTCTTACCGATCGAGCTGTTCATATCGAAATCGTTAATCAGTTGACTACCGACGCTCTGATAATGGGTTTACGGCGAATGGCGGCGAGAAGAGGCTGGCCATTGTATCTATATTCCGATAATGGGACAAACCTGAGAGGCGCAGACACGGAGCTGAAGAAGTGCGTTTTGGAGCTTGATCAGGAGAGACTGAAAGAAGGAGTAAGTACCTACAGTATGGCCACTACTTGGATTTTCATACCGCCTGCTAGCCCACACTGGGGAGGAGCATGGGAGAGATTGATAAGAAGTATCAAAAGCTCACTTAAAGTGATCCTCAAGGACCGAGCGCCGCGCGATGAGACCCTTCAGACGCTGATGGTAGAAATCGAGCACGTCATCAATAGCCGCCCACTCACCCATGTTTCGGTGGAGCCTACCAGCGAGGAGACATTAACCCCGAACCATTTTATACTGGGTACATCCTCCAACTTACCTACACTAGGAACTTTTGACGAATCCGACACTTACTTGAGAAAGCAGTGGCGCCTGTCACAAAAATTAGCTGACATGTTTTGGAAACGGTGGGTGAGAGAGATTCTTCCAGATATGAGGCCTAGACAGAAGTGGCACGCAGAACAAAAACCCCTGTTGATCGGTGATTTGGTGCTGATCGTTGATCCCAATTCTCCCCGAAACGTGTGGCCAAAAGGCGTGATACAGAACGTATTAGCTGGCAAAGATGGTAGAATTCGAGTGGTCGACGTAAAGACTAAGTCTGGAATATTGCGTAGAAACGCAACACGCGTCGCACGCATAGCAGTTGAGGATGAGTGCTGCTCCAGCACTAAGGGGGGGAATGTAAGCGACGCGTAGGATTAAATGTTTAATTATAAGAATAATAAATAAACGCGTGTTGCTCGCGGGAGACGCAGGGCAACGGGGTGCGCTGGGGGTTGCGGGGGGATGCGCCGCGCCGCGCCGCCCGCACATGCAGGCAGGCAGTAGCTTTTTTAGACACCGCGCGCGCGCACGTCCGTTGTTTCTGCCTCTCCTTACACACTTCTCATTAAATAGTTTTTTGTCATACCTAACTACAGTCCCCACCTTCTACAAATATAATAATAAATAGTATAAAATATGACTGGTCTAACTGCTTATTTGTAAGCCTAAAGAAATAAACTTTCATTTAATTTCATTTCATTTCACGAAGGTGATTATGTTGAAGGCAGGCACTAAAGTGCACCTATCCAGTTCTCTTTAGTGCCTGTCTTACATAGTGTTTAGTACCAGTCCGTCGTTCAGTGCCACCGAGGATGTCGTCGTGTAAGTCATCTTTGCAGAGACAAGGTACTAAAGTCTTCTTATGAAGCCGACTAAGCAAATAATCTAGGGTTACGCGAGGTTCCCTGGCCGGTATTGCAGATTGAAAATGTACCAAAATAGATATAAAACAAATTACGCTGGAGAATCTAGCAATGTAGAATATATAATAGAAGTAAAATAATATAATATATATCATGTAGATAAACATACCTATATATGAAAGCCTAGACAGTTAATATACACCTAAAAAATTAAATTTGATGTCAGCACTCTTTCAATATATAATAATACTAGCTGCGCCCCGCGTTTTCACCCGCGTGGTGATAGATATTTTGGATAATATTCAATATATCTTTATAAATTGTAGCCCATGTGTTATTCTGATTTATAAGCTATATTATTGTAAAGTTTCATTAAAATCCATTCAGTAGTTTTTACCTATGTGAAAGAGTAACAAACATCCATCCATCCATCCATACTTACAAACTTTCGCGTTTATAATAGTAGGATAATACCTCGGTTTAAAGACATTTATTCTCAAAAAGACACCGTGGCACTTACATGAGAAATAAATTACTATAAAATAGGTGTCAATTTAAAGTACTTAGGTACCTAGCTCGTCTTCGTAAATAGGTAGTACCCATGCAATGCATCTAAAAATAACTATCTGATTAGTTATATAGATTTTGATAGTTTTGTTTTGAATGCATTGAATGAGTTTACCAATACCTAGATCTAATTACAGCATAGATGAGAACTCCCCGTAGAATAATGATTCTACGTTCCAATTCCAGGACGTGATAATCAATGGATTATCACGTACCGGAAAACAACCGGGAAGTCGATCGGAAAATCGTCGAAGAAGTTGTATTTCCCCGGGTTTTTCCGATCATTTCCCCCTGTAATTACCCCAGTTAAGTTCAGCCCTTGGGGTATAATCCAGAAGACACGTGCGTGACCACCCGCCCTCTAATTGTCGCACCGAACCTCTAACGAACTGAAAATGAGTAATGGACATACACTGAAATTCTTTACGAGATATTTTCAACATGGCTCTGTCGTTAAAGTCAAAGTTCTTTAAAAATTCAAAAAATTCAATTTATTTTATTTCTTTAGGCAAAACAAGCAAAACACTTACAAAATAAGCACTTAGATTTGTCATACTATATATTATAATCAAATAAGATTATTTTACTGTTCTTTCACTTAAATTTTTTGTCCACTCACATTTTTTGACACGCACACTTTATTTTCATGTAGAACATCTAAAACTCGAACATCTATTAGTTTGCAAATTAATCTTTTGAGATAATAATAATGCTGGACAATCTAAACAACATCATCTAAATAAACCAAAACTAAGTGCTTGGGTTATGGGTACTAGATGACTGATATACTTAACAGAATACATAACTTAGATAGACATTTTTATTATACATAGAAAAATACCCACAACACCTGGAATAAAAGAACAAAACCTTTTGTTAGTGTAGTGATAATAAGTGTATGTGCAGAAGTGCTATCTTAAAGAACACGAACAAAGTGTCTTCACCTTAAGTATAGAGACAATAAGAAAAGTGCTAATGGACACGTTCTTAGTAATATGTTGTTATAAAAATAAGTTAGAACTAAATTACCCATTAGCCAATTCTATGGCTAGATTGTAATTATACTCTAGTGTATTTAACATTTATATAAGTATACTAGACAATATAAAAAAAAACTGGAATAAATATTTGCAGAATGGTTGCATTTGTCCCAAGACGGGAAATGCAACCTCCTGCGTCACAGGCAGACATTCGCCCGCCGCGCCACGTTGGTCGTCAAAGATGCCACCATTTTTTCAGTACATCGTTCAAAACCATCGAGGTATCAAGTAAACATTAGTACTTGGACTTCAATTTATAAGTAAGAGTTATAAACGATCTGATGCAAGCGAGCGGCAAGAAATAGCGTGCCAAAAATGCGAAATACCATGCGAAAAATATACACGCTCGAATACATAAGCTGTGCTCGAGATTTTTATTCTACGAGTAAATTAAATTATAATATTTGAAAGTAAAATATTGTCGAATCGTTTACTAGCTGTTGGTTCCCATTGCCATAATTTATATTCAATTAAGAAACAAAGCGGTAGAGGACCTCAGTGGCAGCGACCGTTCGTAATTAATAGCGGTGAGAGTGTCGCATTGCGCTGCGCTAATTGCAAATCAATCTGATGTGTGATGAACGCTCTGTCAGTGCTAATGTAGACGATAGTTACGCTGTTTTAAACGGTGGCTAGGTATTCCATAGTGGTTTAGTTAAAGTATTGTTTAATAGTTTTAAAATTTCAATATCAAAGTACTTTCTTTAATTTAGACCTTAGAGGACTTTTGCACACGTCACAAAATACAAACAAAGGTTAAATTAGAAAATTAAATGATCGCTTTGATTTTATGTTCACTTCAATATTTTTGAGGTAAAGTAATGAACGTGTTCTTGATTGGAGACCTCGATGCGGTAAACGTAGTGTAGAACGCTCTCCGACCAGGAAACAATGAAGCAAACAAGATACCTTTACCGTGTTAGTTTTCGAGTTGTAGCAAAACTCGTCCCAAAACTCGTCTCTATATCAGATCAAGCTAGAGGATAAGCCTCTAGCTTGATCTGATATATTGTAGTAAGCCTTTTTACAAAGAATTTGTTTGGCAATTAGTTTGAATTTATTTAATAATAATTTTTATAAAAATCGAACGTAATTTTATCACATCATCATCATCGTGCAACTTTACATCTGCGCCATTTTGGCTTTCATCATATGGCCATAATCCCCACGCTGAGCATGCGGGGTGGGGACCGCAGTTCGGTGGTAACTAGTATGATTTCATAACACTATGATTTAACCCGAAGGACGTCCACAGTTGGCCCCACCAGTCGCTGACCAGTCTCTTACAACGCTATCATTGCTTATTTATTTCATGGAATGGACCAACGCAACGGTGAAAATAGTGTCAAGATATTTTTGTCGTCTATTATTAGATCAAGCTTCGTTTTTAGGAGCACAAGACGGTTTACGATGCGTGGTTTATTGTTCCTATTTTTACAACCGGCCTGCAAGAAGGGGCCTATTCGTTAGTACGCTACGAAATGTTTCACTTTATCTGAACACGTACTAAGTAGGTATAAATCCTTTTATGTACCCAATATTTTTAGTGCGCGTTACGTTCTTGCATGAAAAAGTCTCAAATATAAAACGGGCTAGAGCACAGACTAACTCGACTTAGAACTATGATTTTGACAATTCAATCGAGACCCATCGTTTCATGATCCTTGAGATCAAATATCGGTTCTTACAGATAGAAAAGCTACTCTGTTTTGGCAATAACCGGCTCTTACGTGTAATTTCTTTTGTTTCAGGTACCTACTACATATTTGTGCTGTTTAGGATTTTTCTAGAACGCGTTCGTCCTATTACTCGCTCGGCTGCGATCAGTGATACACACATATAGCAGGTAATAAATATATTTCCGCAGCTTTGAGCTTGAGATCCCTCATTTCTTGCAAAAAGCGATTTCCCACAGCCGTGTGAGGCGCCGGAAGTAAAGGAAATGATGTGGCGAGATCTATATCGTAGACAAGGTGAATTGGAATATTAGAATAAATATATTTTTATTGAATTTTTGATATAGGTGAATTTGTTAGGCGGCAGGTATCTGTTGAACCCTTTTAGAGTATCGATAGCTATTGTTGGACGGTTCTTGAAGAGGATGTTGAGGAAATGAAGGTTTTCATGTCCCATGCTTTGAACACAGTTGTAGAATTATAATGTATTGAAAAGTTGGTGGATATAAAATTGTGGAATTGTAAATATTATGGTGTGTTTTGTATTTCAATTCTATCTTTCTATCTAAAGATCCTATAGTATAGAGTCCCAAAAAGGGGTCCAAAAAGTTTCATAATACATTCGGCCCGTTCATTTTGCTACGAGACTATAACGAACAAATAAACAAAACTTGTATGGAAGAACAACAAACGTATTGCAACCAACAGTACTGCCAATTTTTTTTAACGTTATCCATTTTTAAAAGCTCGGGATACATTATTTCATTAATACGATAACATTTCTGGCGAATACAGGACGTTCCCGTATTCACCGGAAATGTTTGTAAGGTTGAACCTGTTGACCGATTTATGTCGTTCCCTGTACAAATATCCGGTCACCAACACAATGTCATATTCAGTGCACATCGTGTTATCCCGACTCCACGCCACGAGAGCTCTTCAGCTGTTGAAGCTCTTGCGGATCAGCGATAATGGCCGCCACTTATCGACCTGCAAACATGGACGTGTTTTTATTTCGGTTAGTACGAGTAGCTCACATATCAAGTGCTTACCAGAGATAATAAACTGAACTAACATATTTAACTCGATCGATCTCAAAACTTCTTGTAGATAGTGAGGTAAAACTGCAATCACAAATAGGTACGTGTACGGTATGGTGATCGCAATAGTAAAACCAATAATAATGTTTCAAGGTAGAGGCAGTCCTAGTTTCTTCCTTTTGCCGCTAACTGTACGAACTAATGTTCGCCAAAGCTGGTCTTGGCTACAGTATAATAGTAGGTAGAAGACTACCTATAACGCAGGTGTACTTACCTTAAACGTCATTATTATCATCAGCCCGTACATGTCATAGGACATAGGCCTCTCCCAATCGACGCTACGAATAACGGTCCTTAGCCGCCTCCTTCCATCGACTCAATGCGAATTACCGTGAACGTACTACATACTAGTGTAGTAGATACGTTCAAGGTTAGTGTACATATATCTGCCTCATGAATAGAGAAATTATACCTAAGTCTAGGCATCATTCATTAAAATTTCGAAGCACTTCTATCAAACAAAAAATACGTCTAGATGATCTACGTGCCTAGCTTGTACATACACATTTCAACGCTATATAAACTTTTAACACTTTGACTGCTGAAATCACACGGTATGTGTTTTCTACAAGTGACTAATATGCGTAAATCCACACTAGCGCAGCGGCTGAGAAAATACAGATCTGTGTGACTCAGCACAGCCGTAATATTTTTCGAACGAAACGCATGTGCGGCGCAACACAACCGCTGTGTAGAGCGGCAGCACGAATTTTTTAGGTTAAAAAAAAAGATCGCAGTCGTCGAAAAAAAATCGCAGTCAAAGTGTTAACACCAAATAAACCTGTACCGTAAAAACCATTTGCACCACAAAATATCTTGGTATCTTCGGTACAAAATATCGCCATTTCACGTGAGTAGTTTCGTAAGCACCATCAGTTAAGAGAAGCGCTACTTGGTTTCTCATAAATAGATTGCGATCGCACGCTGCTGGAGAAATTATGGTGAAAGGGGTTTCGTTTTCCTGAAACTAAAATGTAGGTAAATGTTAGTACTTAGCCGTAATCTGAAGGTTTGCTTCTTGTTTGTGAATATTGCTTTACTTAAATTTGTATTTTGACACCGTGTAATGCTTTTTCCTTTTAATTTACTAATATAACGAGCAAGGTACTTTCTAATTTGAATATCACCTTACGATCAGGTATTTGTGTTTCTGGAAGCAACAATTTTGTTATACTCCTAACATTATGGATAAAGTTACTTGTTGCTATTTATATAGCTAGGTAAATTTAATTTTGTAATGTTCTACTTTTTATTATAATAGTTTCAATATGTCCTACTTTATAGTGAACAAATAATATTTTTCCTTATATTATTTTACTTCTTTTCACTTCTTCCACTTGTGGACAAAAAATTGAAGTGAACAGTAAAATAATTTTATTTGATAATAATTTATATATAAAATATGACTTGTCTAAGTGCTTATTTTGTAAGCCTAAAGAAATAAATGATTTTTTACTTTTTACTTTACTTTATTTTATCATAAATATCTAAAATAACGGCGCGGTTTTATTATTTTTGTCATGTTTGTAGAAACGTGACAAAAAAGCTGTTAATAAATCGACTTAAAATAACTCGTTTCGTGCTTTTAGATACAGAACTTAACAGAAGTTCTAAAATATCTTCCCTTAAAAACGAATAGCTATACATAATAGAGAATGTGTTAAAAATATCCAATACATTGAAAAATCTACATCCGTCTATAATTTAATTTCCCAAAGTAATGACAAAGGATACCTTATAGTACAAAGGAGCAGAGTGAAGGGCGGATGAAAGTCTTCAGAATGACCAAAGTTTTGGGCCGCTGAGTCAACATGGCCGTCTCGACACGCCTTTACTACTTGGACTAAGATATCTTGATCTGGGAAACATAATAAAATATAGAGCCATACTTTAGCTGTCTCGTTTTCTTATCATCATCATCATCATCAGCCTATGTAAGTAGACTGCTGGACATAGGCCTCCCGAGCTTACCCCATTCAAGTCAAGTCAATAGCATTTATTTCTTTAGGCTTACAAAATAAGCACTTAGACAAATCATACTATATAATATCAATTAGTGGTTGTCCGTTCTCTTTTTTCTTATAATCTAGCTGCGCGCCGCGGCTTTGGCCGCGTGGAAATATATGTGTCAAATGGTTTATAAAGCTTCCTGTTGAATAAATCTATTTATTCGAACAAACTGTTTCAAAATCCGTGATTTTAAAGATCTAAGCATACATAGGGACAGACAGACAGCGGGAATTTATTTTGTTTTATTGTATGTAATGAAAATTAAAAATATTAATACAATCATTTTTGTAGTCATTGTTATTAGTTTTGGTAATCGAAGTTATTCATCAGTTTTTTTTTTTCATAGATCAATCATTAGTGTGCTTTTAGTTCATACCCAGTTGCTCCGTACAATATTATGTGCAGTCTCGAATAATATCGAGTTTTCATGAAGACCCGATGATATTGGTTTCCATTGTTGAAAGTTCTGATCCCTCCAGAACATCGTGAAACTCACATAACGAGATAAAAGATGTTTCCGGGAGATATTCCCGATGGTTTTACCGGTTTTGTGGTCGATGTCTTTGCTGATTCAAAGAAATACTTAGATCAGATTCCTTTGCGATTATTTTCCCTTCCTTTTTCTCCCCGTTACTTTTGCTATTACGCATTATTATGGAGACGAGCGTTTAACACTTTTACTGCGGTTTTTTTTCGAAGACTGCGATCTTTTTTTTAACATAAAAAATTCGTGCTGCCACTCTACACAGCGGTTGTGTTGCGCCGCACATGCGTTTCGTTCGAAAAATATTACGGCTGTGCTGAGTCACAAAGATCTGTATTTTCTCAGCCGCTGCGCTAGTGTAGATTTACGCATATTAGTCACTTGTAGAAAACACATACCGTCTAATTTCAGCAGTCAAAGTGTTAAAGATATCCGATACTACTGAACGCATCAAGATCAAGTTCAGCGTGAATGTAGTAAAATTTCCGACTTGAATAATAGTTTACTTTTCATGGAAGAATACATCTTGCTAAGCCGTGACCAGCGGTGGACTAACATAGACTGATGATGAAGCCGTGACCAGAAGCAAATTTGATATGTTTATGGAAACCTAAGTACAATTTTGAACGCGTAATTCCCAACCACGCTTATTTCTCTAGGATTTCATTTGAAAGAAAGAAATTTACTTAGGTAAATATTGTACGCCTGACCTTGCCCGCCAGCCGCACATGCCTGCCACATAAAGTAAGAAGCTCATAGGCCACTCAGAGCTACCGTAAACTTTATTGTCCGGAACCACTCACTTCCCAGAGATGTTTCAAAAAAACACTTGAAATAGTAATAGGGCCGTAAACCAGAACCCGGCCGGGCGTAATGTACGCTTTTGTTTGACGGGACAATTATTTCACAATCGACTTAATATCCGGTTCTAAAATACCAAGCATACAATCATTTTGTACATATTTCTATGAACAAAAGAGTTTTTCGTGCATTGAAACATTTTAAATTAATACAGGTTTGTAAACCCTTTTCAGGAAATTGTTCCCTTCACGCCGATTCTTCTAGAGTCGATTCCCGTCACGTCGATTCTTGTAAAGTCTCATCATCATCATCATCATCAGCCTATAGCAGTCCACTATTGAACATAGACCTCCCCCAATGAGCGACATAGCGCCCTGACATTTAGCTTGCCGCATCCAGCATCTACCTGCAGTCTTTCGCAGGTCGTCATCCCACCTGGCCGGAGGGCGTCCTACACTACGTTTACCGAGTCGTCTCCAGGTATATACATATCAACATGTTTTACCGATTACGGTAAAACATGTAAAACAGTAAATAATAATTGAATTATTAGTAACTTGTTTTGGAAATAATTTAAAATCACGTAGATGTTTTAAAAACCAGCAATTCCTTTTCATCTCCACTTAAACCCTCATCACATCTATCACGATGAAAAAAAGGGATTTATTACGTTTCACCAAGTTTTAAAATGAGTTGGCAATCGGAAAAGCAATTTGTTTTTATAACGAGGCTTAGCAGGAAGTGCTGGTGCATTTTAACGTTCCATTAAGGTTAAATATTGTTAGCGGGATTTTTAAGTGTCCATTTTAGGTGATAATTGGATAGAACAGAATTATTAACAAACAACTCTTAACTTTTATTGGGATCTAACGATGGTGGACTCCAACCCAACGTCTCTTCTCCTAAGCCAACCTAAACTGCACGTGGTACATTTTGCTAGACAGATATATAGATAATACTTTATTGAAAAGAAGAAAAAAAATTATAGCCACACACAATAATAAACAGTTACAAAAAAAAGGAAAACTCATAAAAAATACAAAACAACTAAAGTAGTAGGGATTTAAACTTTATATAATGTAGCGTGGTAGTAGAGTCCCAAGTATAAGAATAACTGGTCTTTCCCTATGTGCGCGGCTAATAAGGACCAATCTCAGTTTGCACACTCAGTTTATAAAAACAATGTAAAATTATAATTTAAAAAACAAGATACAATTGTCAGTGAAGGAATCGCGGCTAGCTCTTCCCGGGATGCTGATGTAATAATAGTCGAGTATAGGGACAATAGCTATATTGTATAAAACTACGACTAATATGGATGTTAATGAGTGCGGTTTGAATGGCTGCTGGTGATGCACTGACCTCTGTAGGCGCCCGGTCCGCGCTCGCGGCACGGGTAACCTACTTAGGTCGAACTGCTGATGCTGCTAAAATCCTCCGTGTTCGATGTATCGAACAGTCAGATAAAGAAGCTCTGGTGAAAATATCAATCCATCTTCATTATTTGATAACTCATTATTTTACAATTATTTTCCATTTAACACGATGATTGATTTTACACTGACAGAAAAGTGTCCAACCAGACACAGTTAGGTTTAAAGATATTTATTCTCAAAAAAAACACAGTCACTTACATGAGAATAGTTATTTAGCTTAGTGTAAACAATTTGTATAATGTAAATATAGGTTGTTCGATCTATAGGTAAGTTATTAATTACATATTGCACAAATTAATTCAAAAGATAAGTTACAACAAAATAGGAAAAAGATTACACATTACAAATTAGATTAGATTATAGTACACTTCTAGGAATTAACAATATTACAGAATTGGCCAATTTTCTAGAACAAAAGTAGCGAGTTCAGTTTTGAAGGTATCAATTGAGCTAACATTTTTCAAAATTTCACAGTTGCCATTAACAAAATCATCATCTCAACTTTGGATTAGACTCAGTATTCATTATGAGATTTAAGATGTTTTACTATTGTAAATGGTGTTGCGAGCGACGCAAGTTCCGGTATTAGGGAAATAAAAAAGATTCTGAAGAAGCTTTAAAATACAAGGCGCGGTGGGCTTGGTTGCGGGTTCGATTCCCACCTTGAAGCAAATGTTTTTACGATCTGCTGATATGAGTTCCAGGTGTTCTGATCATTTTCTATGTGTAATAAAAAATATTTGTATATGTATTGTATATATGCATATTAGTTATCTTATACCCATAACACTAACTCGCCTTTCTAGAAATGATGCTGAGTGGTATGTTCCTCTTCTACAGCATTATCTTTATTAAAAAAAAGTTTTGTAAAGCTAGACCCGACTCTTCTACTTAGACTTAAGATTTTTTTTTTTAATTGTTTCACGACCGATGTGGCGCGGGGGCGAAGGTCCGCCTGCGATGCAGGAGGTTGCGGGTTCGATTCCCGCCTCGGAACAATTGTGTGTACGATCTGCAGATATTTGTTCCGGGTGTTCCGGTCGTTTTCTATGTATAATAAAAAAATATCTATCTATGTAATGTATTGTATTATGTATATCAGTCATCTACTGCCCATAACACAAGCTCTGCTTAGCTTGGGGCTAGATGATGCTGTGTGAATTGTCCAGCATTATTTATTTATTTAAACTGGTAGAACTCGTCAGACCATTGGATCTGTAAATACGCTAGTCTGCGGTTACTTTTAAAATCAATAATAAACTGTTGCTATAAATGCAACATCATTTTTGACATCATACAAGGAATTTTACTAGTAACTGGTATTATTACTTTCAATAATCACACACACACACACACACATATACAGAAACACACAAAATCAGACTTAAGATTTAGAACCCGAATTATCATAAAGCCGCAGTTAGTTGATTTTTGACTATCACGTAGAAAATATTTACGTAAGCGTCTCTACAGAGAAAACGTATTAAGGGTAATAAATCACTGGATCAAAGTTCGATTGAGCTGAAAATATGCCAGAGCTGAGCTCATGGTGAATCGACTGAGCGGTACGATTATTACTGTTTGTATGGACGTTTCTGATAACTGTATTTTTCCTTATGTCTGTTGTAATATATATCTAGAAGATAAAAAAGCTTGGAACGAGTTTTGCTCCAACTCATAATCTAACAACTTACAGATAAGCAAATCATATGTACTAGACACATAAGTTATGAACATACCAGTGGTTTCTTCTCACTTCTTCCAACTGGTGGACAAAAAATTGAAGTGAACATCAATATAATAATGAATAGTATAAAATATGACTTGTCTAAGTGCTTATTTGTAAGCCTAAAGAAATAAACATTCATTTCATTTCATTTCAATAGGCGGAGAAGCATGTCTTGTACCACGAGTATGTACTGCTCAACAATAAATAGTAACATTTCATGCGGTACTAGCTGAAGAAAATATCTTTCGTATAAACCTTTAAGTTTACTTAAATAAATAAATAATGCTGGACAATCTACACAGCATTATCTAGCCCCATGGTAAGCAGAGCTTGTGTTATGGGTACTAGATAACTGATATACATAATACAATACATTACATAGATAGATATTTTTTATTATACATAGAAAACGACCAGAACTCCCGGAACAAATATCTGCAGATCGTACACACAATTGTTCCGAGGCGGGAATCGAACCCGCAACCTCCTGCGTCGCAGGTGGACCATCGCCTACCGCGCCACATCGGTCGTCAGATATACATAGTACAATACAATCTTTAGATAGATATTTCATTATTATACATAAAAAATATACCCAGAACGTCCGTTACAAATATTTAGCATATCGTACAATAGCGGTGTAAGTGATCCCAAGGCGGGAATTGAACCCGCTACCTGTATATCAGTTATCTAGTACCCATAACACAAGCTCTGCTTACCATGGGGCTAGATAATGCTGTGTGAATTGTCCAGCATCATCTATCAGTCATCCAGTACCTACCTATTAAGATAACACAAGTTGTGCTTAGCTTGAGGCTAAATGCATGGATTGTCCAGCATTATTTATTTATTTATCTTTCGTGACACTTTAACTAAATAATGATAATATATTACGTACTTAGCTCCCGCGTAACCTTACTCTGTGACGAACACTTAACGAATGATCAAATATTCAACATTTATCGTGAAACCAGGCACTTACCGGGAGAGTCCCCAAAGACGAGGTAATTCTAAATTGCTCAACTTTGACTACAGTCTGATGTATCTACTCTGTCAAACTGTACTTAAGTGGGACTAAGTTTTCCTTGAGGCTTCGAAGCTGTCAATCTTAACTAGCTATCGAAATAATAGTCTATACTAATATATTATAAAGATGATAGATTTGAATTTTTGTTTTTCTCATCATCAGCCTATGTTAGTCCACTGCTGGACATAGGCTTCCCCCAATGAGCGCCGTAGTACCCTGTCTTCAGCTTGACACATCATCTACCTGCAGTCTTTTGTAGGTCGTCATCCCACCTGGTCGGAGGGGATCCTACGTTTACCGAGTCGTGGTCTCCAATCAAGAACACGTTTGCCCTAGCGGCCGTTCTTCACGAGATTTTGTTTGTTTATTTACATTGAATAGCCTCCGAAACAACTGGACCGATTTGAAAAATTATTCCATTGTTAGGAAGCTACACTATGCCCGGGTGTCATAGCCTATATCTACTAACCGTAACTGAGCCAGTCCATTTGACGATAGTAACGACGACGTCATCCTGCGACTGGAGTCGGCGGCGACCACGGGCCTTTTTTTCTAATACTCGTCACTAGACATAACGAGAGGAGCGGCCTAGGGACGAGTTTAATTAGTAAACGTAAAGTTTATTGTAACGTGAACGAGCGGCCCCGGCGCGGGGCGGGCGGCGCGCGGTGAGCCGCGCGGAAATATTGCAAGTTGGTACTGGGCCAGGGCGTGTCCAACTACAACACTTTGACTGCGATTTTTTTTCGACGACTGCTATCTTTTTTTTCACCTAAAAAATTCGTGCTGCCGCTCTACACAGCGGTTGTGTTGCACCGCACATGCGTTTCGTTCGAAAAATATTACGACTGTGCTGAGTCAAACAGATCTGTATTTTCTCAGCCGCTGCGCTAGTGTGAATTTACGCATATTAGTCACTTGTAGAAAACACATACCGTGTGATTTCAGCAGTCAAAGTGTTAACAAACACATTTTGAGACACTCACCATCGATGTTTAAATACAGGGCGTCCCACAGCCATGCCACATGGAGGCAAAGTTCCTTAAATATAGTAGATAAAATGTTTTACTGAAAGCAGAGAGACATTTAGGCAGGTTCGATTCCCGTTTCAGACAGGCGATTATCAAAAATCTGAATGCAGTTTAAATTGTTTTCATAAATAAAATTATATCTTCTTTCAGTAAAATTTTCTATCTACAATATTTAAGGTACTTTCCCTCCGTGTGGCATGGCTGTGGGACGCTCTGTATACAAGCTGAAGACTATCGGACTACAATGCTAAGGATTCCTTCTGTGTGTAAATTCTTTCACTGCGGTAACCAATCGGATTGGTGATCGCAGTGGAGGTGCGTAATTATTAATTACTAGTTTCTCCCTGCAGCTTCGCACGCGTAGTTTCTATAGTAGACGACCTGCGAAAGACTGCAGGTAGATGCTGGATGCGGCAAGCTGAAGAGCTCATTGGGTGGGGGGGGCCTATGTCCAGCAGTGGACTAATATAGGCTGATGATGACGTAAGTTTAGTGCGCTTTTAGTTTAAAACAGAATTAATTTCTGCCCCTATGTTCGGCCTTCACTGTCAATTCCATTTAATCAAGCGTTCGCTCGCTGCAGATTTAATCGTTTTAACGAGCTGTCTATCGCAGGGTAAATTAAATGTTAAACCGCTCTAAAGCTATTTATCTGAAACGATATTATCCTTTAGCATGGGCAAAATGCTGCTCCTATAGCTGGGGCAAACGTGTTCTTGAGTGCACATCACGACTCGGTAAACGTAGTGTAGAATGCCCTCCGACCAGGTGGGATGACGACCTGCGAAAGACTGCAGGTAGATGCTGTGTTCCAGCCTTCCAAGAAGTCTAGAAATTTATAATTGTCAATGTCAAATTGATTAGTGCTCACACTTGACCCTTTTTGAGACTTCTTGTAATTTTTCTTCTTGACATGACCGAAACCACCAACTCGTGCGTCTATCCACGATTGTAACGTAAAAACTGAATAAACTCCTGAATACAACGAAGATTTATCATTAAAAAACATCCTACAAGGCAGCTACAAACTCCCAGGCACTTACATGCTGGATGCGGCAAGCTGAAGACAGGGCGCTTTGACGCTCATTGGGGGAGACCTATGTCCAGCAGTGGACTGCTATAGGCTGATGATGATGGGTAGAAATTATCTGTTGGAGTTTTAAATATAATGATTAACTTATTATGGTTAAATTGTTTATTTAACCCGTCACAGGTCGAAATATTTCCAAGCACTTATGAAAAAGCCGCTCAGTTTATATAATACATTTTCTATCAGGTTATATTCTTTGTTAGATGAGTATGTATATAAGGCCACTCGGCTATGGAACAGTCTTCCCATTGAATATCGCGAGGCATCCTCGATAAATGTCTTCAGATCTAGAGTCTATAACTATTTTCTTTCGCAAGAATAATTCGGTACCTACGTAATTATAATTATATATTAATTATTTATATAGGTATATATATTAATGTTTAAGTATAATATAAGTAGCTTAGTATCATTATGAGTAGTATATTTTATTATCTCTATTATATGGCACTACCTACCAAACTGTTGTCCACAATACCTAAAGGTTAGCAGGTAGAGAATGCTATCTAGCATTATGCTCGCCTATGTACAACTTTTTGTGCAATAAAGTATATTCTATCTATCTATCTATCTATCTA
The DNA here is from genome assembly GCA_943735965.1 of Eupithecia abbreviata. Classification (NCBI taxonomy): domain Eukaryota; kingdom Metazoa; phylum Arthropoda; class Insecta; order Lepidoptera; family Geometridae; genus Eupithecia; species Eupithecia abbreviata. The sequence goes on from OX030980.1 coordinate 12,647,192, forward strand.
TGTATATTTTCCTATACTGTGGCAACATAAAATAAACAAGTATACAGTAGGAGTGCAAACTCGTACTGTAAATTCTTGTCGGAAAAAATAAATAAATGATGCTGGACAATTCGACGACCTTTATTGCGCGGTGGACGAACCCACGACTTCCTGCCTCGCAGACGGACTTCGCCCACCGCGCCACAGAGGTCGTCAAATGCCATTCTCATAGAACGTCGTTGCTTACTAGCAAAGGCAAGTAATTTCTACCTATTTAGAATTTCAAATCCATAAAGTACTAAAACAAAAAAAAAAGTTTTTTTTTTTAATTTTGTTTTTTTTTTTACCTTACGTACAAACCTTCTGTAATTGTTGTGAAACGTCATTCTTTATTATTATATTACATCCACCTATTATTGTTATATTAGATTCTAATTATCTCGTTTATTATTATTTTATATCTCTGTTTACTAGACATATACATTATTATACTCTCCTATTATTCTACTTTTGTATATTTGTATCAAATATTTTTCTCTTTGTTGTCACCGAATTGTGTGATTTCAACTAGTAATTAAGGTCTTCGGCTGAAAAACAGCGCTGAATATAATAATGTTCAGCGCACGCAGCCAACCCCTATTTCGGCGCAGGGTCATGGAGGTAGTCTTATTTTAGTCTTAATATCACCTATTTGTGTCGTTTACCCCCATGATAAACTTCTTTGTTTGTTTATTCTATGCCTGTATTTTGTACCTGTGTCTAAATAAATGATTTTTCTATTCTATTCTATTCTAAAACCACAACCATTATTTCTATACCTACTAAATAAAACAGTATAATGGGTGGTGAATTGTTAGCGATTTGCTTCGGGATTGGCAATCCAACAGTAACGGTCTGTAAACGCGCCGTTCGCGGGTGATTGCCGGCACATCCACTTTGCTATCCGTTTCCTCGAGGCTAAGTAGAGGTGGCCATGTAGTAAGATAACGATGCAAGCCTTTATGTCGTAGCAAATAATTGATATGTCTATGAAGGTACGCCTGCGACGCAGGAGGTTTCGAGTTCGATGTTGGATACGAATGCAGGATTACGGGACAAATGTTTTTTTATTTCATTTCATTTCAAATGTTTGTACGATCTGCAGATATTTGTTCTGGTCGTATTCTGTGTGTAAAAAAAAGAACTATTGATGTAATGTATTATGTATATATCAGTCATCTAGTACTAGTCACCATAACACAAGTTCTGCTTAGCTTGGGGCTATATGATGATGAGTGGATAGGCCAGCATTATTTATTTATTTATTCGTTTAGGCTCGCTGGAAATGTAGGTATTAAACTCTAAATGCCCTTGGAATGGATACAAAGTAAAGTAAAAGTAAAAAATCATTTATTTCTTTAGGCTTACAAAACAAGCACTTAGAAAAGTCATAGATAGTTAGATATATAATTCTTTATTGCACACTAAGTATAAAATGACAATGTAAAATAAAAACTTAATAAAACTAGATACAATTGGCGGTCTTATCGCTCAAGAGCGATCTCTACCAGACAACCATGGATGGATAGGATCGTGGACAGTACCAGGGGATCTGTGTGCTCATATTTTATATATAAATTTTTATCAAATAAAATTATTTTACTGTTCACTTCAATTTTTTTTCCACTAGTGTAAGTAGTGAAAAGAAACCACTAGCATGTTCATCTCACATTTATATAGGGCTTTCCAATAATATGTTTACATAGGGAATATACTACAATGAAAAGATATTGGAGAGTAAAATAAATAGGCCTCGTAGGCAACAAATTAGGTGTTGCTTACGAGGCCGGTTTATTTTTATGATTAAACATGCTACGCACGTACATGAACATCTGTTCAGTGATGTACAATGTGGAGCTCATCGATGGTCGATCACGCTCCCCGCTTTTAAGTCGTAATTACAGTGATTGTCCCACTTCCATCGACAACGGAGTCTCTCCATCACCAACCGCTATGTCTATGGTGACGTAATGTTTTATAGAAAACATTGCCCTACTTTATGGCAATTGAAAAATATTTCTATACACTAGCCGAACTTGATTCAAATTCAAATTGTCTTCATCTCTTTCAAATTGATGTGGAATGTTTGTAAACAAATCACGAGTCAAATTACTGAAAGTTACTTGCAATATTTATAGAAAAATGTATCTCAAATCGACTAGTAATTTAAATTGCGTAAGAAATTAGCACATCTCACGTGTGACTTTGGGAATAAAACCTAGATAGAATAGAAAACACTTTATTATACCACACAAAACAGAAAACAATACAGAATTAATAGAAAACTAAAAGGTATTAATGGCGGCCTTATCGCTGAGAGCGATCTCTTACAGGCAACCTTTGGATGGACTGGACATGAAGGAAAAATATAGACGGTGGCACTTTAATAAACTATTGGTTAAAAAAGAAAACAAATACTTACACTACTAAATACCTACATTACAAACATTATATTAAACTTACATAGACATAAGATAAGGCTATGAATCTTTTTATATGAGTAAATAGTGCTGTTCCCAGATACTAACTTCCTTATAAGAAAAACATTATAAATTCAAAAGTTGGCAAGCGTGTCCGTTTAATCTATGAAGTAATATATATTCCACTCATAAAACGGAATAGCTTACCTACTAAAAACGTATGGTAATTACGCGGAAAAGCGCCAATTTAAACAGGCTATAACGGCCTATTATGTCTGCAAATGAGGTGGAAACCCAGACGAGCTCATGAGGTTTATCATCACAAGTTGTTTTCGCGAACACGTCTAACTAAGGCTGCCGTTACACTCGGTTTACAGGAAAGGACTTATAGCGGGAAATTATGCCAATTATTAAGTTGTATACGCTACACGGTATTAACTAGTGTTAATTTAAAAGTGTAGTTTAAGTTTGTTGAAGCTTATGATCATGATAGTGCGGTTTTTTTTCGACGACTGCGATCTTTTTTTTTTTACATAAAAAATTCGTGCTGCCGCTCTACACTGTGTTGCGCCGCACATGCGTTTCGTTCGTAAAATATTACAGCTCTGCTGAGTCACAAAGATCTGTATTTTCTCAGCCGCTGCGCTAGTGTGGATTTACGCATTTAGTCACTTGTAGAAAACTCATACCGTGCGTTTTCAGCAGTCAAAGTGTTAAACAGTTTAAAGTTTTTATTTTATATTTTTTGGAAAACTAACAGCTAGGTTATAATAATAAAAAACTTGATGTGTAATTGACGGGTAAATAAAAGTTTCCACAAGAAAAAAGTTTTCAGGAGCCGCCCTCTAAATAAACACGTGTCATAATATAAAATAATAAATAAATAAATAATGCTGGACAATCTACACAGCATTATCTAGCCCCATGGTAAGCAGAGCTTGTGTTATGGGTACTAGATAACTGATATACATAATACAATACATTACATAGATAGATATTTTTTAATATACATAGAAAACGACCAGAACACCCGGAACAAATATCTGCAGATCGTACACACGATTGTTCCGAGGCGGGAATCGAACCCGCAACCTCCTGCGTCGCAAGCGGACCTTCGCCCACCGCGCCACATCGGTCGTCAATATAAAATATTTATATGCATAACAAGTTTAATGCCTTTTGACGTTTACGCTTTTAAAATGAATCAAATTGACATAACAAGTAAAAACTAGATAAGCAAGTTTTAAATTCAAGAGACAAACCTTATTTTTACCTCTATCTGCCCGTGTGGAACTCTAAAATATGGCCTCTGGCTAGAGATCGCAACCGTAAGCTTAAAGATCCTACTTTTTCTCAAAGCAAGATCGTTGCTCGTCTGGCCGGTGGAATGGCAGCTTTAGAACGTAAAAACGGAGGGCTGGAATGTAAATACAGCGAAGCTGATTTGAGGGGATTTTCTGAGCTTACTGCTTGGATTCGCTCGTTTATGGCTTAGGTGTACCGCGTTATTTGTAAACGTAGCTTAGCCTTGTCTTACGTCACATCAATAACGAGTCGTGTTGCGATGAGTACACATTTGAGCCCATCAATCCAACAATGGATCGTGAATATAAATATATATATCTATTTATATGTATTTTTTTATAACCAACCTATTTTTGTATTTTCTCCCTATTACATTTTATAACCGACTACCGCCGGAGCATACTCTTGAGTGGAGACTGCGACTCGGCAAACGTAGAGATGATGATGGTTGAGATCGCTCTTGAGCGATAAGACTGCCAATTGTAATTATTTTAAGTTATTTCTGTACATAGTTTTATATCTAAGTGCAATAAAGAATTTTCTATCCAACGTAGTGTAGGACGCTCTCCGGCCAGATGAGATGATGACCTGCGAAAGACTGCAGTTAGATGCTGGATGCGGCATAGTGAAGACAGGGCGCTATGGCGCTCAATAGAGGAGGCCTATGTCCAGCAGTGGACTATTAGTTGATAATGATGATGAAGACCTTTTTGATGAGCTTAACCTGTTCTCGTGTCTAAGTGCTTATTTGTAAGCCTAAAGAAATAAACTTTCATTTCATTTCATTTCATTTCATTTCATTTCATTTCTGAGTTCATCGGTAACGGTCCAGTCAAACAGGTAAAGGTAGTAGGACTAGTAGCCTACATCTATCCACCCTAAATAAACTGGAGTAATTTTCTCATTTCTTTAAAACCCTCACAAAGGTGGCCGACCCTTGCCACAGATAAAACACAATCGTCGGCTCCATATTGGACTCGACCCTCCTCACACAAAATGAATACAACAAGTTCGAAACAAACTGCTATTTATTCTAAGCTTGCGGGTTCCCTATTTATCAAGGCGCTCTTCGAGTCTTAATTTATTTCTTTTGAAGGTGAAAAAATCTTTTTTGTTGCTTTATTTTGTTGGCTGAAGTAAATTTATGGCATTAAGGTTTCGGAAGGTTAGGGGAAGGAGATATAAGAGTGAGAGTGAGTTATCAACGCTATGCTCGTAACTTATGTAACTTAATTTCTATTTTCAAGCAAATGTGCTGTCTTTTTCCTTTTTCGACTGTTTGTATTTAACTTTAGTATCTTTTTCTCATATCTGTGGAAACTTATAATTAGCCGTTAGTTACACACTGTGTTTAGTATTGAGTTACCTAGCTGTTAGTTTCCCCAAAATTATAAAATAAAAAAATAACAAAAATAAATCTTTCATCTGATATGATTGTGAATTTAAATGGTTATGATGAATGTTATTGTAATATACATAGTTTAACATTATTTTAATTAATTTCCCGATCTGTATAGGTACATATTTGCTATTAATATTATATATACATACATAAAATTTTGCACGTTAAAGCTGTTTCAGCTGGTAAGTCATCGCATGGGACTTTTTTGAATAAGCATACTAACTTATAGCCCGTTGACTGCAAATAAATGATTTTGATTTATTATGTTTTAATGAATGCTGAGTTTAGGATAAAAATGCGATATTGTAGTTCATAATCCAATTAACATAATTTATGACAAATTGCCGGCCATATCTCGCGAAGAACCGACGGCCGATGGGGCAAACGTGTTCTTGAGTGGAGACCACGACTCGGTAAACGTAGTGTAGGACGCCCTCCGACCAGGTGGGATGACGACCTGCGAAAGACTGCAGGTAGATGCTGGATGCGGCAAGCTGAAGACAGGGCGCTATGGCGCTCATTGGGGGAGGCCTATGTCCAGCAGTGGTCTGCTATAGGCTGATGATGATGATGATGATGATGACAAATTGAAAAACAATAACAAATTTAGATCTCGCCTACCGACGAGTTTGCGTCGTCGACTTGTATACCCCTAATATGCAATTCTCCTGTAAAGAAGATTCTATTGTCATCAACTAGTAGATAATAAAGTTTAAATAAGGTACCTATGCTGAACAACCCGTTGTTGAAGTAGTTAAAAAGTTATATCGTAACAAGTTACATCCAGACTCAACCAGACTTGCGAAGCGCATTACAAAGTTTAGATCGCTCTGCACTAGACTTGTATAGAATATGGCCCGGAGCATTCCTTACAAATTCGCTTGTTGTATATCTTCAGAGCTAAGTCAGCTGCAAGTTATTAGTGGAAATAATGGGGCCTATGGCTACTACTACGAACTGAAAATCCGTTTTTTATTCTTATTTATTTGTAAGGTCTTTTGTTATATAAATTAACATGTCAGTTCTTTCGTGTACACTTCTTTCTAAAGATAAATTAACAAAAGGAAATAAAACCTAACAAAAATATCAAAATTATCATCATCATCAGAGCTGATATTAGTCCACTGCTAGACATAGACCCTTACCAACCCCCACCCCTAATTTGTGGAAAAACAAATATATATAATAAAAAAATAAATAAATAATGCTGGACAATCCACACAGCATTATCTAGCCCCATGGTAGGCAGAGCTTGTGTTATGGGTACGAGATAACTGATATACATAATACAATACATTACATAGATAGATATTTTTTATTATACATAGAAAACGACCAGAACACCCGGAACAAATATCTGCAGATCGTACACACAATTGTTCCGAGGCGGGAATCGAACCCAACCAACCTCGCAACCTCCTGCGTCGCAGGCGGACCTTCGCCCACCGCGACACATCGGTCGTCAAAATACAACATACATGCTTCAAGTCCCAGTCCACTCTACTTCCTTCTACGACAACTCATTTACCGCTCGAGCTGTACAACTTTGGAACACATTACCAGTCTCAGTAAGGCGTGCTAAGTCACTAGCAATATTCAAGAGCATGGTAAAGGAACACTATTTGTCCTGCTGTCACTGACCGTGACCACACCCTTGTTTTTTTCCGTTATAAAATTAATATTATACATTTAATTATAAGTAGGTATGTATTATTAGTTATAAAGTATATATGTATTTATAGTAGATATGTATTTGTATGTAACATAATATGAAATTTCATGTTGTAATTAACTACATAATAACGCACACAGATCCCCTTTTAAATCAAACGATCCTATCCATCCACGGTTGTCTGGTAGAGATCGCTCTTGAGCGATAAGACCGCCAAATTGTCACACATCTTATTTTTTTTTACTTTGTTTGTTTAAGTGTGCAATAAAAGTATTATCTATCTATCTACCATAAACGAAATTAATTATTAACCTAGTTACATACTTATCTATAAAGTAAATATACCTAAATACCTAACATTTATACTTTATCGAAGCTAAACCCCAGCTACCCTACATATAAACATTTTATTTTAATTTTACTTTATAAAAAAATTGATTAACGATTTTCTAACATCAACTCATCGCTTTTCAGCCGCATCAAGCCAATATTTGGAAACGAAAACCTCGTTTGAAAATATTTACCTCTTAGCAAATGTAAACTGTAAGACGTTTAAAATGTGTACTCAGTTTGTTTTCTTTTTCACCTTTGGTTCCGAATATGCACAACCCTATTCCATACATTGCGCATCGGATGGACGTAAGCGGACTAAGCCCTTTGTATATTCTGTGTCATTCAAGTATACAATCAAAGAGCCCTTCAGGCAGGCCCGCCCAGGAAAAACCAATATTAATTTAATTCCAACGCACTTCATCAGTTTAACATATTTCTGAATATTGTAATTTCTGTCAGCGAATGATAATGAAGATTCATGAAATTCGGCAGCGTCCACACGGGTACCTTCACCTACCGACCAGTGAAACGCTATTTTATGATATTAAATATTTATCGAATATAAGCGCATGCGCTTCTGAATGAGTTCGTGCACGAGTTCTAGCATATCGATATATTTCACGACAACCTCAGTGTTATTATAAAAATCTGTTAATATATTTAAATTTGAACAATGTTTTATAGTCCCATAAGATAGTGAGTGTTTTGGTTTATACTGTAAACTCCTATCTTCTTAAATAAATAAATAAAAAAATATGCCGAAATATTGGCAAACTCAAAAATCGAATCATGGTAAATATCCCGTTTTAATGCATTTCCACACTGTATGGCAATGCTGATGCGCTGAAGGCATATTGGAGTTCCATCATCATCTAGGATGGTGTATGTATGTGTCCGTTTAGTTTAGCGGTAACAGAACAAAGCCTTGTACATAACTTTGGTGTTTCAAAAGTGTTTTGTGTACAACATTGGCTCTCAGCCTCGGCTACCCGCCATCGAGACACCCATAAATTTAATTAAGAGCTCGCTCCGGTCCGATCCGGTTTGAGCCGGTATCAGCCTTTACCGAGAAGAGAAGGCGTCACAAACAAACTAATAATTTAACTCCAAAAGATCCCATCTTAATGAATTATATTATCTCGACTGATTAAATACCTCTCCGCTGCTGGATCCAGGCATTGTGGGCCTCTTTGACGGATCTTTATAACTTTTCTTGTTTAGTTGCTACCTAATTAGTATGTAGATTATTTAGGACCGCTTTAGAACGGAGAGTATTCGTTGGAGAAAATCATATTTGTGTTAATTATTGTGTTTTGTTTTAAAATTAGTATTTCGGCTGACTTAGTGGTTATTCGCCATCGAGCCCTTTTTTCTGCTACTTTTTATTTCCATACTTTGAGTTCTGATTCGCCATCGTCAAATAAAATATTGTTTTTCGCGTGGTGATTTGCCATCGGCAGTTCCATGTACAATCAGCATGTAAATATTGTGACATACAACCAAAATTTTTAAATAAACAATAATATACAGGCTGTCCCATAATGTGTGGATAACCTTGAAGGTGCATGTGCGGAGGGGCTTGGCCAATCAAACGCAAAAACAAATATTTTAAGAATTATATTATAAGCAAGACATTTTAAGTTAACAAAATCTAAATTTACAAACAAAACATATTTTTATAAGATAACAAAAAAGTGGCACTGTTTGAGATGCGTTGATCAGATCGCGCATGGCTGATTGAGTATCATGGAAAAGGCTCCATCGAACTCAATCAACCAATCAATCAATAATCGCGATACAAGGCAATGCATCTAAGTATTTGTTTTCTTTTCCAATTATTTATTAAAGTGCCACCGTCTATATTGTTCCTTCGTGTCCAGTCCATCCTAAGGTTGCTGGAAGAGATCGCTCTTAGCGATAAGGCCGCCTTTTATACCTTAATCTAAGTTTTATCTCTGTATTGCTTTCTGTTTTGTGTGGTATAATAAAGTGTTTTCTATCTATCTATCTATCTATCGATACTCTTTATGGATAATATTCTAAACTAGAATAATTTCTAATAGAATGTAATACTAATAATTGCCAACTTGCCCTTGGTGGCCACCAAACGCTATTTCCGCATCTCTTACAGTTACACTCTCACAATTAAACTGTTACAGTGGCATTCAAAAAACTTATATTTGGTATGACAAAATGCCCAACGAAATTTTTTATATTTCCTTTGTTCTACGTGATAATCCGGATGTTTGTTGCTTTTTCACGCAAAAACTACTTAATGGAATTTGATGAAACTTTACAATAATGTAGCTTATATATCAGGATAACACATAGGCTACAATTCATAAAGATATATTGTATATTAACCAAAATATCTATCACAACGCGGATGAAACCGCGAAGCGCAGCTAGAAAGATATAATCGGCAACGACGCAAGTTTGCCTCGGGGTACCACCTTATTACCTAAAATTATGCACATAAATGCAGGTTACTCAAGTCTATAATAATTAATAATCTCAGTTGTTGGTGTATTTGGTCCTTGGGCCCCTCTATATGGCACCACGCTGGTCCATAAAGCCAACCTGTCCTCGCTGTAAAACCATAGATTTCCCATTTCATGTTTTACGGCTAGCATCGTATCTTTTGCATCAGCTAGTTTTTATATTTCTGTATCGAAATAAAACAATATCGATGGCAATAAAACGTGCCCACACGAGCACGTACAGCTAAAAGTATAACCTTCAGGATTCTGTACAACACATTCTGTGCACACAAGGGCTTTCGAACTGGCAGGGCCTGCTCATACGATTCTGTTGACTAAAGTCTTGTTAGCATTTGACCGCTCGAATAAATTTAAATCAAACTAAAATAATTATGTAAAGAGAGACATTTCTAATGAAAACAATATCTTTGGAGCTATATAATTATTATGTTGTATTAAGCTGGTAACAACTACGAAGAAATAATAATATTTCTTCGTAGGGTTAACAATCATAAAATTAACAGCGACTTTGAATTTTACAGAAGACGGAGAAAAGAGAGGCATTTATCTAGCAGTGATACAGTGAAATAATATTATTAATAATAATTGAATTTTACTCTTTTAACTCGAATTATATTATTATATAAATTACTTGGCCGTCCCATTGCAACACCTTAAATGGGAACATGATATTGTCTGTATTCTCTAATAGTTATAGTCAATAAGTTCTGATAAATTGTATATACCTACCATATTACGATACAGTAAACCAATAAAAAATAAAGAGCCACATTAGATTTTATCTTATGGGCCCATAATTATCAAGCTGGGCATGTGGGTTCGGGATCGCATTTCGGTGGTAAATTGTTCTGAAGGAGGCGCCGTTGCCCGCTCCCGATATATGTATATCCCTTAGCCACCTCTTACGACACCCGCGGGAAGAGTTGGAGTGATGCAAAATTCTAAGCCGACAGTGACAAGGTGATGAATGATGTTAGACTAGACTGGCAAAATAGTGTGTAGGTCAATTATAAATGGCATTGGGTGAAATCAGGCTGTCGATTATAATAATAATAATAATACCCGCTATGTGTAGCCAATACCCGCTATGTGTAGCCATCGCCTTTAGATTAACTTCTCAAAAGGCCTCTGTGCTGTTGGCTTCGGCCCCACGCAAGCCTTCCAAAGGACCGGGTCACTTTATGGCCCGAGATCATGGTAAATGAGAGACATAATAATAATAAAAAATAATAAAATGTTATTGCCAAAAAAGAATTATTACAAACACATAACATAATTCATTTGTAGTTTACATTAGAAACAAGTCCAGTATATCGAGATTCTAGTCCAAACTATTACGTAGCCTCAGTTGCCTAAACTAGACTGAAAAGTCTGTAATATAGGCACCTGTGCTCCCCCGTGCGTACTATGATACACAAATTGTTTGAAAGATGGCGATAAAATAAATAATTTAACATACAAAAAATTATGGAATTATGATAAAAATTGATTATGATGAAACAGAACTTATTCTCATGTCACAAGTGTTGTACCGCCGTGTAAGACCTCGCGTAGGGTACAGTCGTAAAGAAGGAATGTTACATGTATCGACTTTTACTGCTGCGATAAATTTCAGCAGCCTTCAGGTAGCGCTGAATAATCGCTGAAACGTTCAGTCGGAATCGGCTCCGCTGTTTTTCTTAAAAAAAGTTTTTAACCGAAAAAGGATTTTGTCTCTTTTGCCTTTTGTTTCTCTTGTATTATTCGTTGTGAATCGTGATAGAGCGATTTATAAACAATTTATTGCATTGATGAATCTTTGATATAATCATTATGAGTCACGGAGTGAGAGCATAGGTGACCTAGACATCCAGCAAGGCTACAACGCTATTTAGCACATAACGCAACGCACGTTCAGCGTTATTATGCCAATTTTAGGGTAAATAACGCGTGATAAGGTTTTAAAAGGCGTTATTCATGCTAAAATTGGTATTTTTACTAAATTACCGTTATAACGTTAATAAAGTGCGTTACGTTCTGTGCTATAGCGTGGTAGGTTTCTAAACCCTTTTCAGGCATCCGTCTCTCACAAGCAGGTTCACATTAGAGTCTATCAGGATCCTGTTAACATAACCTTTTGTATACCACATTAACCTTTGTAAGAAAAAAATGAATGATTTATTATTATTATCATCATGATCTCCAAAGTAAGCAGAGCTTGTGTTATGGGTGCCGTGATCACCGGGCTTTAAGATGTGAGAGATATACTCATTACAACACCATCAAGCCTTTACATCTACTAAGGATGGTTTTTGTAGTTTTAGTTTTTCAAGCAGTTACTAGGCCGCATATACTAGTAACGTATAAGGAGTATAAAAAAGGTTTCATTTAACTATATTTTTAATAGATATTTTTTTCTTTTTACCATAATCTTTATAATATAAACTATTGGCACGTACAATGAATGGCATTGGACAATTTTGAAACAACAATAATAATAATATTATTATTGTTTCAAAATTGTCCAATGCCATATAGCCTTATTGCCAAATATGGACACTTTTTTTTGTACAAGCTGATTGTCTGAATTAAACGTTTTGAATTGAATAATACAATGATATTTACGAAAAGTGCTTTTCGAACTTGTCGGACTAAATTTCAGAATTTCACCAAAGTTGAATAAAAGTTAAATACTCATTTAATCTCAGTTACTAATGAATGTTCTGTGTGATACTCACAACTTTGTAACTAATTTGGCATTTAAACGTTGCAGTTGGGAAACATACAAACTGTGTCAGTATTTAATTTAGCTCCAGTATTTCAAATAAAACGGCACAAAACTGTGAAAGTTCGTATAATACCAGGAATTTCAATTTATGGTGGAACATCAAGTGAAAAAAAAAATTGTAAGATAAAAAGTAAGTAATAAACAAATTATTAGTTACTTTTGCGTTATGCAAGTATTGATGTATGACGACCGATGTGGCGCGGTGGGCGAAGGTCCGCCTGCGACGCAGAAGGTTGCGGGTTCGATTCCCGCCTCGGAACAATTGTGTGTACGATCTGCAGATATTTGTTCCGGGTGTTCTTGTCGTTTTCTATGTATAATAAAAAAATATCTATCTATGTAATGTATTGTATTATGTATATCAGTTATCTACCCATAACACAAGATCTGCTTACCATGAGGCTAGATAATGCTGTGTGAATTGTCCAGCATTATTTATTTATTTATTTATTCTCTATAAAATTCCAAGCTAAGCAGAGCTCATGTTATGGGTACTAGATGACTGATATACTTAATACATTATGTTACATAGATATCAATTTTTATTCAACTCAAGGTGCCGCGGAGATTTTCGTTCGCCTCGCTTGCTTCGATCAATACATTTTCCCGAATGGAGCGGGCTTAAAGTTTGCATTAGTGTAGGTCTAAATTTAGAATAAAACATAGGCTACTTTCAATAAATCAGTTGCAATGAGATGTCAATATCCTTTGTTTTAAGTTTTAAGTATTTTATTACTTTCATTTTGTACTAGCTGGTGGGATTCTGCAACTTTGACTAAGCTGCTAAAATGGTGCTTCTAAAAATCGAAAAAAATATAGTTTACCTCACCCAATTAATACAAATTTAAGGTCGAATAACCTTATTCTCCTTTATATATAAGTAAGTACTTTATAACTAAAAGTTCGAGATTCCAGGACTTCGGAATACGTTATACGAGATCAATCATAGTAAGTAAACTTCCACGAAACCTTCTGAAACCGGTGCTGAACTTCCATAACAATGTTATCAAGAAGATCAACATCGTCGTGAATATTACGTGATATTAACTGCGTCGTTTAACTTGCGCGAGACGACGGCCGTTTGAATTAAACTGAGTGTGCCTAACGGCTACGGCGCTACGGCTACGGCGCTGCAAACCGCTACGGAGCTACGGCGTAGCAAAGTGCTACGAGATAATATCTCGTACCACTTTGCTATAATGTAGTAAAATGCGAATGTCCTTCGCGCAGCTTCGCTCTGATTGAAAACACCTATAAAATATATATAACCTAGCCCTTAGACCTCAGCAATAATATACCTAACTATCGCTAAAGTATTTATTTAAATCGGAAAAGTAGTTCTTATAATTACCCATTAAAATAAAACAAACAAAGCTCTTTTCGAAAATTACCATGGAAGTAGATTTATATTTGAATTGAAATACATTGTTATAAGGCTCGTTTACGCCGAGTCAACAACGTGCGACAGTGTCACATGCTACACATTGTTGCATGCGGCACCTTGTGGCATGCTACAAATAGAAAGCATTTGCGGCATATGTGGCATACGGCAGCCTATTTTACGCCGAGGCAACATCGTGCCTGGATAATTTCCAAAGCATCGTGCTTTTTAAGGAGTGTTACTGGTCTAACTACTTGTTTGATCGAGGGGATACATACACCATAGAATATGGCTGATCAAGTTACTTTAGCAGCAGCTTATTTAGTACTACTAAGCCATGCAGCTAAACAACGAAAGAAGAAACGTTGGTGGAAAAGAAGATTACTTCAGAATGGCCCACGGACTAGTTTACTAACAAAAATAAAGGCAGACGATGGTGCCTTATTTGAAAACTTTACCAGAATGTCAAATGAGGACTTTGAACATTTACTACAACTAATTGCACCATATATTCAAAGAGAGGACACCAACTACCAAGATAGCATTTCATCGAGAATGCGCCTGCTAATCACATTAAGATTTTTAACAAATACAAATGAAAACATAACCTAAAAACTGGTTTGCACGAAAAATGTCGCATGGAATCCATTGTGCCCGGATACAAGTTGCGACAGTCTGCCACGTGACGCAAGGTGTTGCCATGCCGCACGGTTCTTGCCACAATGTGCGACATTTTTGATTTTGTAGCATGCGGCCTTGTGGTATGCCGCAATGCCGCACAGTGTTGCCCCGGTGTAATATAGCCTTATATTTATTGCCACTAAACAAACTAGCAAACTGCTGAAAATAGATTGATCTGTAACGAAACTAAGCAAATATGGTGATTGTAGACTAAACTAGAACAGTCTATTTATACCGGCAAAACATTAGAAGGTAGTTGTGTAGTGTAGGAGTATAGACTAAATATCTACAGTACTTAATACAGTCCTAGTTTAATGTTCCGTACACATACATGTAGTAGTTGTGCATGTGTGTGTGAGCTCATCTCGCCGCAAATTAGTCACGTACCGCCGGAGGACAGAGCTATGATGATTAACTGCAGATATGTGTGAGTAAACTATACATGTGTGTGTATTACTGGTCTAAGATTACCCTGCGCACAAGTTACTTGGCATTATAGTAAAGAATTCGGCATAGTTGGCTTGCTTTCTATAACAAATATTTAAACACCACTATGTTTTGCATCAGTTATTAAATTTTAATATATCTCAAATATGGACCCGGCTAGGGCACAGCAAGATAACTACAAAGTAGTTAAATAATATGCAAAACGCGTAAGGAATGCGCATAAAAAGAGTATTGACAGCTTCATTATCGTCCTCTGAGCCTGTTGATACCCTCTGGCTGGTATAAATAATAAGGCTCCTCTTTTCACGCCAGCTTAATTATTGTTTATATGCGAGCCTCATCCGCGCGCCACACGAACTGGCAAACGTAGTGTAGCATCCTACACTACGTTCCCTCCGGCCAGGTGGGATGAAGGCTTGCGAAAGACTGCAGGTAGATGCTGGATGCGGCAAACTGAAAACAGTGCGCTATGGCGGTCATTAGAGAAGCAACCATCTGCCAGATGGGCAGTCTCGAGAACAGATGCCTCCTTTCTATTGGATACAGTGATGGCCTTGGTTCTTCGCGCGGAAACAAATGTCAAGCATGCATTTCTATTTTGTTACATGAGGTATCAGTCTGTTATTGTTCTCACTTGCTCACTCACTGTTTGTAGATCGTCGGGATAACATTGGGTTACCTCATTAAAATATAATGAGTACGGTAACGTTCCAACGTAAATTTATACACAGACCTCATTATTTTGATTCCAAAATGTATTGGTTCATTTACATATTCATTTTGCGGTAAATTGAACTCTATTATTATAATTTGGGTTTTTATTTTTGTAAAAAACGTTCGGGATTTGTGTTATTTTATTACTGAATCTTTGTTTTATCGGGTAATTTAATTAAACCATTTCTATACATAATATATGAGCAAAATTATATTTCTTGAAGATGAGAGATGAGAAGAAAAAGTCATCAAAAGTCACTCATTTTTTTTTTCAAGTAGATGAGTCATCTTAATTTAAATTGAATTAAGAGATAAAATAAAAGATGCAATTCTTCACAAGAAAAAACAATCATTAATGTACACTATGTAACGTATTGTATTATGTATATCAGTTATCTAGTACCCATAACACAAGCTCTGCTTACCATGGGGCTAGATAATGCTGTGTGAATTGTCCAGCATTATTTATTTATTTATTATTTATTTATTAACAACTCAACAAGAGCTTGACTCATTGTACATGAAACTCTCTGAACAATTACGAAGAGACACTTAATTTCACTCAGATTTATTTGAAATTCAGGTAAATTGGGTTTTAGAGTTGAAAAACGAAGAATTTATTCCGCCACTAAATACGGCCCTTTAATCCCACCTCCTCCAACCCCCTTAACCCCTCGTGTTGGCGCCAGTTGTTATTTTTTTTCACACGTTCCTCCTAACTACCCGCACACGACACAATGGTCGGAATTAGAAGCTATTCGCTTGTCTCTAATGTTGTTACTTTTTGCTGGATCCAAACGTATGTACATTTTTGTACATTGTTCATTTAATTTTTGTGATGATTTTTATTTCTAAGACTTATTTATTCCATTGTCACATGAGCATGTGATGTTATTAGTTATTTACTTTTTTATTAGCAAACGAAAAGACACAGAATGTCGTTTAAGCAGCACATGACCTTTATTTGCATAAAAGTTTATTTATTTACTAGCTGTGCCCTGCGGCTTCACTGAGAATTCACTGATAAGCAACCGCCTTGCCGAATGCAAGCCCATGCAATGCAGGTCAATATTCTCACTATGTTTGCAAACTTTATTGAAAACCGTGTACGCTCTAATTATAAACGAGTTTTGTCTATAATTTAGTAAATGGGATATTGAAGGGCGGACTATATCGCATACCTTTTAGGGAACGTTTAAATTGATTTAGAGAGTACTCATGGGCGAAGGCGAAGGTCTCCTAATCAATCCCTCGAAATCGCAAGCTATGATCTGTAGTAGTCCTTTTATGTTGAAATCCTTAGCTCTGACTACAATTCCGTCTGTTACTTTAGCCAACAACATCATCGCACTCTCCGTGAAAGCTAAGAACTTGGGCGTATTTTTTGAAAATAATTTATCTTGGACTAGCCATGTAAATAACATCAGCAAAAAGGTCAATTACACTTTTCATTCACTTAGACGTTTACAAACCTTCCTACCATTTGAGACTAAAATCATCTTTGCCCAGAGTCTTCTACTCCCTCTACTCGATTACGCCGATGTTTGTTTCCTGGACGCGACGGAGGAAGTGTGGAATAAGCTCGAGCGCTTCCAGAATTTGGGCATCCGATTCATACGTAAATTCGGATTACGTAAATTCGACCACGTTCCGGCTTTAAGATCCAAGCTGAAATGGCTGCCCAGACGAAGGCGGCGTGATCATCACATTCTGTCCTCTCTCTACTTTATTCTCCATAATCCCCTTTCGCCGACATACCTTTGTGAACGATTTGAGTTCCTTCTCCCCCGCGGTGTGCCGTGTCAGTCTCACTCCGTCTCTCCAGTACTCCTGAAGGTTCTTTCGCCGGGCAAGCGGCTACATTGTGGAACTCTATCCCCCATGATATTCGAGCTAGTCCATCGTTTAACATATTTAAAATCAAATTGAAAGAGCACTTCATATCATCATAAAATCATCTATCTAGAGATATTTATATATATTATATATTTAATTAGCTATTATTTTTAATTATATTGAACGAAATGTATTTATTAGGTTTATTGAACTATTATTTTTTTAATTTATGTATGTATATTATAATCTCATTCCGTATTGTATTATTAGTCTTATTTGTTTGTTTGTGCACTTCCTCTATCTATTCTCAGGGTTAAACTCTCCTATGTACGTACATATCTTTTTTAATTAAGTTATTTATATTTTTGTATGTGTAGGTACAACAAAGAATAACAGAACAATTAAGTTAATTGAAAAAGACCAAGTTTCATTTTTAGATTACAAAAAAGTATAAAAAACGATACTTTTCTGAGGCAAAATATATTAAATTTTCGAGGTTCACTTTGATTCAATATCTTATAACCGTACAATCTCCGGTGTGCCAGGCGCCTTGTTTGCGTCGCAAACAAGAATTGCCCTCGGACATAGTTATAATCAAAAAGCATCAAAAATCTTGGTGCGTCATCACACCAGCTCGTTGATAGATGACTGCTGTATTAAATAAATGTGTAATAGCCCATCCACATGCACTGCCCGGACTGCGCAATCCAACGCGCAGTCCCATTGAGCAGTCCAGTATTCAACATGATTGCACAAGCATCGCTTCCAACGTCTACATACACGTTTACAATTTACCCGCTTAAACAGGTTTGTGCAGGCAAGCTTGCAGGTAAGACGGAGCGGCCATAAGCAAATTCTATGAGCAACTGCGAGTAACTCTATTCGGCCATATGCAACGAAGGCGCATTAAGGATACATATTATTATAGTTCTTTTTTATACTTTTAAAAAAGAACATTTTTTCTTCAGGAACATTATGTTTTGCTTACAAACACGCTTCACAACATTTTTATAGGATGCAAAAATAGGTTAAAATCTGCAAGCTTCTTATGATATGTGAATTTATGGCAAGTGTACGAGGCAAGTCGCTAGTTTGAGCCAACTTGTTCAGTTCAACGGAGACCGAAAGGATTAGAGAGCCGATCGCTTCCGAGTTGAATTAAAAAACTTACGGACGAATAGACAATATTGTCGAGCGCTCGCGGATTTTGCAACTTTGAAGGTTGCCTGATTTAAATTTGTGTGTTTAGAACTTATTCATTGTTGTTAGAAGATAATATTCTTTGTAAATATTTATAGCCTGAGTTTGTTCAATACCTATTAACTATCTTTCCATACGAAAAACGATCAGATTTTAGTAATTAAAGTGATTATGCAAACAACTCACCCATATTTTATTAGAAAATTATTTGTATTTACTGAAAGAAACAGACATTCAATGTCCCAAAAAAGATTGGTTAAAATTCCTTTGAAACTTCAAGAGGTAAAATGAAAGAGATATTTGTAGCCATCTTTTTACGGAATATTTTATTCAAAAGCAATTTAATAGAAACGTTATTAAAACTTTCTGTATTACGGAGTTCTATTGTTCGAGCGCATTTGGATTTAATTATTGTCAAATTGTTTTTGAAATTTCTATACCATTATTTCTATAGAAGAGAGCTTGGATAGGATTATACGACGATTATCTCCTTCTAGACGAATTTCGGCCACAGCGTCGGCCAGTTTTAAGTATCCATGTGCTAAGGATATATACTTAAAGATGTGCAAACGTGCACACTCTCGAACCGGGGAGAGGCCAGGCGCAGGATAAATCATTGACATTTTTTTCCCAAATACCTATAAAAGTTGTTATAATCGTGTGAAGCAATTTTAGCACCATGTTACCTATTGGTTGTTTCAACACGATATATTAATTAATTTTATCTCTCTCCGCTTTGATATATCACCAACCTGCGCAAAACTGGGCATCGGCCCTTGAACGCAGCTATGAACTAAAGTCCTTTGTCCCAAGAACCAATTAGAGAGTAATATTAAATGTAATTCAGCAAGATCTCAAATTATTTTCAAATTACACACGAATTTTGTAACAGGATCGCAGTTCAACAATTTATCAAAGTTCGAGATCTTTACATAGCCGACTGAAACTTCGTGAATAATGAATAATATGAAAGTGGCCTCGAAGATCGAAGTAATAAGATAAAAGCCTACGTATTACGAAGTTGTGCTATTCAGTTATGAGCTTTTGAAAAATAAACTGAGTTGAATAGGGTTTGAACTCAGGACAGACCTTTTGTTAATCGGCTTATCATTATAGCTTAGTGGAAATTGTTATTAAATCGGCTTACCTACGATTTGTCAAAGTTTGCACCGTTGCTTCAGCTAGCTTAGTGAGTTTACTGATTGTTAGTTTACTCCGAAAACTGTAGAACCGATGGGAATCAAAGCTTAAAGTATTTTAATAGAAATTGTAACGCTGTTTACCATTGAAACCATTATTAAGTTCATGTACATTATGATATAATATGTATAATGTTGGTACAAGTTACGAAGCGTCGATCTGTTTGTGTATGTTTTTTTTTTCCTTTGGGTGGCTTGGATGTCACAGCGGCCATGATAGACCTATAGTGATCGCCACTTTATACGCTCAGCCCTGAAGCTCGTGTTTGCCCAGGTGAATGCTATTTTTTGCATCAGTGCTCTGCACTCTCCTAGCAGATGGAGAGGTGTTTCATCCGCCCCCTCGCGAATCTACAGGATTGTGTGTCGCTTAGCCGTAGTTTGAATATGTGTTGTTAAGGCAACTATGTCCAGTTAGAGTTTTATCATAGTGCGTATGTTGCCTCTGCTCAGCGCTAGGATTCGGTTGATGTACCGCATAGTGAAGGCCTTTATCAGAGACTTTAAGTGACCCATGCCCGAGGAGTTCCTCCACAGCTTGGACGATTCGTTTGTGTATGTGCGTTTCGCAATACAAAAATCTCGAAACGTGAAGCGCAAGTCGTAATTCCAGTTATTTAAAACAATGTATAAAATATTTCATTTCAAAATAATGACACAATCCAAAAGACAATTGTCGAGTCTCGTAAATGATCCATCCGCCGCGACAAAATACGACCAGTTAAAAAGCTTTCGACGTTCAATCTATTCGTGCAAGCGAAAATATCCCTTCTGCTGATGTAGATAGAGAAGTATGTAGGCATTGCTCGATCGTGTGGAAATTCAATCATGTTTTTACGAACGTTACGTTTTAATATTGTGTATTTAGGGCAGTTTTGTTTTACGTTCGACCTTATTGTAAGAGGATACGAGAAATTACTGCATTTTACTTACATTGCACAATACCTAGCGAATCGAAGTGAAAATAAAATCAATAGCACCTTATTTCTTATTGGATAACTATTTACAGTAAGTATAAATATAAGTTTGGCTTTTCTAAGTACCTTTTTTATAGTCCTAAAGAAATAAAGTCTCAAATCTGAAAACCTAAACTAGAGCTGTATAATTGTTATGTCTGGTTTTAATAAGCAAATTGAATTGA
Source organism: Eupithecia abbreviata (assembly GCA_943735965.1). Classification (NCBI taxonomy): domain Eukaryota; kingdom Metazoa; phylum Arthropoda; class Insecta; order Lepidoptera; family Geometridae; genus Eupithecia; species Eupithecia abbreviata. The sequence goes on from OX030980.1 coordinate 12,668,209, forward strand.
ATACAATAGGTCCTTTTAGCCGAGTTTTCGACCACAGCGGCCATTTCAACGGTGACTAGCCATGGGCATGCTTAGACCATTAAAACAGCCACATATTACTTAAAGTGTACAAATGTGAAGTATTACTCGCAAACACAATATGTGCAATATTTGGCGCAAACACAAATGATAATGGTAACTTATAATAGATTTTGATATATATTATGAAATAGAAAAAGAGCATATATATTAAAAATTGTTTATTAATTGATCGTAATTACAATCATCATTAATTAATAACTAAAGAGTTAGTTTCAATTTTAAATAAAATAAGAGTATTTATATTACAAATTGTATATTAATTGATACACAAATAGTACCTGGTATTTGTTTAATTAACTAACACAGAAACGAAGTTTTGCCTGTTTTAAAATTGAGTCATATAACATCTTTGCGAATACTCCTGAGCTTGTAGCAGGTTACACATTGTCAATAGAACCAAGGCGTACCCTTGGATGGTCAGGGTGTGGGGTAAGTGGGTTGCCGGGTACCTACTCCTAATTATAATTCTATCGGTGCTCGGCAATAAAGACAGCTTCTTAGAATGTTCATCAAAAAAATGCTAATAATATTATTTATTAAAATTCCGAAGGACTTAGAAATATTTGCCACAGCTTCAAGCTAGTAGAACCCTAAACGTTGGAATGTCTTTACGGAGGCACAGTGTAGGTTATTTTTTTAGCCTTAATCGGACCTCATATCACATTGAATATCAAGTATTTTGGACATCTCCAGCTTTGAGGTCATAATGTGCTTATTATGTCCAGCCGAGAACTAACATATAATTAAGAAATTTTGGTGTTCATTGATCTTTTGTACTACATTACCAACACTATCTAATAAGGAAATGTCAATAATATTTATGAAGTGTCCAAGCAAAAATTAAAAACAAAACTCGTTCACAACAAAAATCCATTTTAGCTTCCGATTTTTTGAATACACTGTCCAGTATTTTTAACTAAACCAGATTAAGGGTAAATAAATATACCCATTAATTTTAGGCTCGTACAAGGTAATGCAGGTATTTATAATTCGAAGGGTTATTTTGTAGGCTTACAATTAAATTGAATTACAAATGAAAATGTGATTGCAAAAAAGAATAATAAAACTTTTATTAGGATGTTTAATAACGTTATTTTCGCAGTATCGTCAGCCCAACAAAAGATATTTCTTAAAATGAGATATTTATTTATACTCGTTAAGAATGGCGTTGGGCGGGGGTGTCTTTGCAATATTCTGAAAAGAATCTAACCGAAATAAAAATCTTTTGTGTTCAAAACTATTTGAAAAAAAAAATTGAAGAACCGTAGCAAATAAAATGAGTATAAATGTCGTTAAAATGTGTCTTGAAGTTATCGTAAAGATCGTTCGTGAGGGGAGCGACAATGAAGCGAAGGAACGAGAACTTAAATTGGGATTTCTCAGAGAAAATGTCTTCTGAAAAAACTCACTCAAAGTTTTTACAAGTATTTAACTTTCATTAATACATAAATAGATCAACTTAAAACTTCAAGAAATGTTATCAAAAGGAGACTTGTTGATGGAATCTGCAAGATTTAATTATTACAGAACTTAGTCTAGCATTCACAGTAAACTTTTGATGGAGAAAATACATTGAAATAAGGGAGAATTGTACGACTGAATATGTCATTGACATGACGACCTCTGTGGCGCAGTGGGCGAAGGCCCACCTGCATCGCAGCAGGTTGATACGACACCCGCCCCGGGACAAATGTTTAAACGATCTGTAGATAATTATTCAGGGTGTTCTGGTCGTTTACTGTGTATAATAAAACAGATATATCTATGTAATGTATTGTATTATGTATATCAGTTATCTGTACCCATAAAACAAGCTCTGCTTAGCTTGGGACTAGATAATGCTGTGTGAATCGTCCAGCATTATTTATTTATCATTAAAATTCAGAATTTTAAACATTTGATTCGGTAATCAAGAAGGTACCTGTTTCGTCGTATCCGTGAGTGCTATTTCCCTCACATTCCACGGTCATGTCAGTCAGGGTGTGAGACAGGTATGTTGCGCGGCGTGCTCTGAAATTCAGGAGGTTAATGTTCAGAGCACACTGTTAGATTAGAGCCCCGTAAGCTGTGCTCCGAAAGCCTATGTTTTGACATGACAATATTTTACAATGGAATTTATATATGTATGTATGTAGAGTCCCTTCTTCAATAGTTCCATATTCGCGTGTATAAACTCCACGTGGGGCTGACACTGAGGCTTGCCGAGTGTTTACGAATCAATAGGCTTTTTGTGGCCTGTCAAATCAATTAAAAAAAAATACAATCGAATAGAAAACCTCCTCCTTTTTTGAAGTCGGTTAAAAACAATCGTCATTATGACATTGTTGATCTGGCTTAGCTATCGAGTAGAAATTTCGCGGTATTATGTACCTTTAGAAATAACGCAAACGTGTTAGTAGTCCGTCGTCAGATGTTCTGCATCGGCCACATTCCGGGCTCACTGCCTCTGATATATGTTCACCCGCAAATATCTTGTGTTTCTACATTCTTGTGAACTCTGGTAGGTAAGCGATAAGTCAGAACAATTCATATACAACCCAACACGGATTTATATTTTTGTAGCTTGATTTTCTCAGCGTTTAGAAATTGACTGCAGAAGTAGAATAAGAATAAGAATAAGAATAAGAATATATTTATTGTTAAATTGTGTAAAACATCCATAGGAAAGGTCTTAAATAATAATTTAGTAACAACAATTTATCCATTTCGGACATACAATATTTAGACAATTAGTATTAGTACTAATTAGTAGTAGAGATTTTATGATATATTTTTTTAAAGATCCAGTTTCATATGCTTTTTAATCTTGCTTTACCAAACGAGGTATCGCGAGACGGTTAAATATCCAAAGAGATACTCTAGAGCACATACAAATATATCCTACTGGTTTCTGCCCGCGGCTTCGCACGCGTTGTTTCAATGGAAACGTTTTAAGGTTATTTGTATCCCATGGGAACTGATTTATGCAATAAAAAGTAGCCTATGTTTAATTCGGGGCTGGAACTACCGGTATGAAAAAATTCAGCCCGATCCATTCAGTAGTTTTTTCGTGAAAGAATAACAAACATCGATACATACAAACTTTCGTGTTTATAATATTAAAAGGACATATTAAAGTGGATCCTACCCCTATTCACTTTATTCACTAAAGTGCAACTTGCCATTTCATAAACTGCTGAAGCAATAAGTTGAACGATTCAACTCGGCTCGAATGGAAGAAAATGTTATTGGTCTGGAAGACCGCGTGGGCTTTTGTGGGATGCAAATGCTTTCATATTTGAACTAACAGCGGTTTATTTCTTTTTCAGGTAAATATCCAGTCAGCTGGTGATTTTCAATTAATTGGACTGGATAAGCCGCAAGAGATGGGAGTGGAGGTATTTAGAATGATAAAGATAATTTATTTGCATAAACATTATTGTGTTAATCATCATCATCAGCCTATAGCAGTCCACTGCTGGACATAGGCCTCCCCCAATGAGCGCCATAGCGCCCTGTCTTCAGCTTGCCGTATCCAGCATCTACCTGCAGTCATTCGCAGGTCGTCATCCCACCTGGTTGGAGGGCGTCCTACACTACGTTTACCGAGTCGTGGTCTCCACCCAAGAACACGTTTCGTATTTAGAAAGATAAAGATCATTTATTTGCAAAAACATATTGTGTTATTGAGATGTTACAAACAGGTAGGTATCAAATATGTTTTACAGATTACGGTGTACAAATTGAGAGAAAGGCAATGTGTCAAAAAAATATTAAAATCCGTAAGAATACAAAACGAAATAACATAAACAAAAATGAATGAATATGAACATTTCATAATATGAATGAAAATTCACAAACAAAAACTGAATAGCAAGGTACAAAGATAGGTTAGGTACTTGATTTTTGTAGAACGTTACATAAAGCGTCTACGTACGAGCTATGTAACTTATATGTTTCTACTAAAGGTACCTATTTAATTTACCAGCTAAAAGTAGATAACTCTCCAAATCTCACAATGAGCTAAAATAATATTATAGTATTTTTTATCGTAATAGGTACTAAATTAAATGAATGCTTCATCGTAAACTTAAATGCAAAAACTCTACTTAAGCTCAAGTTCCTTCCTATTATACGAAAGAACCGCTCTATACCACTCTTGGCAACAATTTAGCATTTACCACTAATTAGCACGAACAATGCTAATAGCAACGGAGCGGCGGCGGCGGCGCGTCGAGCGGGCAACCCTAGTGGTGCTGAACCGTAGGGTTGCTACCGTAAGCAAGATTAGTTTGTTGGAACCTGTAATAAAGGGCCGCACTGTTTTTGTTCTGATTTTTAAAACGGCATAATAGATTACTTATCCTCAAATATATTTATTATAACAATAACATTCACCATCATAAGCCTATGTTAGTCCACTGCAGGACATAGGCCTCCCCTTATGAGCGCCATAGCGCCCTATCTTCTGCTTGACGCATCCAGCATCCCACCTGGTCAGAGAGCATCCTACACTACGTTCAGTTTATCAGTTTATTTATTTCCACCGTAGGTACACAATGTTACACTTGATGTCGTTAAATACTATTTTAAAAGATAAATTACATTTTTATTATAACACACACTAACTTATGACAAAGGAAACACCATAGGGCATTGTGCAAAAAAAAGCAGACAGACATGCCTTCTTAAAAAATTAAAATAAATTCATTTATAATAATTTGTCACAATAAAACAGATAATAAATAATGGTATAAGTTAAATTGAATAATAAATAAGACAAAATGTCAAAGTAATCTGGTGTATAAGGGCATTGTCAAACTATACTAAAAATATTGTACAAAATTAAATAATATACAAGTAAAATACAATAAAATAATGTAAGGAACAAGAATAATTTTATGATTTAAATTAATGCTGCTGTATAGGGGCATTGTCATTTTACCTAGTTGTGGTCTCTACTCAAGAACACGTTTGCCCCAGCGGTTGTCGGTTCTTCGCGAGATATGGCCGGCCCACTGCAATTCTTAAGGCTATCTCGATAACTTTGGTTCCCTGTCGGATATATTTTTTACAATGACATTAGAAAAGCTAAAAACTTGTTAAGTACATAGATATCGCTTTGAGATTATTTCTAACACGTAGAATGGAATTTTGCATTATTAGCGAGCGGTTTGTTTTCTTACTTGTATCTACACGCTCTCAACAAGACAAATTCACAAGACTTTATTATTGTTAGCAATTTGCTACTCAGTGAAAATTAATATGATCACGGAGAATAATGACCTAATCACAAGTCTGCCACACGTCTTCATTACGATCACAATAACGTCGCCATTGACCTGCGCTGAAATGAGAAAATACCTGTCTGTGTCTATAATTGAAAGTAATGGGTCGCCACTTACTAAATTGCGCTTCTAATAATATCAAATGGTTATTTAATTGGACTTAGGAGACTTTTACAATTTGCATAAGAATAAGAATAATTGAATTTAAAATAACTGTATTGAATTTAGTCTATGTACCTAGACTAAATTCAAGTAGTTAAAATATGACTTTACCAAACGTAAGGATATTATCACTCGACAGAAAAGAGCAAAATTTGATAATCTGTTATATAAACCGCAATGCCACAAACAAATCTATGAAAAAAAATGTATATAATATGTGCATTACTATATTCAATAAGTTACCAGAATCTATTAAAGACCTCAATGGTAATTTATTTAAACTAAAATTAAATAAGTGGCTTCTTGACCAATGTTTCTATAGTGTAAATGAATTTATTAATCTTAAGTAGAGAATTTATTATGTTTTGACGATTGTGAATTAATTTTAAAGTTAACTATTTATTGATTTTACCTATTTATTTATTTTCATTGATTATTTTAATTATTGATGAATTTAATGACCTTAAAACACGCTTTAATATTTGCACACCTGCTTGTGGGTTGAGCACATTTGACTCCACTCTAGTTATAAGACCTGACATGTACCTGTAATAATGTGTTCTGCAAATAAATGATTTGATTGATTGATTGATTGATTGACTGATAAGATGACTAGTCTATAAGACTATTGCCGAAATTGGAGTTCCAAAGAAAACTTAAAACTATACTTTCTAACAAATGTTATTATACTGTTAATGAATTTATTACTGACAAAGATTTAACTACTCCATGGTATTCGTTATCTTTAAGTTTTTCCTTTATTTATATTTTATTTTTGTTTTAATCAATTTTCACTATACAATGTTTATTATCGAACCTTGATCAAACGAGATGTGCGGATACACGACCTATATTTATCGATAAAAAACAAAAAATAAAAAATTATATGTTATCTATCTCAATATATGTCTCTATGTATATATATTTTTTTTTTTTTTTAATTATATCTCTGCAATTTAATTTCATCACACACACACATTGCAATCTACCCTTGCACACTTAACGGTAGAATTACATTGAATCACATTTATTATAACACCTTTATACACATGTATTTCATGCAATAAAATATACTTTTACTTTACTTTTTACTAGATACTCGTAAAAATACAATGGATCCTTTCTCTACTCGACTTGGACACGGCAAAACGAATATGTTGTTATATAGTAAACATTTGGGATTTGGTAACGAATTTCAAAAAATACAGTCTTATATGTTTTATTTTATTTTTAGTAGAGATATGTACTAAATGTCAACCGTTAAGCGTGATTTAGAGTAATTAATAAGCCGATGTCAGTTAAGTGATTCAATTTTTCAATTGAAAATTAAGTGATTGATGTGTACGGTATATTCACAATAATTGCATTTGACGTCTAAATTCATATATATTTTGAAATAGTCAAGTTAGGATGAAGATAAATTAAGAAGTCGTGGTCAACTTTGGAAGTGGTCAAATGAGGAAGGAACATTGGAAATGGTCAAGTTAGAGTGACGATTTAGGAAGTGTTCAACTCTGGAAGTGGACAAGGTCGTCCGGAGGGATAAAAAATTAAGAATTTCCTAATACAAATCTAACTACACACTGACATCCATGCTGCGTAGTTCCCTTTCAACTTTCACTCGTTCTAAAAATATTTTTTTTTGTGAATCAAGTGTCAACCCTACCTCTACTACCACTCGTTGCATTGTACAAGAATCTTCAAATGCATTCGTTACAGCCCGTGGACCGCCCGCGCTCACCCCCTCAAGTGGCCCTATCACAATAAATAGCCACTTGAGGAGGAACAATTAAAGAATTAGACAAATTATATGCAATTATTTTTCAAGAATAATTATACAGACGGAAAGTTTACAAAAGAAATACAACTCAGTTATAACCAGTAAACCAAAGTTATCGACATAGCTCTAAGAATTAGCAAGCTGAAATGGCAGTGGGCCGGCCATATATCGCGAAGAACACAGCAGAAGAACAGGGCCGCTGGGGCAAACGTATTCTTGAGTGGAGACCACGACTCGGTAAACGTAGTGTAACACGCCCTCATACCAGGTGGGATCACGACCTGCGAAAGATTGCAGGTAGATGCTGGATGCGGCAAGCTGAAGACAGGGCGCTATGGCGCTCATTGGGGAGGCCTATTTCCAGCAGTGGACTGCTATAGGCTGATGATGATGATGATGATGATAACCAGTAACCTTGTTGCCTCAAATGGAGGTACCTACCTTGGGTCAGACCCGGTAGTTGGGTATGATTTTATTTAATTGAGAAAAATTGCTAAGTTCGAGACTGTGATAAATTTTAAAATCCCGGAAACTATTGGGTCTACAGAGACAATTCTAGTCTCATAATGTAGCAAATTCAGATTTCTTTAAAAACGTCTTGACTAGGTTAGGTACAATTAAAAATAGTCCTTAAGTCCTACCCGGACCCGGTAGTTGGGTGTGATTTTTTTTAATTGAGAAAAATTACTAAGTTCGAGACTGTGATAAATTTTAAAATCCCGGAAATTATTGGGTCTACAGAGACAATTCTAGTCTCATAATGTAGCAAATTCAGATTTCTTTAAAAACGTCTTGACTAGGTTAGGTACAATTAAAAATAGTCCTTAAGTCCTACCCGGACCCGGTAGTTGGGTGTGATTTTTTTTAATTGAGAAAAATTACTAAGTTCGAGACTGTGATAAATTTTAAAATCCCGGAAATTATTGGGTCTACAGAGACAATTCTAGTCTCATAATGTAGCAAATTCAGATTTCTTTAAAAACGTCTTGACTAGGTTAGGTACAATTAAAAATAGTCCTTAAGTCCTACTATTAAAAACTTTATCTTGAGGCTAAATGCAAATACAGACTTTTGTATAATTAATATTGATAATACACACAGCATCATCTAGCCCCAAAGTAAGCAGAGCTCGACTTCTGGATATCAAGATAACTGATAGATAGATAGTTTTACAATACATAAGAATACCCACGACAAATATCTGTACAAACAGTTATCCTAAGTAAGGAGTCGAACCCGCAACCTCCTGCGATGCCAGCAAACCACCGCCCGCTGCGCTACTGCGGTCGTCAAACACAAATACAGTCTTTTATATGCTTGCAGTGTCAGTTTAAATATTAAATCCGCACCTAAACGCTACCCATATGTCGCCTGTAGGTACCTCTTATATGACCGCAGCAGCTATATAGCCGTGCATAGCCCGGCTATAAAGGTGCATTGGCTTGGCTCTAAAAATAACATCAAAAAAATCTATAAATACTACATTGGCGTGTTGTCGTTCTTCTTTCGAAACTATTATTTTATTTCGTTAGTAAATTTACATTGAATTTCATTAGTTAATTTACATTGAATTTTCTGTAAACTTTATTTTACTATATTTAAGGATATCTGCATGTTTACCTATATTAATAATATAGGTAAACATGCAGATATATCGCAGATATATCGTAGGTAATCCTATATTTCTCTATAAGTGAATGTATATATTATTTTGAGAAAAATACATTTCTTAAACCGTAAGGATATTCGTACCTGTGCATTAACGAATCTATGTTTTATCAAAAAAAAATATTTGTGTATCACACATCTTTATCTCATCTATTTTTAAGTAAAAATTTTATATTATGGGCGCTAATTATTATTTAGTAAATTTATTATTGTTCACCTATTTTATAACTTAGAGTTTTTATAAGCTACTTTTTTTAACTTAGGTACATTCATTATTATGTTAAATTGTTGTTATTTGTGATTAGCAACATTTAATGCTGAGCCGGTTGCCTATTTGTGTTAACGCCATTAATTTATTTTTATTAGTTCCTACTGCTACTACATTTTCTATTATATAAAATGTAGTAGCTCGGTTTGCGGTGACTCTGTACTGCAGAGACTCAAGGCTCTCCCGCTAATGAAATATGCAGTTACTGGCGAGTGCACTCAAGCTTGAAACCACCTGGGATTGTGTGGCACAGGGTTTGACGACGTCAGACAGACCTACCTGTCGGTAGATATGTAGTAACAATGTCACTATACCTACATTTTTGAACTATTTATTATGATAACTATCTATTATGTTATAGGTACCTAATTTAATTATTTATTTTTATTTTCAATTAATTTATGATATCTATACAAATTAATGATCTACCGAGACGTTATTGATAATTTAATAAGAATTAAGAAAATGACATGTAACGTACATATAAACGCTATTAATAAAAAACTGAAACTAGTCGTCACGCGAGGTGAAAGAACTGTGCTCACAAGGTGTAACTTTCTTAGCGACGGCCATTAATTATGATTTACAAGGTAGTTATGGCACCAAGGTCTGTATTCAGCGTCACATAAGATCAAACATTGCTTGTTTAATAACAAACACTCACACGCCTTTCTCACTATTAATCGCTGAGCTCAACGTCTGGACTTTCTTATCAACGTCCTGTCACAGTACACAGTCCTGTGATGCGAAAACTCCGGACTCAAGACCCCAGTCGTAATTAATTCATCATTGTAAAAGCATTGAGATATTAAATTCAACTTCAATTTAAATAATTTAATTGTTTTTTTAATACTTTCCACACTTTCCCATATAAGTCTAGGTCTAGTTGACTTACATAATAAAAAATTAAAAAATACTGGTTTAAGGAACCAAACAATTAGTATAATAAAAACTACGAATCAAAACATAAGTCATTTCAATTGATACTGAGATCTAGATCAAATTATGTGCGAAAAAAAATTGTATATATTTACTCAATGGTGTTTTCACATTCGAGGAACCAAAGAAAAAATTTAGAACTTTATGTAATTCAAGTTTGTACCACGCAGATCCCGTGGGTACTGAGATTTAGGCCTAATTTGACAGCCCAACCCCGTTAGGTTCACCCCTTAAGAGTTTAATTTATATCACACATGGCTCACAGAGGTTGCGGACCAGAGTACTTCATGTTAATTTCATCTCAATACCTCCACGCGTTCCTGAGGAACGAGGGTCGACAGACGGACAGACAACAAAGTGCTCCTATAAGGGTTCCTTTTTTCTTTTTGGGGTATAGAACTCTAAAAACTAATATATTAACGTAGAAAGAAAAGGATCTATGGAGTATTTGTAAATGATTGAAACGTCAATGTGTTGTAGATATATGTCAACTGAGGACTTTCAATGGATACCTCCGCTTTAACATAGAATTTGAAAGATTCTAGTAGATATTTATTACACTTTGAGTGCTGAAATCACACGGTATGTGTTTTCTACAAGTGACTAATATGCGTAAATCCACACTAGCGCAGCCGCTGAGAAAATACAGATCTGTGTGACTCAGCACAGCCGTAATATTTTTCGAACGAAACGCATGTGCGGCGCAACACAACCGCTGTGTAGAGCGGCAGCACGAATTTTTTAGTCGTCGAAAAAAAACCGCAGTCAAAGTGTTAACCAGAAAAAACTCGTTCGTAGTCTAGATCTAGAGACTCAGTTTTGTTTAACACACACAGTATACATTTACAGAAAAGGCATACATATGACTAATCCTGCTTAATATTATGAATGCGATAGTTTGTAGGTTGTATGGATGTTTATTACTCCTTCGCGCAAAAACGAATCGGGCTGAAATTTTACATACAGGTCATTCCAGGCCCAGAATAATTTACTACTTTTTATCCCACAAATCAGTTTCCATATGTGATAGAAATAACAGTAAAACCTTTCCATAGAAACTACGGGTGCGAAGCCGCGGGCAGAAACGAGTAGTTAATAAATGCTTTAATCACAAAAAATATAAATGTCACTTTCATGAAAACATTTATTTATTTATTTACAAACGTACCTCTATTTTTACGGGAACACCCAACGCAATAGAGTTCATATTTACATTTAATATTAAAATTAGAAATAATTTTATAATACAGAAAAACAACACAAAAATCATAGAGTCAACCTTACTTTAAGTTTAAATTACAAAATCATAAATAAAAAAATCACAAATCATATCCATTTCCATATACAATAGAATTACATTAAATAAGAATATTATCGACAATAAAAAATAAAAATTTCAGTCTAACTGTGATAATACGGATTTACACAACATGACGTCATGACCTTTCAAAAAAGTATGCCTTACTTAGAAACAAGACGCCCCCAGCACTTAAAATAATTAGAGAAAATCGCCGTAATTCGTCTCCGGCCGCTAAATGTGGGCCACAATTAAACTTGTTATCTCGCTGTGACCGAAACTCATTGTGTTGGAGATGCGAGGCTTTACGACTTTTCCCTTGTTAAGTTCAACCACTGGCTAATTACATAATAATTTGCATCATAGCTCCAATACAGATCACTACATAGTATAAAACATAATGTCGCTTCCCGCTGTCCGTCTGTCCCGGATTTAGATGCGGTTTTTTAATAGGTAAAGTGATTCAAGAGGAAGAATATGATATACATAGATATCGAAAATAGTTTTAGTTTCTTATAAGAGCTTCAGGTAAGGAAAATTAAATAGTAAAAGTCCACAACTTAGGTATTTTTAAGGTAGGTATATCTTTTCGGTAAACGTAGTGTAGGATGCCCTCTGACCAGGTGTGTTCATTAAAATCCATTCAGTAGTTAATTCAAATCCTTCAATCAAATCCATTCAAATAATTTGCAGACTATGCGAATCTGTCGACTCTTCGACAGTACTTACGCTACGCCGCCAATGTCATTGTAGGCTATGTTTTATTTTTTCATTGAAAAACACGTACGAAGCCGATGGCAGAAGTTAGTATTGTTTATGAACTGATACTTCTTAATTATTAGTTTATCATAAAGGTGGAAGAAGCTCTTTTTTAAGGAGTATTTTCGTTAATTAGAAGGCAGCCGTTGTACCTCAGTAAATAACTAGGTAACTAAAATCCAATTATACTTCTACTAACTGAGCTAGAAAAGGTACAAATTAATTTGATACTTATTTTTCGATTAATTACTTCTGTCTAATCTTTAGTAATTTTATTTCACGGTGAAAATGTCTCGGCGTCTTCTTTGAGTTTTCAACGAATCTAAAATTTGAAGTTTACTTAAAAATAAAATATTAAAAGTAGAGTAGGTAAGATAAATAATACCTAGACTAGACGTCCTTGAGTAATGAAACCTGATTGGTTTCATTACTCAAGGACGTCTAGACTTAAACCTTTACAAGTTATAAATAATTAATTAGTAATTGATACTGCAATGAAAAGCTAATAGACATCTATACTAATATTATAAAGCGGAAAGGTTTGATTTTTTGTTTGTTTGTATTGAATAGGCTCCGAAACTACTGGACCGATTTTTCACTGTTAGAAAGCTACACTATTCGCGGTGAAGATAGGCTATATTATATTTTCAAAAAAAGGGATCCTTACTAAAACTCCAATAATGTAACCCAAGTACCTTAAAAATTCCAAATATTCCAATACCCGTGCGAAGCCGGGACGATCCGCTAGTAAGAAATAAACGAAAGACTCAATCAAAACATTTCGTTCGACGTTCATCGCGCTCGCTCCTCTAGAACTAGGGGTTATTGCATAAACGTCAAATGCTGCCCCATAATTTCCATGGGGTAGAAGCACTTTAGTTTGCAATTTATCCGGCCGGGCCGGGGGCAGTATCGTCTACGGCTTATGCAATAGCAATAGCAGGCAGGTTTAGTCGAGCATAGAACCTACCGGCTATAACCGGGTAAACCGGGTGTACCGGGTAATTGTATTGGAGGTCTTCGGAGCTGGCCGGACACTATTTAGGGCAGAGGCCGGTGGGCAAAGTGGATTGCACACGCATCATTGCATCGCTAACACGAGGCGGAATCATTCGTATGGAAATGAGTTTACGTTATCGAAAGTTAGAGCCGTACAATGGGTCGTTATTAGCGATAAGGCCGCCCGTTATACAACTGTCTTTTGTGTTTTCCTGCACCTATATTCCTGTACCTTAATGTTTAAAAAAGAGTATTTATATTGTACTAGCCGCGGCCCGGGGCTTCGCTAGCTTGGGAATCTATGTGACAAATAAGTTTATAAACCTTCCCATTTCATCACTCTATCTAGATGTATTACTGAAAATCAATTACTGAATAATTAAAAGAAAATCAAAATCCGTTGATTAGTTTAAAAGATCTAAACGAACAGACAGCGGAAGCGACTTCAGTTTATACTAATGTAAAGATAGCGCGACGAGCTCGAGGTACATCTTCCATCATGGCATGTGGCAGCGTTGGATCGCGAGGATTGGAAGGAAAGGGAGGCCTTTGCCCAGCAGTGGGACAATAATGACTTTAAATAAAAAATAAAAAGTAGGGTCCATCCCTAATCTGGCTTGCAATGACTCCTCCAATATCTGGAGTCTAGCTGTAGGACAGCAATGGCGAGCCAGGCAGTCTAATATATCAAAAAGAACGTTTGCGATGACTTTGCCATCATGTGGACAGACCAATAAGGTTACACAAGGCTTTAAAAATATTCCAATTTGTACGTTTCACCGTTTTTAATGGAACGTCGCGGCATTTTAATTATCTACAAATGGCCCTAAATTTGTTTACATTAGCGTTTGAAAATGTTAGGTACCTACGTAAAAATACCAAGCAAACAATGTTAAATCGCGTATTCAGCTTGTGAAAAAATGTTTTTGACTTAGCTAGGTCCCTCTGAAGCAATAATAAGGAAGTAGGTATGTACAGCGCAAATAATCATAGATCCACAATGAAGTGACCTGACAGAATATTTGTACCTATAGGGCATCAAACCTTCCTATTCGACGGCGGCGCCTAAACCACCAAACCAGGAAAGCTCAGAAATAATTATTGTATCGACAACCGATGTGGCGCGGTGGGCGAAGGTCCGCCTGCGACGCAGGAGGTTGCGGGTTCGATTCCCGCCTCGGAACAAATGTGTGTACGATCTGCAGATATTTGTTTCGGGTGTTCTGGTCGTTTTCTATGTATAATAAAAAATATCTATCTATGTAATGTATTGTATTATGTGTATCAGTTATCTAGTACCCACATCGACTACGTATAATAGACGCCTAATACCTATTTATTCACTGTGCAAACAAGTCTGTCAACCAACTGAGGTGAGCGGGCGCGGGGAAGTGAGTGCTCATTGGTCCGTTCAAGGTTACGACAAATCATGACCATTATTAGTGATGGGGTAAGTACTATGAAAGCAATCGATACTTGCAACAAGGTATATTTATATGAATAGCACCAACCCAACTCTTCCCGTGGGTGTCGTAGGAGGCGACTAAGGGACATACACCGGGGGGCGGGCAGCAGCGTCCCTTGCAGCACACTCCCTATACTGCGATCCCCAACCCGCATGCCCAGCGTGGGGATTATGGGCATCAACCCCCCCATGGATCGATACGCCAGTAGAATGTGGCCCCCAGTTCCCGGCCGCCTCGCTATTCCTGGCCATGGTAGCGGCCACGGTAACGGCGGGGCAGGGGGTGCTAGGAATCCCCGGGCTACATTAGGCTACCACACCCTACATAAACTGACCCTGGCTACGTTTAACGGACGCACTCTTAGGCTTGACCATCATCTAGCGCAGTTGGAAGTGGAGTTAGAGAACATCAAATGGCATGTTCTGGGGTTATGTGAAGTCCGTAGAGAGGGGGAGGACACCGTAACCCTAGACTCGGGCCATCTTCTCTACTTTCGCGAGGGTGATAAAACATCCCAGGGTGGCGTAGGTTTCCTCGTCAATAAGGCCCTCTCTAACAACGTCCAAGAAATCTCCAGTGTGTCGACCAGGGTAGCGTACCTGATCCTTCGGCTGTCCAAACGGTACAGCATGAAGGTCATCCAGGTCTACGCACCGACCTCGGCACACTCGGATGATGAAGTGGAGGATATGTACGAAGACATATCCAAAGCCTTACACAACACCACTAAGGCCCACTTCAACGTTGTTATGGGGGACTTTAACGGCAAGGTGGGAATCCAGACTGGCAACGAATCCCGAATAGGCCCACATGGTTATGGAGTTAGGAATCACAGGGGGCAAATGCTTGTCAACTTCCTTGAGAAGGAGGGGCTGTTCTTAATGAACTCCTTCTTTAAGAAACAGCCTCAAAGGAAGTGGACATGGCAAAGCCCCGACACTGTGACAAAAAATGAGATCGACTTCATCATGACGGATAGCAAGCACATATTCAGAGATGTCTCAGTGATCAACAGGTTCAATACCGGATCTGATCACCGACTCCTTCGAGGCTCTCTGAATATCAACATTAAGCTTGAAAGAAACCGTCTGATGAAGTCCACGCTCCGACCTGACCTAATCCAAATCATGGCGGGCACCGAGAAGTTTCAGCAGCTTCTCGGGGATCGATTTGTTGCCTTGGAACCAACTGATGACGCTGACGAGACCCTACACAATCTGGTTGAAACGTTGAGGGACGAGGGCATTAAATTCTGTCGAAAGCAGCGTACTGGCAAGAAGTCCAAACTCTCGGATGAGACTCTTGGGCTGATGACAAAAAGACGGGAGACCACCCAATCGACTTTGTCAGAGAGGTCAGACCTGAACAAGCGAATTGCGAAGATGGTACGGCACGATCTCCGGAGCTCCAACACGCGCCTCATTGAAGAGGCGATACAGCGAAACCGGGGGTCCAAAGTATTCACTCAGCAGCTTGGCAGGAGCCACCTGACAAAGCTTAAAACGCACGACGGAAGGACCGTATTGTCGAAGCCAGAGATCTCAGCCGAGATAGAGGATTTCTATGGCCGTCTATACGCTGCTCATGCCCCTCGTTCCCGACGAGACAACCATGATTCCAGAGCCACCCTGACACGCCACTACACCGACGAACTACCTGACATCAGTCAAGACGAGATCGTGTTAGCTCTAAGGCAGCTTAAAAATGGAAAAGCCCCCGGTGAAGACGGTATAACATCCGAGCTCTTGAAAGCTGGAGGAGCTCCTGTTATACAGGAGCTACAGAACCTCTTCAACGCCGTTCTTAACAGTGGGAGAACTCCAAAGGCGTGGAGCGGGAGTTTGGTGGTGCTCTTTTTTAAGAAGGGCGATAAAACCCTTCTTAAAAACTACAGACCCATTTCACTCTTGAGCCACGTCTATAAGCTGTTCTCACGAGTAGTCACGAACCGTCTCGCTAGGAGACTCGACGAGTTTCAGCCACCAGAACAGGCCGGATTTCGCGGTGGATATGGCACCATAGACCACATACACACAGTGAGGCAGATTATACAGAAGTCCGAAGAGTATAATCAGCCCCTGTGTCTGGCTTTTGTGGACTATGAGAAGGCCTTTGACTCTGTCGAGACTTGGGCTGTTCTGGAATCCTTACAGCGATGCCAAGTGGACTATCGTTATATCGAGGTTCTGAGATGTCTCTACGAAGCCGCCACTATGAGTGTCCAAGTACAGGGCCAGCAGTCTAAACCTATCCAATTGCGCAGAGGAGTGAGACAGGGGGATGTCATATCCCCGAAACTGTTCACAAGCGCGTTGGAAGATTTGTTTAAGACGCTGGACTGGAAAGGTAAGGGCATAAACATAAACGGCAACTACATCTCACACCTACGATTCGCTGATGACATAGTCCTATTGGCGGAGTCGCTAGAGGAGCTGAACCAGATGCTGGACGGCCTAGCTTCAGCCTCCCGATGCATCGGTCTTGGCATGAATTTGGATAAAACCAAAGTCATGATCAATGGACACATTGATCCAAGGCCGGTGGTCGTACATGGTCACCTTCTCGAAATCGTTTCCGAATACACATACCTCGGGCAGATTCTGCAGTTAGGTAAAAACAATTTCGAGAAGGAGGCCAAAAGGAGGATCCAGCTGGGCTGGGCAGCGTTTGGGAAACTACGTCGAGTCTTCTCTTCATCCATACCGCAATGCTTGAAAACGAAAGTTTTCAACCAGTGCGTCCTACCCGTTATGACCTACGGAGCTGAGACGTGGACACTCACGATAGGGCTGGTCCACCAGTTCAAAGTCGCTCAGCGAGCTATGGAAAGAGCTATGCTCGGAGTATCTCTGAAGGATAGGATTCGCAACGAATACATCCGACAGAGAACTAAAGTTATCGACATAGCTCTGAGAATTAGCAAGCTGAAGTGGCAGTGGGCCGGCCATATCTCGCGAAGAACCGACGGCCGCTGGGGCAAACGTGTTCTTGAGTGGAGACCACGACTCGGTAAACGTAGTGTAGGACGCCCTCCGACCAGGTGGGATGACGACCTGCGAAAGACTGCAGGTAGATGCTGGATGCGTCAAGCCGAAGACAGGGCGCTATGGCGCTCATTGGGGGAGGCCTATGTCCAGCAGTGGACTAGTATAGGCTGATGATGATGATGATGTGGCGCGGCGGGCGAGGGCTGCCTGCGACGCAGGAGGTTGTGGGTTCGATTCCCGCCTGGGGTCAAATATTTCTACGATCTGAAAGTACCTATTTGTTTCGGGTGTTTTGGGTAGTAAAAATAGGTCAATTTTCGGTTTTTCCTAAAAAAAGAGGCCTGTCGGCCGGAGGGGATGCAGGGGGGGCTGGGGGCGTGGGGGGGGGTCACGGCAAGGCTCGCTTCGCTCACCGCAATGCTCCTCCGAGTTCTAGGTGAGGGGGTCACAGCACAGCGAGCGAAGCGAGCCGTGCTGTGACCCCCTGACGACCCCCCGACGACCCCCGACGACCCCCCGACGACCCCCCGACGACCCCCCCGACGACCCCCGACGACCCCCCGATGACACCCCGACGCCCCCCCGACGACCCCCCGACGACCCCCGACGACCCCCCGACGACCCCCCAACGACCCCCTGATGACCCCCGACGACCCCTCTGACTTCCCCGCGGTCGCATCTGAAGTTAGTCAAAAACGATACCCATATCCGATTTTTTGGTAAAGGGGCTACAGGGGGGCTGGGGGCTTATGGGGGTCATGGCACTGCTCGCTTCGCTCGCAGTGCTGTTCCCCTATGTCGAATTGCGGTTCGCTTCTTAATAAATTCTTCCAAGTCTATCCGTTTTGGAGATGGAAAAGGGGGGGCAAAAAAGGGGCTAGAGGGAAGTCCAATTTTTTTTCTTCCAAAACAAAGAGAAACCCTCTATACGACCCCGCAATCAGAACCCCTCTATCGCGACGGCATCTGGTAGCACACTCAAAAGGGGGGTTCTGGGGGGGCAGGGGGGGCAACATTTTCTATGCATTCAAAATCACTTGTCCTCTATAAAACCCCCATAAAAAAATTATGCAATATGGCTCCATGTAGGAGCCCCCCCACTGGGGGCGTTCTTGGGGGGGGTAAATGTCAAAAAGTCGGAATTTTCCCTAGGAGACTTTTACCTCCCCTATACGATTCTGTAAAAAAAACATACCTTCCCATCCACCATCAAGGCGAAAATCAGTAAGTCAGTAGTAATCTAGCTTTATATAGTATGTATAATGTATAATATAATGTATAATAATAAAAAAAAATAAGTATCAATGGTAATCTAGCTTTATACTATAGTAGAATAGAATAATATTATATGAAAAATAAATAAATATTAGAGTTAACATTTAGGTACCTTACATTTTAGATAATACCATGTAGCAATGTAACGTTAAATATTATTTTAATCGACTTTTACATAATTCATCATAATCTTTCCTACGGCCATCGACATCTTAATGTCGCCTACGGCACAGCATTATTTACCCCTCCTTCTAAGAGAAAAAAGGAAAGCAAATACAGAATTGGTTATGAAAGAAAGAGATGCACAGTTGACCTCGACAGTTGACCTCAACCGGTCAACCAAATTAAGTTGAGCTCCGTCAGGAGCCATTGAGTAAGCGAGCGCAGAGATTGTCACGGGTCACTGGCCTGGTCGTTACTGATCGAACGTTAGTGGGCGTGGATTTTTAAAAGATCTCTTTATCTTATGTGATGTCTTAAATCGTTCGCCCTGTATTAGGTGTCTAGGGTACGTAGTCGATGAGTACCCATAACACAAGCTCTGCTTACCATGGGGCTAAATAATGCTGTGTGAATTGTCCAGCATTATTTATTTATTTATTATTTATTCTTAATTAAGACCCAGGGTTAATTATTTCTCCACGGCTCTATCAAATATCAATATCAAAGTTCTTTATTTCGTGGAGAGCTTTGATACTATAGCTACAGGACTCTATATAACACGATACAAAATTCTAATTACATAAAACTAGGAAATAAATTGATCATCACTTTGTTTTTTTTGTTCACTTCAATATTTTTTAATAGTCATACGGAGTTTACCCATTTTTCCCACTAATGTACCCTACCTTATTCGTACTGGGGATGGTAGGGTATTTTAAACTAGAAATAAGAAGGGAACTGATGTTGATAACGTACATTTTTAGTGTGATTAGAGGCATAATACACAACCTTCTTGTTTTAATGCATATAGGGCTGCACGTACCTAATAAGTCTCTATACGCACGCCGAAGACCTAGGCTACTTGCGATCCCGAAAGCAAGAACTAACCTCCTGAGCAAGTCCCCGTTCACACGGGCCCTTCGGGCTATTGATACCTTATGTGCAGAGGAGGATGTTGTCATATTCTTATATGTCCTTGCCAAAATTCAGGGATGCGGTTGTAAAATTTTTGGATAGGACACATATAAATATGTAAATAGGTTTATTTTAAGTTTAATATTAAGTGGTAGTTAGTAGCGTGTTGGCGCATCTTATGAATGTTTGTTTTTAGTTAGTGTATTTTATGTTTAAGTTTATTTTTATTTCTTTGTCGCTTTGGTGTCCAACTGTAAAGGCATTGTAAATATCTTATCAATAAATAAATAAATAAAATAATCTGAAATTTTGTAGTAAGTCTTTTTACACCGGATATATTTGACATTTTGTTTGAATTTATTTATTGATAATTTTTGCGAGTTTTGTTGTAGAATCCTAGTGATTCGCCTACCACATAAAAAGTCTCGAATTACCATTTACCAACCAGTAATTCCCACGTTCGGTTCCGTCAATCGCGATAATCGAGTACTTTTCACTCCGCTGGAACTTCCGAAGCCCTCGGCAACCTTCGGGACCCATCCATCACTCACGGACATCGAGCATATACCCACATACCCCACATACCCACCCATATACCCCAGGGTAGGGTGCTCGATGCTTACTGACCACGGTCTAGTTGATTTCTCACTTCAGTTTCTTTGAAGCACTCTATTTGAGATGTTGAATGATTGCGCACAAGACTTTTTATAAACAAATTTAGACGATAAACTGATAAAGTATAGGTAGGTAAGTTAACTAACAATTATTTTATTTTTCTACACTTTTTTTTACACGAAGATATCTCATAGCCTTTTTGAAACAAGGACCGAAAATCTTTCCTTCTAGACTCTTATAGTACTTTATTGTATATTCTTGTTGTATTGTATTTATTTTAATTTTTTAAGAAGGCATGTCTGTCTGCTTTTCTTTGCTTTTCTTTCAATGCCCTATGGTGTTTCCTTTGTCAAAAGTTAGTGTGTTATAGAATAAAAATGTAATGTAACTTTTAAAATTTATTTATAGTGTTTAACGACATCAAGTGTAAACATGTGTACCTACAAAAATAAATAAACTGATAAACTGTGTCTTTAACTGTGGGATAATAATAATAATAATGAGTAGGTATACTGTTTTCACAAGATGATCAATAGACGAACAAAACCACGGGCGGAACTTGTGCCTTGTAAGGCTTAGTACAAATAAAAGATCTTGCAAATTACTTCCAAAGTGGGGCGCAGATAACTTTCTTGTTAAATAGGACGTAATGAAAGAGTAAAGAGTTACGGCTAATGACTTAAGTTTTCGCCGCTTTTGTTGAAAGTTAAAGATTAAAATTTCTGACCGTCTACCATCAATCAGGAGTTATGAGGTTTAGATTTTTTTTAGTACCATGCCCGTGGTTTCGCCTTTCAGTTTTTCAGAACAGTTTCGTTTTTATATACCACTCTATACTGGGTGGTCCCAGCACAAAAATTTGCATTCATACATATCTACATATAAAAAAACAATAAAAACACAAAAAAAAAGATTATAACCGAATGCTGCCAAAAAAAAAACATTGAGAAGAAGGGAAAAAAAAAGATATTCCCACAAAACCCAAGGACCGAGGGGTCGTCACCCCTCGAGTTGACGCCGGGGTAATGAGGCCAAGCCTCGAGGCCCCTCTCTGTACCCCCACCAGGGCCGGAAAGAAATCGATTGATTAAATACATTTTATAGTGACACAGTGATCCAGAAACTGTCCGTCATCTGATGACGTCAATAAAAATTATATCTAAATGTTACGAGTATCCCATATTAAAATGCAAATTTTTGTGCTGTGCTGTGTTATTAGGTGGGCATTCACTTTATTCGCGCTGATTGAAAGCTTTGCTGGTGTGAAAAGGAAAGCTTTCAATCGGCAAGATTCTTACCATAATAATATTTGATTTTATAGTCATATTTGACGATAATTATGTTGAAGATAGGTATAGAAAAAAATCATAAATAATAATCCGTTGAATAATTTTGACAATTGGTGAAAACACAGAGAGACGCGAAAAGGGCCTTTTGTTTTATAGTGATATATATATATATATGTATTTGTAGATATATTAAGTACCTTGATAGGTAGAGGTAGATATTGACCTTAACATATATTTTCGGTGTCAGGTCGGAAATAAATATATTAAGGTGTAACATTCTCGCCCACATTGGTGGTTTCCGATAAAATACCAATAAAGTTTTATAGTCTGAGCGTCGTTTATCATCGGATACGGCAACACTAACGTCTGCTCGGTAAATAATGGCGTCTGCTGGCAACATTGTTCGATGTTTGAACAGAACGCTGGTTGCTAGCGTTTTTGTGGATTCAACGGACGTTTTAATTGATTGGGGATTTCTAGTGTACACACCTACATTTGTTTATTTATTTATGACCGAGTACGAGTCGGAAGGGCCCCGTCAAAACTAATTAAATTAGATTTAGATAAGCAAATCAATTGTATTAGACACATAACTTATATGAACGTACTAGTGTACTTTTCTTTTTCACTTCGTGCACTAGTGGACAAAAAAGTGAACATTAAAATTAAAATAATGTTATTTGATAATAATGAATAGTATAAAATTTGACTTGTCTAAGTGCTTATTTTGTAAGCCTAAAGAAATAACTGCTATTAACTTTGACTTAAATAATTCGCAAAATAAACATTAACGTGAATGTTTTCGATGGATCAAATAAAGCAAAAATCCAACATAATTCGGCAAGCAAAGTCGGGCACGGTCATAACTTAGATGGGTATTCAAGTACTGCTTAACTTCAATGATCAGTACTCAACGTGGATTAGATGTTAGGCTCCTTAAATCCAAGTACTGACCGCGCCCGACGTTGCTTAACTTCGGTGATCGGTAGGTACTCATCGTTGTATGCACGTTGGTCCCCTTAAATATTATAAATATATGAATTTTGTTATCATAGCACATGAAATACTATTATAGTATTACGAGAAATTTTATATTATTTTTGATGATTCTTTTCAATATAACCAACCATTCACTTAGACCTACCAATTAATGTACCTAAATGCAAGCAAATAAAAATGAAATAAAATGAAAAATGTAATTGTTTACCTTTAACGGTTCATGTATTATAGTTAACAGCTCACTGACAGACGGACAGTCAGACAGAGGCTTAGTGATAGGTTCCCCTATCACTAAGCCTCTGTCCAGTGCCTCTGCCTCTGTGAGAGCACCCTTTGGGTAAGGAACCCTAAAAATATAGCGGTGCTTGCTGGGATTTTTTTAGAATATTTTATTAACATAGAAATACTTTTAATCACTCAGTATCCGCTACTCACATGGGTAAATAACACAGTAGGTAGATTGGAATATAAAAGCCCGAATTGTTTTAGAATTTGTTTTCAAGTAGGTTTACATAAAGTTGGTATATTAAGTATTTCACCGGTACCGCTGTAGTAAACGTGTTCTTGAGTGGAGACCGCGACTCGGCAAACGGAGTGTAGGATGCCCTCCGGCCAGATGGGATGACGACCTGCGAAGGACTGCAGGCAGATGCTGGATGCGGCAAGCTGAAGACAGGGCTAAACTCATTAGGGGAGGCCTATTTTTCCTATTTTTATTTCCTATGTAGACTACTATAGGCTGATGATAATTAAAAAAAAAAAAAATTATTCAAAAATATCTTAGGACTAAAGAGTAACAAAAAGTACAATGATGATAACAATAAAGCATTTATCTATAGCGTACGTTTTAGGTTTTCTTTTAAATAAAGAAGTAATCTCAAAATGACAGAATTTATAAGGCAAAAACTCTTAGGCTTTACATACATTGAAATATTTTCCCCAAGCATCGGCAGCGGGTCACATCTAAGTAGGCCAGAGTCTAATCGTTGGCCATTCTTCACGTGGCTTACCGGCTTATCTGTGTCCACCAGTCCTTAATCCAAGCCATATGTCCCCGATAGGCCCTGGGTACTGGGTATGTCGTAAAACTATTGAAATATGGCCTCGATACAACACCCGATAGTGTTCTGCAATTAACACAATACAATACAATTACTTCATATTGCACACCAAATAAAAACTGAAGTATTTACATAATATTTCCGTAGCACATCCGTAGCTCTTCCGTGGCACGCTAGAAGAACTTCCGTAACACCTCCGTAGCTCTTAGGTAGCACCATCGCAAGACATCCGTAGCACATCTATAGCAGCTCGGGAGTACATCCGTATCCCCGACCCCTAGTACAATGCAATTCCTCTTTATTGCACACCAAATAAAAACTGAAGTATTTACGTAATAATTCCATAGCACATCCGTAGCTCTTCCGTGGCACGCTAGAAGAACTTCCGTAGCGCATGCGTAGCTCTTCCGTAGCACGCCAGAAGAACTTCCGTAGCACCTCCGAAGCTCTTAGGTAGCACCACCGCAAGACATCCGTAGCACATCTATAGCAGCTCGGGAGTACATCCGTATCCCCGACCCCTCGTACAATACAATTACTTCTTATTGCACACCAAATAAAAACAGATACACAAGGTAGGTAAAAATAAAAATGTACAATGGGCGGTTTTATCGCTATGAGCGATCGCTGCCAGGCAACCATTGGATGGACATGAAGTGTTAGAATAAGGTTAAGTTACAGATCATTATAAAAGATATCACATATGTGAATTTAGTGAATTATTTGATTTTTTTAATTTTTTCATGTACTCTAACTCTAAGCTAAATAACACCTAAGCTAATATTATGTGACAATTTACTTATGTGTATGCAATAAATAAATGAATATGAATAATAAACTTCATTTTATGTCGCACTTTTCCGTCAGAGCGCTAAGCGGCTATCAGCTGTCTTTCTGCGTTGAAATAATACCTCAATTCCCTCGCCCGTACCTCATTTAAGTATTTTAGAAGGAACAATAAAAATAAATATGATTACAAGGAATCCTATCAATACGTACCTATCTAATAACGTAATAACAAACAATAACGACACTCGAAGCTCTCGATACAATAACCAAGTTTATTGGGGTTCGAAGAGAAACAATAAAATCAAATAAATACCAATTTAATAAATAATAAGCTCTTGTGAGCTGAAACAAACAGCCTCGTTCTGGGAATATGTTGAAGGACTTTATCGTGTTCCAGTTGTATCATAAGGATATCAATGTGCGCTCAATTACCTTACCTCGTTCGATCTGCTGATCATTTGAGGGTAGTTTTACACCGCCCGAGTGAAAACCACGAATGACTCGAACACAACCGGTTTGCGCGCCGATGAGTGGAGACGTTCTTTCTATCTGTAATAAAATCACCGTGTTAACTAAACTTCTGCTCTTGAGTTATGTAACCCACGAATAGCCAACCTTCCAGCTGGATCCAGGAAATACCTGATGTCTTGATTTGTTGGTCTTGTTGCCTACGATAGCCTGAAGTTGTGTTTTGACAACATCAGCACAATAGTTCTACCACTCTTCACCATTATCTTAAACTTATTTCCAAAAACAAATCCCTAATATCGCTCTAATGCATGAACAATTTTTGAACCAATTTTGAGTCTTATTTGATTTAAAATAAAAGAAATACACTAAATACTGCTCGCGATAATTCCTACATATTAAAAATTTTAGAGCTTTATGTGGTGAACAGAGATTTTTCATTTTTGGATAACGCTTTGTTGAACGCTAATTCTTTTATACGTCTAAACTTATACTCCTCTGTTTTGTTCTGCAGATAAATAAATTTAAAAGCTATAATAATGAAACCACGGTACAAACCGACATTCGCTTCAATTCCCTAGCCATATAAAAACAAACTCAATGATTGCAATGGCAATAGAAACGAGAGGTCACTTCTTTCATTCATTAGGACTGAGGCAAACAAAATATCAAAATATTTTGAAAGCTACTTTTTTAATCAACAGCGACGCGTTAATTTTTGTTCTTACTGTTCTGCAAATAAAGCTTGTCGCACACCACACCTAAAACACCGCTGCAGCACAGAACAAAACTGTGCATTGGCTTTAACTCTTAATATTTAGGTGCATTTTATATTGACGGGATCAGATGACAGACAGCTCGCGAAACACTATGACCATTATTATGATTTTCAGCAATAGCAAAAGGTAAAGAAAAAATTGTTACATTACATTTACAAAGACCTGTGACGCACAAACAGACAAAACATACGGTAGCGTAGGTTAATAATGGAGTCCCATTATGGGACATTCTCATTGAAACCGTAAAATCAAAAGATATAACCTGATTGTATAGTACGTTGCTTTTATCAGCCCATCCATACAAAGTTGTAGCGTGTATTTGTGGCTCGCGTGCGCCGAACCTTATTACCCGACTGCGCGAGAACAAGGGATATGTTTGTTTCCAAATCAAAACACATTTCAGGTATAATGTCTCGGAACAATCGAATAAACAATACAATACGTAATAAGTTCTTGTTTGTTCTCGCTAAATATTTTCCGTAGCCAATTTATTTTTCCCGTTTTATCATTTTCAGCATTTTACGTCGGCGGTAAAATGTTTTTATTAGCTGAAGGAGATTTTTTCTATTTTTGTCAAAATACTTTTGCCTTTTTATTGTATTCATAAATATGAGTACATTTGAACGTTTTATAAAGAAAAAGAGAAGCACTTTACAAAATGAGGCTGGTAAAAGCGAAAAGGATAAAACACCCTGCAGTTTGGAGACCCGGACTGATATACGATGATGGCAAAGAAAACATCTGCCATATTTTCTTCGCAGTCGGGTAAAAAGCTGTCATTAATGCGTTCCAGTCATATATAGGGCATCCCACGGCTATGCCACATGGAGGAGTATCTTAAATATTTAATAATAATAATCCTTACCTACGATTGAGCCTTTTGATCGGTATCGTAAGATTACGGGTCTTCTTTTTTCCATTTGGGGGGTTCGGTTCGCTGTGGCGGACAGGCGAATTTTCAAAAATCGCAGTTTTAATTGATTTTAAAAAGTCTTCTTTCAGTAAAATTTTCTATCTATCCATGTAAAAAAAATTACCCTTTTTTCTCCTGGTTACGCTATAACTTAAGAACGGCTTTACCGATTTTATTCATCATTCATCAAAATGTTTTCTAATTTAAAAAAAGTAGAAACCGCTTGCCGCAGCTAGTCTACAATATTTTAGATATTTTCCCTTGGCATAGCCGTGGAACACCCTGTATAATATCAACTCACATCATCCAAAGTAAGATTGTTATTCCTCCAGAAGGTCCTTCTATATTGGTTCAAGTAATAAAATCAGACGAGCGATCCACCTTGATTGATCTCAGCCCTTAAATTCTGATATACTGACGCCCCGGGCGAGATTTATCGATATAACATCCAAGTTTGATTTCGGCTCGCTTGCCTTTTGATATATTTCGTAAAAGATATGTTATTTAGTGTGAAATAAGCTTTAGAAATGGGTGAAAAATAGGATATATTACATAGTTACTTCCCGCGGCCTCGCACGTAAGTAGTTTGAACCCATGCCGCGTTATCCTATATTACAGAGCACCACATATGTAGGTTAGATCATCATCATCATCAACATCAACCTATATTAGTCCACTGCTGGACATAGGCCTCCCCCAATGAGCGCCATAGCGCCCTGTCTTCAGCTTGCCGCATCCAGCATCTGCCTGCAGTCTTTCGCAGGTCATCATCCCACCTACACTACACTACGTTTACCGAGTCGTGGTCTCCACTCAAGAACACGTTTGCCCCAGCGGCCATCGGTTCTTCGCGAGATATGGCCGGCCCATAAGTTAGGTATTTATCTTTATTGCTTCTCCCAAGAACTTCGAAGGTCAGTCACTTCAGTATGAGCAATGTAGAGGGGTAATCTAGCCACCCGTCCAGAGCTAACTTAAAGGTTGGTTCAACTCGTAATTGAACCAACCTTGGTTTAGTACTGTTTGCTAACAGGTTTCGTTTTATAGGCGATCGCCGGGAAGTTACTGTTGTTGGTTCTCATAATCTGTTTATCCCCGGTATATTTCATGTTATTATACACCACGGCGGAGTTATGTCGTACAAATGTTTGTATTCGAATTTTTTTTATGCTTAGTGATGATAAAATACAATTAATATTATAATTATAACTATTCTTATAAAAAAATTACACAAATATTAATTTTACCAATAAATTGTATTTCTGTATTTAGGAAAAATCCTGCGCAGGTAATTCTTATATTCAGTAATTTAGTCTGATATTGATACAAGCCTTTCTCTTAATCTAGTATATCCTCAATAAATAAATAATGTTGGACAATTCACACAAAAACAGATGAAACGTTGGTGTTGTTGTCTCAACACAAAGAAGGTTCGTAGTTAGCCCGCTTACATTCACAATGTAAAAACTATATAGGCACAATTTTTTCATAAAAATCGACTAAATATGCTTTTTTACGTTATCAAGTTTATGGAAGACAATCAATTTGCAACAAGTAGTCAAGCAGCGTTGCGGTGTCCTCGGGAGTACGTTACAAACACATTGTTAATTTATGTTGTTATAAATAAATGTCTTCTTATAATATTCTATTCTCTAAAATTTCGCACACTTGTCAGTACCCAATGTATAATTGAAACAAATGAGTTCTGAACATTCATAAGGTTTATGAATGTTCAGAACTCATTTGTCAATCCCTCCGGCTCTCACGCCTCGTTCAGTTTCGATACATATCCGTTCACCGTTCATAGCCCGCCGCATGGTTCCATGAACTTATAAACCTCTTTAATAGTAGAAGGCAAATATTGAGTTTAATATTCAGGATCCAGCGGCTGTGGGGGAAATTTTCAATGTCATAAATAATTTGAGATACCTGTCGCTGTCGTAACTCGGTCGAGAGCTGCTATTAATCTTGTCCTATTTCACCTCACTTGCCACAGTAGACAGGCAGCTGCAGTAGAACTACTTCATATCTGAAGGTGTCGGATCAGCGTAACAGAAGTAAAAGTTGAGATATTGTATAGAAGAACACTTTGAAAAAAAAACTCGATTGATTGAGTTGATTATTTATTATTTGATTTTATATAACGTTGGACAAGTCATACAGTATTATCGAGCCCCAAGCTAAGCAGAGATACTATATAACGTTGGACAAGTCATACAGTATTATCGAGCCCCAAGCTAAGCAGAGATACTATATAACGTTGGACAAGTCATACAGTATTATCGAGCCCCAAGCTAAGCAGAGATACTATATAACGTTGGACAAGTCATACAGTATTATCGAGCCCCAAGCTAAGCAGAGATACTATATAACGTTGGACAAGTCATACAGTATTATCGAGCCCCAAGCTAAGCAGAGATACTATATAACGTTGGACAAGTCATACAGTATTATCGAGCCCCAAGCTAAGCAGAGATACTATATAACGTTGGACAAGTCATACAGTATTATCGAGCCCCAAGCTAAGCAGAGATACTATATAACGTTGGACAAGTCATACAGTATTATCAAGCCCCAAGCTAAGCAGAGATACTATATAACGTTGGACAAGTCATACAGTATTATCGAGCCCCAAGCTAAGCAGAGATACTATATAACGTTGGACAAGTCATACAGTATTATCGAGCCCCAAGCTAAGCAGAGATACTATATAACGTTGGACAAGTCATACAGTATTATCGAGCCCCAAGCTAAGCAGAGATACTATATAACGTTGGACAAGTCATACAGTATTATCGAGCCCCAAGCTAAGCAGAGATACTATATAACGTTGGACAAGTCATACAGTATTATCGAGCCCCAAGCTAAGCAGAGATACTATATAACGTTGGACAAGTCATACAGTATTATCAAGCCCCAAGCTAAGCAGAGATACTATATAACGTTGGACAAGTCATACAGTATTATCGAGCCCCAAGCTAAGCAGAGATACTATATAACGTTGGACAAGTCATACAGTATTATCGAGCCCCAAGCTAAGCAGAGATACTATATAACGTTGGACAAGTCATACAGTATTATCGAGCCCCAAGCTAAGCAGAGATACTATATAACGTTGGACAAGTCATACAGTATTATCGAGCCCCAAGCTAAGCAGAGATACTATATAACGTTGGACAAGTCATACAGTATTATCGAGCCCCAAGCTAAGCAGAGATACTATATAACGTTGGACAAGTCATACAGTATTATCGAGCCCCAAGCTAAGCAGAGATACTATATAACGTTGGACAAGTCATACAGTATTATCAAGCCCCAAGCTAAGCAGAGATACTATATAACGTTGGACAAGTCATACAGTATTATCGAGCCCCAAGCTAAGCAGAGATACTATATAACGTTGGACAAGTCATACAGTATTATCGAGCCCCAAGCTAAGCAGAGATACTATATAACGTTGGACAAGTCATACAGTATTATCGAGCCCCAAGCTAAGCAGAGATACTATATAACGTTGGACAAGTCATACAGTATTATCAAGCCCCAAGCTAAGCAGAGATACTATATAACGTTGGACAAGTCATACAGTATTATCGAGCCCCAAGCTAAGCAGAGATACTATATAACGTTGGACAAGTCATACAGTATTATCGAGCCCCAAGCTAAGCAGAGATTTTATATAACTTTGGACAAGTCATACAGTATTATCGAGCCCCAAGCTAAGCAGAGATTCTATATAACTTTGGACAAGTCATACAGTATTATCGAGCCCCAAGCTAAGCAGAGATTCTATATAACGTTGGACAAGTCATACAGTATTATCGAGCCCCAAGCTAAGCAGAGATTTTATATAACTTTGGACAAGTCATACAGTATTATCGAGCCCCAAGCTCTACAGATCAGTCATCTACAGATGTTTGTTCCGAGTATTCTTGTCATTTTATATGTATAATAAAAATATATATCTATGTAACTTATTGTATTATCTATATTAGTCATCTAGTAGGTACCCATAACACAAGCTCTGCTTAACTTGGGTTTAGATGATGCTGTGCGGATTGTCCAGCATTATTTATTTGTAATGTTACCTATTCACTCAATTTCAATTATATTTGTTTAAGAGCACTAACTAGAAAGCTAATTTACTTTAAATTTTTAAGCTAAATTAGCTTTCTGCGTATATAACTTGTTTACATAGAAAATACTTTTTTGCAAACTTAGTATATAAGAAACTATGTACGATAAAAACTAAAAAATTAAGTTACAATTGGCGGTCTTATCGTTCAAGAGCATCTATTCCGGATAACCACGGATGGATAGGATCATGGACAGTACCAGGGGATCTGTAGAGAAATCTTGAATCTTGTGTATTAGACACAAGTGTATACCTACAAGATAAAATAATAATAATATTCTTCTCTTATCTTACACTTATAATACCTATTTATAACATTTATTATAATAAAATGTTGATATGAATAATTAATTATGTATTGGTAAAATTACCAAAAAAAAATCAAAAAATTATATATATTAAACTCCTGTAAACTCCTGTATGTGTATGATTTGTAATTCGTTGTGTATTTTTTTTGTTACTTGTATTATTATGTTTGACATATAAGAATATTCTTATCAATAAATAACTGAACTGAACTGAACTTAAACAGAGACCTAAGCCCTCCTACACGTATACATATAACTCATCGGGCCAACTCTACTGCCATGCGTGCCGTAGGGTATTCAAGACCAAGTTCGGTCTAACGAGCCATATTAGAGCTCATGATAGAAAAAATCCGTGATTATCTAGGGTCGCCGTCATCGAAATCGATGTGGAGGCCTATATATATATCACCCACCATACATGGCTGGTAAAGTTGTTATGAATAAGTGGTTACTCTGTTTATTGATACACTTCTACTGTGTCAAGTTTTTAAGATTCGCGGTACGAGAATTGGATCGCTTCTGGGTATCTGTTTATGAAGGCTTTAAATGGAAGTAGCCATAAACATTGAGATTGGATAATTTGTTGGCACGGTAAAGCGTTTTATCTGGTTCAATTTGATTTGGATACATTTTGATGAGACCTTTGGCCTATTTATGTGTCTGGTTACGTTAAATATTTAAAGGGGGTTTCTGAGCTCGTAGCCATTATCAGGGAGAGTTCCACCGCCACATTAATTTCCATTGCATCACCATCATCATCATCATCTGCCTATATTAGTACACTGCTGGACATCGGCCTCCCCCAATGAGCGCCATAGCGCCCTTTCTTCGGCTTGATGCATCTACCTGCAGTCTTTGTCATCCCACCTGGTCGGAGGGCATCCTACACTACGTTTACCGAGTCGTGGTGCCCTTCTTCGCGAGATATGGCTGCATCACCATAATCGTATAATTCATTGTTGTAGCCTGCTACGTCGTAGCAACAACGGCGTAGCAATGCTGGGTGTGAGTCGTTGCTACGAAAACTAAAATTTCCTTTTTATTAGTTAGAATTAGCGCACCGCGGTTTCACCTGCGTGGTGATAGATATTTTGGATAATATACAATATATCTTTATGAATTCTAGCCTATGTGTTATTCTGATATTTGAGCTATATTATTGTGAAGTTTCATCATAAACCATTCAGCAGTTTTTGCGTGAAAGAGCAACAAACATCCTCACAAGCTTTCGCGTTTATAATATTAGTAGGATTTCGTTTAACTCACATTACGTGTGATATTGTCTTCTCTTTGCGAGTATTTTTGTATATATTCAGTTCTCAACAAGATTAGACGAAGAAATTCAACTCCATAAAAATTTCAAGATCTGCTTGAAATCTGCGCTCTTTAGGTCTGACAGAGATAGGCTGTTAGTCTTTTACAAAGCAATAAACACACGCACATCACAAAATCCTTTCCCGGAAA
Source organism: Eupithecia abbreviata (assembly GCA_943735965.1). Classification (NCBI taxonomy): domain Eukaryota; kingdom Metazoa; phylum Arthropoda; class Insecta; order Lepidoptera; family Geometridae; genus Eupithecia; species Eupithecia abbreviata. Next base: position 12,701,054 of record OX030980.1, read on the forward strand.
GTTCAAAATGGTACACGAGGAAGAAGTATTTCCGGAAATTGTGAATACAGCGAGTTAACTTTCCATTTTGTTTTCCTTGTAACCGGATTATCTAACCTTGGCCTGGATCTGGTTGATCCTCGTCATATTTCAAGATATTAAGAAGACCTTGGCCACCCTTGGCTTGATACCGAGAGATTTACTTAAACGTTATCACGTTACGTGGAGGTTATAATGGAGCGTCTACTGTACGAGGTTCCAATTAGGCTTATCTCATATTAACCAGGGCATGGTAACGCAAAAAGTATTTATTTAGTCACGTTTAAACGAAAAAATTGCCCTTTTTTGGTGGAAATATATAACGAAAAAATAAATAAGCTGGAAGGCTTTATGTAAACGCTGTTGGCATTCCTTTTACTAAATAAATCCAAATAATAGTAGCTAACGCAAACATAAATAAATAACGACAATCCTTCAAATCCAATCCGACAGCTTGTGTTATAGGTACTAGATGACTGATATACTTAAAACTTTGACTGCGATCTTTTTTTTAACCTAAAAAATTCGTGTTGCCGCACTTGCGTTACGTTCGAAAAATATTACGGCTGTGCTGAGTCACAAAGATCTGTATTTTCTCAGCCGCTGCGCTAGTGTGGATTTACGCATATTAGTCACTTGTAGAAAACACATACCGTGTGATTTCAGCACTCAAAGTGTTAATACAATACATTACATAGATAGATATTTTTACTATACATAGATGACGACCAGAGCAACCGGTCCAAATATGTGCAGATCGTACACACAATAGTCCCGAGGCGGGAGTCGAACCCGCGACCTCCTGCGTCGCAGGCGGACCTTCGCCCTCGGCGCCGCAGAGGTCATCAACAAACATGGCCACGGCCAGTGTTTTAAATAAATTTTAGATAAGCCCCAAACACAAAAGAGAGCCTTTTGAGCCATTAGCTGAAAAGCCCAGAGGCTTGCGTAAGTAGAACCTAACTCTCTGGTCGAGATAACGCAAACCGCCCGCGGGAAACTAAACAATGGCGCCCCGGCCAAAACTATTTCACCTCATAATTAACCATTCGTGCGCGGAGAATGGAATCTACCTTCATATTGTTTAGTGTGCTAAAATATATTTAATATTGTTAGAAAATAAGCCAAGGTCGGAAGAAAATTGGTACGCCAAGTTAGAGTCATCAAAATTAAAATTACAATTCGTGCACCTATACAGACGAAAAAAAGCGCGCGTATCACACTCGCACTTGCTTGATGGCTGATTCTCTTTCATAGTTACATAAAAACTATATTAAAACAATTATTAATTACTAGCTGCACCCCGCGGTTTCACCCGCGTGGTGATAAATATTTTGGATAATATACTATATATCTTTATAAATTGTAGCCTATGTGTTATTTTGATGTATAAGCTATATTATTGTAAAGTTTCATTAAAATCCATTCAGTAGTTTTTACGTGAAAGAGTAACAAACATCAATACATCCATCCATCCATCCATACTTACAAACTTTCGCGTTTATAATATTAGTAGGATTATTAAATAAAGAAAGTCTGTTTTTAGTTTTTTTCAAAACAATCAAATTATTGTTAGAACTCTTCAGTTAAAGTAAGTAGACACCTACGACAACATTATTTCATTGTGTTGTATTTTAGGGAAAAAATCCAAATGCCAACAGTCAAGTTTGAGTCCTGTCTAAGCTCTATTCATCAAGTCCCACACAGACCAAAATACTAAAGCACTCTCTAAGCTCGCCCACATCGAGCGCTTTTTTCTATTTTTCGACAGCATGATATATTATTTGCCAGCATTTACAAGTAAATACGTTAAAACCTTCAACCTTACTATAGAATAAAACCTCTATCGAGTTTAGTGTACCTACTGAAAGCAAACTGCTTCGGGAAGCAAGCGAGCAAAGATACTCTGAGTTACAAAATTCAGGCACGGCTCTTGTGAGAATCGACTTTTTGAAATCTGTTGAAAATAACAAAACACGGTGGTTCTGAGCTGTCACAATTGAACAAAAGACTTTTTTTTAATATGTTAACATGTTATTCTTTACTTGTAAAGGTATTTTAGAGGATTCTCATTTCCTAGGCTTATTTCATAGATGTTTGGAATAATGGGAACAGTTGCCATTGAAATAGTATAGTAACTAGACAACCAGAACCCTAGTTTAGATTTCATCTTTTGAAATTCAGGTACGAATAAGACCCAGATAGGTAGTTAAAATGTCCTTAGCAGACACATCAGTATTCCGAAGAATAATTTACGCGAACCGCGAGATAAGTCGAATTAGCTTAGAAAGTACTTCTACCTACTTGATAGCAGTCGACACGAACCAAGAAAGCAGAAATATTCATGACAAACGCCTCTCTACATAATTTTGCTTTACAATAGAAAATTTTCGGCTTGAATGTGCTCAAGATTCGGCTTTACATAAACTCTTATCAAGCTTATTTTGAATATTTAAAACCCTTGACAATTCCTCTGGATATCTTTGGTATATATAATCATCAGCTACTGGCTGATGAATTCCATGAGAACCCAACATGAAAACAGATATAACAAAAAATAATATTAATAAGCCTTTATTGCTGGTAACAGAGTTTAGAAAATTTCATAAAAACTTAACTTAGGTATAAACTTGTTTTGTTGTAATTATTATTTATTTATTATATTATTTCGTTCGTTCGTTTTCGTTGATTGCTGTTTCTAATTCGATTAGGTTCTCTCGGGTTCTTAATGTTTTATGTATTAAGTGATGCTATGTGTATGTCGCAATTGTTATTTCTTTCCGTTTTTCTATCCTTAGAGGGTGTTCGTTTTCCCCCAAGATGACCAGTCGGCTTGGGGGAGATAATGGATGATAAAGGTGGGACTAATAAAAACGTTACAATCCTAAATACTGTAATATAAAAACGAGAAAAAAATGTTTTTAACGATTTGGAGCTAATAAAGATATAATAAAAACTCTTTATAAATAAACACTACACTTTATAAATCAGCTTTAAAAAGGACTGAATTGACAATGATACATTAATTATAGGTACAAAAGGTCTTGATTTATAACACTCCCATTAGTCGCTGGTTAAAAATAATGCGAAGGCAAAGTGTGACGAAGGCCTCATATTTTCCATTTAATTTGACGAGATGGCTCCGGCGAGTGCAGATAACGTGCGTAACGAAGTTTTATTGGATTACTACGCTAATTTTTAGCTTGGACTTTTGATGAAAAAATATTGCGAAAACAATAACATTTTATTTTAGAATGGGTTATTCAAGTCATTTAAAACGGGATATTTACCATGATTTGATTTTTGAGTTTTCCAAAAATCAAATCATAGTAAATATGTCGTTTTAAATTTGATTTTATTTTTGAGTTAAAGAAAATAAAGATTTGATTTTTGAGTTTTCCAAAAATCAAATCATGGTAAATATGTCTGCCCATAAAAACTAACTCGCAGTGCCTTCAGTTATTCCGTGATCATGGCGCATGAAACTGTGCCGAAATATTGGAAAACGAAAAAATCAAATCATGGTAAATATCCCGTTTTAAATGACTTTAGTTAACCATGATAGTTTCAAAAGTTTTATTGGGTTATTCATGTTTTAGGTTTTATTATAAACAAATGTAAATACATATCATATCAATGTAACAATATCTTTAAGTTGGTTAATAAATATATAAAAAAAAAAAATATGTAAGAAAGTCGTTATTTGATATATTCTCACTTTACCCACAGATAGGGAGGGATCATTGTTCTCGATTATTGTTTTTCTCTAAGATCTCACATTCCCTGGGACTTTTATCTACAAACAGCACGACATCATTAGAATAACAGGTAATTAAGTATCAAACGGGTACTTATAAATTCCTTAGGTGGGTTACTCACATAAATGAGGTTTGCCTCGCCTAGCTCGAAATTTAGGCTGCCTACTAAATACCTGAATAATTTATGTGAATGCATTTCTGCTTGCTGAGAAATTATTCGCAATCTACTAACCGCTAGGTAAAATCTAACCTACCCAAAGGCTATGAAATATATCGAGGTAATTTCACAAATCTGTGGACTAGCTCTGTATAACTTCACGCGACTAGAATTTGTCGTGAAAAACATTCCTCTCGTTCTCGCTCTTTGACGGTCTGATCAGTATTATCGTGTTCTTGAGTGCAGACCACGACTTGGCAAATTTAGTGTAGGACGCCCTCCGACCAGGTGGGATGACGACCTGCGAAAGACTGCAGGTAGATGCAGGATGCGTCAAGCTGAAGACAGGGCGCTATGGCGCTCATTGGGGGAGGCCTATGTCCAGCAGTGGACTAACATAGGCTGATGATAATGATGATGAGAACGATTTGTAGGCAAGATCTGGGGCTTACGGCTCTTACACTGAAGTGTCCACGTTTTATGTCCGTCCGATCAAGTAGAAGGTGCCGGATGAAGCCGGATGGGATCCTGAAGATCTATATCCGGTAGCCGATATCCGGCTCAGCGGACGTGACGTCATCTTCAGAGAGCAAAGAAATTTTGTGAGATCTTAAAAAATTAAAAAGTATAAAATGTTAATCCTTTGTTTGGTCGTCACTTTTATACATATACATACATATATAATTATATACTCGTGATATTAGCTTTCCGACCGCGTGGAGAAAACTTCTCGCAATCAGCTAAAACCTTATACCCACTTGGCTTGTGCAATGTGCAAGTAGGGCACTTTTGAAAGAAATTTTAAAGAAAGGCCCAATCGACTTTGGGCTCACGCCCGCGACTTCGGTAAATAACTTTACAATCTTCGTAATTCCACTTTACCTACCAAAATAACTAGAATGGTCAATTTTGTTAAATTAATTATAATTTCTATGCCTGAAAAATATCATAAAACAAGACTAATCAAGACTTAATTCCCTTTCTGAGTACTCCCTCACCGGCCATTTTACACTGACCTTCGAACAAGAAGAGGGCCCTCAACACCGAGGGTCTTATTACCCTGGTGGTTAATTAGCAGGCGGTAAATGAAGTCTCTTCCAGTTAAGTAATCTGTGACAAGCAATTACCTACCTTTTGTAGAATGCTTTAATCCCATTTTTGTTTGGTTTTAATAAGGCCTTGTTCTACGGCTTCTCGGCGGAAAATGGTGAATTAGATTGTATTTTAACACTTTCTTTTGGGGAAGTTCCTGTACCTAATTGGGTATTATATTATTATACTTAGGTACTCTGTTTGAAAACAAATCTAATAATATATAGTTGGCAAAAAGCAGTCGGTTTATGTTAGATTTAGTTCATATTATAACAAAATGAATTTAAAAATTCAATTTAAAGTTTTCAGTATTTTAATCTGTTCAAAACCATGAAATAGTAGACGCATGTTATTACTTCATACGGGTGTGCATTATCTGTCATCATCAACATCAGCGCACTTGCTTACGCAGCAACTGACGTCATGACCACAGAACAATATGGCGTTCGCATCCAGCGTTTTCGTCCAATTACGTTCGAAACTTGGAAATTTAAATCAAATACATAATATATTATATATGGCACTAATCGGTTAAATAAAAAAAATATTTAAAATGGTTTATGAGATATAGAACCTAATTTAGACACTTTTTAATTTTTTTTATTTTGACACTATAGAATCTATTTTTGACTCTTTCGATTACATTAGTCGAGCGCTACGCTGCTAGGTAGCATATAAAGAAGGAAATAAAGACCGACATTTCTAAATAAAATTGAAAAGAAAGGTGTTTAGTCGAGCGAGTGAACTCCAAAACATCCTTAGAAACAAAATACAAAGATTCAGGAAGGACCGATGGTTCACGAAACCAGTGGCATGGAAACATTCCTTTGACTCAATAATCTACTCAGTGGTTACACGAACGAATAAATGTTTCAAAAATTTGAAAAGATTGTAATTTTCACGGAGTTCCCACAGGATCAGACTTACTTTCATGTTGTTGTTTAATGTAATTTTATTCAATATTTGTTTAACTTTTAAATATCAAATTGCTACGTCTGTATAACACGCCACCGTCTTATTACTTGTTCTAACACTTCATGTCCATCCAAAGGGTGCCTGGCAGAGATCGCTCTAAGCGATAAGGCCGCCCATTGTACAACACATTCTGTATTTGTCTTTTTCCTGTCTAGTGTATTTGTTTTATTTGGTGTGTTATAAAGAATAATTGCATTGTACGTACCAACGTACCTACATAATGAAAAAAGAATTCATATTCATATCATTTATTGTAATTTTATGCATACATGTTAGTTCTTAGGTGTAGTATCTGAGTGGGTACACAATGCATAAAAACCCTGTCTGGGCGCAACAATTCTTGGGATTCGTTCTTATTAGATTGTTATCTTAATTATATACTTCATATTAATATTTTTAAACTTACGCGATCTGAACACATAATTATAAGTATTGATACAACGGGTATTTATCGCGTTTATTTACCTTTTTTCCCGACGTTTCAACAGGTTTACAGTCTGTCGTGGTCACGGGATGACTGGAGTACTGGAGTTATCGCCTCAGCAGTTTATTTGAAACTATCATTTGATTTTCAATATTAGGAATGTCCATCTGCACACTCGGACGACACAAAAAAAGGAAATTAAACGCGATAAATACCCGCTGTATCGATACTTATACTTCATATTCCGGGTGTTCTGGTCGTTTTCTATGTATAATAAAAAATATCTATCTATGTAATGTATTGTATTATGTATATCAGTTATCTAGTACCCATAACACAAGCTTTGCTTACCATGGGGCTAGAATGCTGGACAATCCACACAGCATTATCTAGCCGCTAGATAATGCTGTGTGGATTGTCCAGCATTATTTATTTATTATTATTATTATATATATTTATAAAATTAATTAATATAGAATGTATTTTTTTAAAAAGGAGTTAAATTAAATAATAATCGTATTAGATAAGAATAAGTGCTCAAAATAGTGATCGCCAAATATGTAGTTAAAACAAATGTGACGTGTTATTCAGGAAATCTACGAAATAAATATTTAGTGATTATTATTGTGCATAGAACCATCTATAACCATCTAGAACATTCTAGACCCTTCGACAATTTGCTAACAATGTTGGGTTCCGTAGGTCCCAAGGTCCCTGGTCCAATTTTCATACACGTGTCGTGTCGAGTATCGATGCAATCAAACTTTTGAACTAAATTCACTTTGCCTTCAATATTGATCGGCTGATTCCATATAAATCCATATGTTTTTTATTAGCAGGTAGATGCTGGATGCGTCAAGCTGAAGACAGGGCGCTGTGACGCTCATTGGGGGAGGCCTATGTATGTCCAGCAGTGGACTAAGATAGGCTGATGATGATGATGACATTATATAGGTAGGTTTTGTTTTCTAAGAAAACCCTTGCTTACGATGATGCAGGTATTCAGTGCCCAGGTAGGGTAATTGCTTTATGCAGAACCTGTTTGGCTCAGGGAAGTTTAAACGGAATTAACACAAAGACCAAGAACTCTAGCTCGATCACGAATAAACAATCGTATCGTGTCACGATTTAATAAGAGGGTTATTAATAAAAAACAACTTTTAATGAATATTGTTCAGAATTTTTATTTGCATAACTCTTAACTCTCTCCAAATATCTTATCGTAAAGAATGTGTGTGAAATGGAGATAGAGATTACATTCGTAATATTGCTATCGTAATTAGCGTCAACCAAATTATAAAAAGAACTTTATTCGAACAAAATACAATAGTGTCTAATATATAATAATAATAATGTGTCAATAACTGTGTCGCAAACATAAACGCCCTCCTCCAAATGCCAGATTACAGTTAGTATAGAGTTATATGACTATTTAAGATGAAGATACTTAAAACTTTAAAAAAAGTAATACAATAGGAACAACAATATTTTTTTTATTGTTGGCTGACGCCAAAGTGTTTGATTATAATATGGATAAAATACAAAAAGATAGTATCTAATAGAACCGCAGTGCTAAGATGACAGTAGCTAGCAACAAAACGATACCACCAGCGTTTTCTGCTAGGGACACCGTAACCCGTTTACGTTTACTTTGGCTTTGAACCAGACAATGTTAGCCATGCATAATGTATGAGGGCAAATCTCGTGACTTTTGAGTGTGACGTCACAAAGGTGACATCACACTTGCCGGTCGCTAGGTACTGGGTCCCGGACTTAGGAAGTTTGAAGGGGTTTCTAATTTTTGGGTCAAAATGAATCTGACCCTTATCTAGATTAACATTGGGATTAGCTACATTTTTTATTTGTAACCATTATAGATTTTGGTTAGTAGGTAGGTACCTACCTACCAATTACCTTTACTCATTTTTAATTTAATACTATTTTATCTTTAGTCAATGTATTAATGTTTTATTATTTATTATGATTTAATTAATGTTATAATGTTTAATTGAATGTATACTATGGATTTTATTATCTGAGTTAAATAAATACAATACAATTTATAATGAGCTTTTTTCCTTTTTAGTCTAGTTTATGTTTTGTCGGTTTTTAGGTCCGTAACGCTAAGTACGCGTAAGCCACTGAACTGCCCTTAGGTACTCGGTGCATAGACCTTACAATATAAACAATTATACAAAGGGTTTTCATCCAAAGCAAGCTATAGGATGGCCAAAATGACTGGATAGAAAAAAATGAAAATATGTTTATTACTAGATACATCTAAACAGAACTAAAGTTAATACAGATTTGGTATAGTTTAAGAGATACAATTTATTAACAAAAGTGCTAATGATTCCCACACTAGGCCTGTACGTAGTACTTACATAATACGATACGATTTTCCCCCGAGAAACTCAGGAACACGTTCGACCAACATCTTAAACTGAGATGTCTCATTGTATTCATCAATCAAATTTCCATTCCTTACCCGATCCTAGCCAACACGGACCAAAACGTGGCGGTCTAGAGATACGAGACAATAGTGTTTATCTTGTTATTGTTGTGTTTACTCAGCAGCACGTGATTCTGGTAGGAGCTGTTCTAGTGTTTGAATTCGGTGCTTACTTGTTTAACTTGGGAAATGATTGCTTTTATTGATTTAGGCAACAATACGTCACTGCTAAAAAGTTTTCTAATTGGTTACAACGCATAAAGCATTCAAACTTGTTTCAGTCATCCCATCGGATTATGAGAGTGAGGGAGTACAGAGTGTACCTGTGTTTGCGCTCACACTTGTACACTATAACATGGCCTGCGCTTGTCTTCGTTGAGAGCATCATGGGTAAAAGTCTTGTTGAGTGGAGACTGCGACTCGGTATACGTATTGTAGGACGCCATACCTGCAGCTAAGGTGGGCTTAGGTAACTAACCTAGGTAGGCTTAGCACAGATTAGATACCTAGGTTACCTATGTATCTACCTATGTATTAACTAAATGTGCTCACCCACAGCTGGTCGTAGCTATACCCAGCTGTGGATTAGCTATATAGCTAGGATAGATGCTGGTGATGTCCTTACGAAAACTATACCACAAAAAAAAAAGTCATAATTATCTAGTGTGGTAAGTATACGTGAGGTAAGAGTCTACCCAACTTTGTGATGTTTCGAGAGAAGCAAAGCTTAAAATGTAGAATCTAATTATTTTTAATTTATTTGACGTTACGCCATTTGCAAATGTATCAGGCATGTAAAGGTTGCCCTTAGAACGTCCTCTTTAGAATTGCAAATTCTCCTCTGAAATATTTATGACGTGACGTCATTAACATGAACTTCCTTTACTGATGCTTAGATATTTTATCTACCACGAATTTCGTCCCTAATGAGGCTTCCAAATATTTATAGAAATAATATCAAAAGGAGGTCCGAGAAAAACATCAGCAGGAGAACTGGTTAGTAGGTATGATCATCATCATCAGCCTATATTAGTCCACAGCTGGACATAGGCCTCCCCCAATGAGCGCCATTGTAGTAGGTATGATACGAGCCTTAAATACGAGATTTATATAAAAATCGTTTTTCATTTTTCATTGCCGTAGAATAATTAAATAAATAAGACAATATAAAAGTTTCTGCCTTCGTGTAAACCCAACAAAAGTTATGAGATCCGAGCTAAAACATTCATGTTAACATTATGCTAAGTCTCGTCTCGTAAGACTTCCGCCGTAAAAAGTGTTAAAATCACGAGAAGAGCCAAGTCAGCCATTTTACCTTTGGCTATGAAGTTAGCCGTGCCCAGCCGTGTGACGGAATTTGCTGAACAAAAAAATATACAGAGGAATGAATTTTAAATAAAATAATATTTTGCTATATTGCAACCTCCGACCTCCATTAATCAGTCACGACTGCTTCGTGCCCAGTGCCTCTGGCAGCCTGGGTTGACAATAACTTCCCGGCGGAGCCCCCTGTAGCCTGTACCAATAAAACCAACGCTGTGAGTAGTGGCACTGTGCATGCACGCGACAGGCCTCTCTGCCACTGTACATTAGATAACAGTAGGTACTCTAACAACGATGAGGAATAGTTTACAAACTTTACTAAAGAAACCACTTGACGTCCTGCGATCGTCGCGTCGGTCCACACCGGCTCTGGTAAACCAATCCTGCGATCAATGGTGGGCGAAAGTCCGCCTGCGACACGGGAGGCTGCGGATTCGATTCCCGCCTCGGGACTAATGTTTGTACGATCTGTAGATATTTGTTCCGGTTGTTCTGGTCATTTTCCTATGTATAATAAAAAGTATCTATGTAATGTATTGTATTATGTATATCAGTTCCCACCCATAATACAAGCCCTGCTTAGCTTGGGCAAGGTGATGCTGTGTCCAGCATTAAAAAAGTATATTATGTTATATAGATTATCAGGTAGGTATAAATAGTATCAGATCTCAAAAGCTGTCTTTAGTCTTGTACAAAATGATAAAAGAGCCGTACTTCGGCATGCTCTGCCTCGTGGCGCGCCGCCACCGGCTGCTATCGTATTGCCGCTTGGCCAAAACAAGTGGATTGCAAATAAAATATGTACCATGCAGCTGCACTGAGTCCAGCTTCAAACTTTGGCCAATAAAAACGTGCTGGGAATAGTTGTATTTGTATTTATAGAATTGAAACAAATGAGATCTAGTATTTACAATTGATACTATTGAATTAACTGCAGACTTTTGCAAACAATCTAAAAAAGTATCTTAACTGATTCATATCAATCAGAACCAGTCGGAAGCGTCCCCAAAACGCTGTAAAATATTAGTTCTAATTTATTTCTGTTATTTGATTGTAACCTTATTTATTAAAAGTATTCGTTTATTTTGTGACGTTCAAACGTAAGCAAATTGGTACAATACGGTCCAGCGTGTTGCCCCAAAGTTGACCAAAATAAAGTTTTGTTGCGCATACTACTCGTAGGAATCCCGAATATGTCGTGTCGTATCACATCTATCACTACCTAACCTACCACATACATTGATTGGTCTGCCGAAGCACGCCAGAAGAACTTCCGTAGCACCTCCGTAGCTCTTACGTAGCACAACCGTAACACATCTGTAGCACATCTATAGCAGCTCGGGAGTACATCATCTCCGTGCGTGACTCATCCGCTACTAGCTCTTTCGGGGCACGCCCGGAAGAATTCCGAAGCACATTCCTAGCTCTTACATTAGCATCTCCGTTGCTTTCCGTAGGCACACCACCACGGCAACTCTACCAAAATATTTATTTGCCTATTCTAAAACACTCACATTATGATTTTATTTGTTTTTTATTTATTTAATGTTCAAATTTTGAAAAAAACTAATAATAATAATAATAAGCAAGCCTTCCAAAGAACCGGGTCACTTTATGGCCCGAGATCATGGTAAATGAGAGACATAATAATAATGCTGGACAGTTCACACAGCATTATCTAGCCCCATGGTAAGCAGAGCTTGTGTTATGGGTACTAGATAACTGATATACATAATACAATACATTACATAGATAGATATTTTTTATTATACATAGAAAACGACCAGAGCACCCGGAACAAATATCTGCAGATCGTACACACACAATTGTTCCTGTTGTGGAATCGAACCCGCAACCTTCAGCGTCGCAGGCGGACCTTCGCCCACCGCGCCACATCGGTCGTCAACTGAGATGCCAGTACCTATAAGTTTATCGACTCTACAGAACTGAGGGCAAAGGTGCTGAGTTATCGTTGTTAGCCGATAATCGAAGACAAAAACACAATGTTATGTTATTGTAGCTAGTTTATAGTATAGGTAGGTATGTATATGGTAAACCTAGCTTAGACTATAGCTAGAGAAAGATAACTTTGTACCTAAGTTCAGCACCAACCAGCATGCCCGAGCGTCGTAGCGATAATGGAATTTTTTTGACTACCATCACACTTAAGAAAGCGGAGATGTGGTCTACGATGCAATTTATTTTTTGCAATTATTTATGAAACCTTACGTAAGCTTGTCGAATTTATCCAGTCACTAAACATCTCGCATCGCACAGAAAAACTATATAGAAGAGTTATATTCATTTAGCCCGGTCGAACGAACCAATCCCCCCTATGTTGAATCTGCTCACCTATCTCTTAATTACCTCTGCACTCTGGCGAGCTCTACAGAGATTAAAAGAATGTCAGCCATCAGCAGAAAATGAAAAATAAATAACTGGTGGACATTTATCTACAATGCAGAGCTGGAATTTGAATTGCCTTTGCTCGCCGTTACCAGTTTATCAGTTATTGCATATTCTGATGTAAGAATTAAATAGCTAAATATATGAGCTAAATGATAAACACCAAACACTGCGAAAAAATATAACGAAACTACAGTGCTTTCGCGGTGATAATATATTTTTGGCCTTCTGGCTGTGTCCTTCTCGTGTGTGTATTAAGCACTTTTTTGACATTCACTTCCCGTTGAAAAAATATCCAATTCGCAATAATGTAAAAGTGTGGATCAGTGACCGCGCTCTCGTATTAAATAAACAAATTACCACCACTAAATATCTCTTGACAAACACAAAAAATGATAAACTGTGCTTAGAACTGAAACTCGCAGACTTAGAAACGGAATACTCCTTAGAAATTATATCAGCTCGTAGGCAATTCATAAATAAGACTATTGCTCAATCAGAAAATATCTGCCGCGGCGTGTGGCAGATAATAGCATCAGAAACTGGTCATAGTAATAAGTGCAGTGCCCTGGACGCACTGGTCAGTCGAGCGCCAGGCAACTGCGACTGCGAACGTTTCGCTTCTACCGCAGGTCAATTAAATCTATTTTATGTTAATGCAAATAAAAGCTCCAATACATCGCCGTGCATAGTAAAGGCTATGCTCTACCTAAGCGCGTTTGTACACAAACGCACAACAGAGTTTTCTTGCGAACCTTTCAGCCTAACTGAGGTCATAAAAACTATAAAAAATATAAAACGCAAAAACTCTAAGGACATTAATGACATGAGTACACGTACATTTGACTACCTACCACCTTTTATGTTTGACATTTTATGTAAACTTTTTAACATGTGCCTTCAAACTGGTGTATTCCCAAACACCTTGAAGCTAGTAAAAGTGCAACCGATCTACAAAGGAAAGGGTGAAATGACGGATTGCAAAAACTTCAGGCCCATATCTCTTATTCCAATAATGGCTAAAATACTTGAAAAACTTATGAGCAACAGACTAATGTCCTTTTTCAATGAACGTAACTTTCTTAACCCGCAACAGTACGCTTATCAGGCGGGAAGATCTACGGTAGACGCGACTCGTGACGTAGTACATAAAGTGATGAGTAAGTTAGACCTAGGACAACACACAGCGGCGATATTCTGCGACCTATCACGTGCATTTGAACTGGTAGATCACAAACTCCTCGTCGCTAAACTTGAGCACTACGGAGTCAACGGCCCCTTTCTAGAGATGATCACCAGCTTTCTGTCGAACCGCGAACAGATAACATCTGTACATGACATAAAATCGGACACTCTTCCCCTAGATAGCATAGCCGTTCCCCAGGGATCAATTATGGGAAACAACCTATTTTTGATCCTAATTAACGACCTTACGATAGCCTCCACACAAGCGGAATATGTCATGTACGCGGATGATGGATGTTTAATAATATCTGCGGAATCCCATAGCCTCCTCAACGCAAAGGTAAATCATGTGATCGAAAGAGTAGCTGGATGGTTCTCCGCGAATGGAATGGCACTAAACCTAGAAAAAACAAATATTGTCCACTTCTACCTGGGTACCAACAAAAACAAAGGCCAACTCGATGTAGTCTGCAATGGACTTAAGGTCCCCATCGTCGACTCTGTTAAGTACCTAGGTTTCACTTTAGACCATAGACTAACATGGGAACCCCATATAGATATAACTTGTAAAAAACTAGCTTCTGCGTGCTTTGCACTGTCCCGACTAAAAGGAAGCCTCGACCTGAGCAATAAGCAAATGGCGTATCACGGGTACTTTCATTCTGTACTGACGTACGGCGTAGAATTTTACGGACAAGCGGCTGAACGTCTAAGACCATTCCGTCTTCAGAAACGTGCGATCAGAATCCTGTGCGGCGTGGAGTGGGACCATCCCGCTAGGGAGCTCTTTAAGGAAACTAAAATACTGACGTTGCCAAGCGAATTTATTCTGCAAGCGGCCAAATTCGTCAGAAGTCATCTTAAAGAGTTCCCGACGTGGGCTGATACCCACAACTACCGTACTAGACATCGTCATCGACTAAAGCTACCCAAAATTAAATTAACCAAACTGAAAAACAAAATTGATTACATAGGAGTCATAATATACAATAACCTGCCGGACTCTATTACTAGTGCCGCGTCAACTGCAATATTCATAAACAAACTGAAGAAAATCCTAGTGGACAGGGCATACTACAGCTTAGAAGAATTCCTAAATGACAAATTAGATGACGCCAATGTCGCTGATCCACACTTATAATACCTATTTATAATATTTATTATAATAAAATGTTGATATGAATATTTAATTATGTATTGGTAAAATTACTAAAAAAAGAACTATAAAATTATTTATAAGAAACCCCTGTAAACTCCTGTGTGTATGATTTGTAATTCGTTGTGTATTTTTTGTTACTTGTATTATTATGTTTGACATATAAGAATATTCTTATCAATAAATAACTAAACTAAACTAAACTGTCAGGGCCTCCAAAACTAGCAAAACACATCCGTTGCCTGGCAACCAACGCCTGAAGAATTTGTATGAATTTTATATTGACGGCATCAGATGACAGACAGCTCGCGGACCACTCGTTTGAAACTCGTGGGAAACCATTTTGCCACTGTAAAATTGATATAAAGATAACGAGTTTAAGCATATATTTGAATACAATTCATACAATCATCAATTATCATACATAGTATAAAACAAATACGCTTCCCGCTGTCTATCTGTCCCTATGTATGCTTAACTACGCAACGGATTTAATGCGGTTCTTTTTTATTCAAGGGGAAGATTGATTCAAGAGGAAGGTTTATAAATCATTTGACGCATAGATTTCCACTCGGACGAAGCCGCGGGGTGCAGCTAGTTCAATAATATAATTTACCTATATAATAATATATCCGTGTACGTACCTATTTGTGCTGGGTATTGGATTAATGAGCGCAGAGCTTCTATTGGTACCTTACCTACCTATAAATGAATGCGTCCTGCTTTATGATACAAGATAGATCATCGTCCATTGTTTCTCCGTGGTACCTAATGCTCTGCGTGATTAATGGCCTGCTACACGTTGTATAGAGTCGTCCACAAAGACGGGACGCAACGCGACCGACATAAAAACTATACGAAATGACGGATGGGTTCGCAGATTTTGGTGTTAAGAAGCCTTTTGTGTATTAAAGACATGCCTCCAAGAGATTATGAAGGCCTACAGGCTTTAACACGACTGCGTTAAAGGAGGGTTATATTTAAGGTTTTTATATAATAACTGTTCCCCGCGGTTTCACTCGTCGTAGATTTGAATTTCACTTTTCTAGGAGGATAAAAAGGATATTTTTCCCATTCAGTAGGTTTTCGTGAATGAATTACTTGCTACTTCGTAGCTATAGCTTGTTAACTAGCATTTTTTGAGTGAATACATACATATTTTTTGCTTGTTAGGTACTAGATGGTAGTCCTGAGGTTAACAGATCATACTCTTATATACAGTAGATACTTAATAAAAATAATAATCAAAAAATAATGCTATGACAATTCACACAGCATTATCTAGCCCCATGGTAAGCAGAGCTTGTGTTATGGGTACTAGATAACTCATATACATAATACAATATATTACTTACATAGATAGATATTTTTTATTATACATAGAAAACGACCAGAACACCCGGGACAAATATCTGCAGATCGTACACACAATTGTTCCGAGGCGGGAATCGAACCCTCCTGCGTCGCAGGCGGACCTTCGCCCACCGCGCCACATCGGTCGTCTAACTTAAGTAATAGGTACAAATTATAAAAATATACATTGTTATTATGTCCACTTATTAAACTCTATAGGAAGGAATAACATTATAGTCTCAAAATAACTCAAACCTACGAATTCAGCGAACGTACCTATCAGCATGACAAGCACTATTAACCAGTTTTCAAATACCATAACAATTTATGTCACAATTTTGTTTAATTAGTACGGCTGTAAAAATTAACAAGAGCTATATAACTTTATAATATGAATAGTTTATAACTACGTAGTATGTCTGTCTGTCCCTATGTATTCTTAGATCTTAAAAACTAACCAACGGATTTTGATGCGGTTTTCTTTAATAGATAGAGTGATTCAAGAGGAAGGTTTATAAACCGGGCGAAGACGCGGGGCGCAGCTAGTGGTTTATAATTTGCTCTTGCAACCACTATTCTCCAATAAATCCAGTCCTATCTCTATAGCATGTATAGAAGTCCCCGGCGCGCACATAACGCCGTAGCCCCCGTGTCCGTAGCAATGCACCACCTTCACTCCAGAGACCACTTCAGGCTCAACCCTCACGGGCACGCGGTGCGGCCTGAGTCCCACCCTGTGCTCCACTATCTCCGCCTTCTTCAACGCGGGCAGTAACTCACAACAACGCTCGTAAATCGACGCACCATCATACTTATCAACCTTCGTGTTGTAACTGTCGTATTGACGCACCCCGCCCAAAGTCGCCACTCCGTCCAGCCCCGGAATTATATACGTATCGTAGTCACCGTAGTAAGCCATTTTCAACCACGGAGCCTTCACTTTCACTACTTGTCCTCGAATCGGAACCAAGTCGTGGTCGTCGCATAGAGCCTTCGCGCCTAAACCTGCGCAGTTGAACACCAAGTCGTACTCGGATAGTGATGCGAAATTATCGAGGGTTCTCACGATGATATGTCCACCTTTCGAAAGGAATATTTTTTTCAGCCACGGAAGATGTTTTTCACAGCCTATTTTCATAGTGGAAAAGTATGATCCGTAGTTCCACCCTTCACCACAAATTTTTAGATCTTTTTGATCAACGGCTCTGTATTCGGGTACTATATCTTCAATAAGATGGTTTCTGGTGACATGGTAGTTGTCTTTGGAGAAAATGTAGGCGCCAAGTGGCATAATTCCTGCATCGAAAGCGTCTGGTGTCTTCATAATCGCGTGGAAGTAGTTCCAGGAGTCTAAAATCCATCGCTTTGTGATATCTTTGGATGGTCCTTTGAAGCTCATTCCGGGTCTGAAGATCCCAGCTGCGACACAGCTTACCGTGTCTTGTTCGAATTTGTCCGCAATCACAGTTATTTTAGCTGTAGGTAATCTTTCCTGAAGGATTTTAGCCAGCGATAGTCCCACTATGCCGGCACCTATTACGGCAATATTTGGCGCTTTCTTGTCCATTTTTTCTGAAACAAAATTAAAAGAGGTTTCTTAAGCTAGCTGGAAACTATAACCTACTTTTTTTTTGACTCGCTCGTATATTGCCTAGTCATCTATCTTGACTATCACACAAGTTAATAAATTTCGAAAAATTTATCGAAAAAGGAATGCGACATTTTATTGTTATAAAGGAGGTGACATTAGTACGTACCAACCTCTGTTCTGTGGTACCAACGTTATGTAGAGCCGGTTAAATCCGAGCAATCTATCTGACACTTATAGGTACGTAGGTGCCTAATAATTACCACTTTATTTATAATGTATGCATCAAATTAACAGACATTAACCAATAACTCAAACACAGACTGCTATTTGGTTCAAAGAACAACCAACAACACAAACAACTCTCTACCTATTTACATGAATGCCCCACTAGATTAGATTATTGCGTAGGTACCTATTAAATTGACGTGTGTTGCCACAGCATCAAAATTATTTTGGTAGAGTTTGAAAACGATAAAAATTAGAGACGTGACGCGAGTTGCAAAAAATTATACTGTGGAAATATGATGCGCTGGGCGGCGGCAATATACACTTCCCCATGGAGGACAAGTCCTTCAAGTTTTGTAAAACAAAAACATTATAACGACATTGATTTTTATATAAAAAAATCTAAAATTATATAGCTTTAAAAGCTTAGGACAAATTAAAAGCGTTTTATAATTGTATAAATTATTTTATCAACAGCGCATTTTCATGGGATAATTTTATTTTCAGAAGCGCGACCGCCAAGAAAAAACTACAATCAGCTCTCTTCAAACGAGAAGCTGGATAACCGGCAGCAAGATGACGAAGTTCACATCGAAGAGGCCGCAGCAGCCGTCGAGTCTGACGCCAGCAGTACTGACCTCGACGAGCGCGACAATCGCAACGTCTGCCCGCCCTGCGCTCACGACAGATACAACAACAACATCCGTCGACATGCGCACGATGACTTCAGCGATGACAGTGATTACGGTAAGATATATACAATAAAACTTTTGAGACTATCATGGTTATTAACACGAAAGACAGTTATTCCGTGATCATGGCGCATGAAACTGTGCCGAAATATTGAAAATCTCAAAAAATCAAATTATGGTAAATATCCTGTTTTTAATTAGGTACTTGAAGATCTACAGTAGGTAAATTTAAAGCTACTTGCCGTTTATACGGATGGATGAGGGTTTTATTCTGACGGAGAGGAGCGAAGTGCGGTACCCAGCTTCGTCGAACAGGCTACATTCTGTCTGTAAAATCGATAATGCTCGACTTGGGACATGCGCTGCGCATCACTAAAACAGATAAATTTGCGGTTCTGATTTCAAAGTGATGAATTTGATTCAGATGAACCTTACCTATTATAATGTTATCCCGTGTGGGTAGTTACCGTAGTTATTAGGTTGGAAAGAACTTTTTCCATCAAGAAATACATAGAGAGGAATGATAGTTATTTTGTCACTGTTAATGTCAGTTTGATTCCTAGTTAAGTCAGTCAGTAACGTCAAAACGAAACATCAAGTCAATCGGGTGTTGGTTTCATTGTTTTGCGTCAGCTTTTCTCTGAATTTTACGTGTTATTTATTTGTTATTGTGTATAATCCAAAGCAATTATTATATTTATATAGCACAACTAAATACCTAACGATACAGCACAATAATGGCGAACCTAAAGTCTGATTTGGATCAATATTTGCTTCAAAAGGAAAGCCGTCGAAGTTACAAGTTTAGCTTGCCTCAGTTTTCTACGCCTAGTTTCTTCTCCCGAAGTGAAGAAGAGACGCCCACCAGTACAACGAGTAGTACTGCCAGTTGGTTCGAGAACGTGCAAAAGGAATACTTTACTTTGGTAAGTTTTTGTTGAAAATCTAGTGTTTTTTGTATGAGTCATAGATGCACCAGAATGACCCAGTTGGATGCTACCATTTGCTCAATCAGTGCAATATGGAGCATGCTCTGTTAACCTGCTCATTATCACAGCCTACTCACCTAAAATAGCATTGTATCAATATTATTAACAGTTGATTGAACTTTTCAGAGTCGAACTCAGCGGTTTCTTGGCTTTGGGATATGTTTATTCTTCGGAATCCTCTGCTTTATATTGTCGTTCCTGTACATTCCCATGCTACTGCTGAAAGCCAGGAAGTTTGCCTTGCTCTTCACTTTAGGAAGTCTCTTCTTTATGCTTAGGTAAGAACTTTTATTACAGTTTAAAATTTTATCTCTATCAAGATCTGTGGTGTTGAACAGAAGTACTAAAATAGTAATGATAGAAAGTAGTAATAGTAATTCAATTTAAATAAGCCTAATAACTATTAGCAAAGTACTAAAACAGGTTGTTTACAGTTTTAGTTTCCTGTACGGGCCCTGGGCTCACCTGAAGTCAATGTTCTCCAAAGAGAGAGCGCTCACCACATCTGTGTACCTGATCACACTGACTGCGACCCTGTACTGCGCTCTCCACCTGCAGAGCACTCCGTGGACCATTGTCTGTGCCGTGCTGCAAGTGATTGCCTTATTCTGGATGATGATGGGCTCTATCCCCGGAGGTTCCACAGGAGCACGGTTCTTCGGAAGCATGTTCAAGTCATCCGTGTCAAACACCCTTCCAATTTAACAGACAGTTCCTTTTGTGATTATAAGACTTATTTGATAAGAACTTTTGTACTTTTGTGGTAAAGGCTGGTAGTTGATGTGAATGAATAGTCAGATGTTTCTGTTTGAGTGACCAATTATACAGGATTCAATCTGGTAGCTTTTGCAGCCATTGTAAATATATACCAAGAGGTGCTAGGTGTACTAAATTAAAAGTGAACAAACATAAGATCATAAGCAACAAGATATCAGGCTTTCGGGATACAAAAAATGAATGACTTGAAATGATAAGCCAACATAATTACAATCTAACATTTATAAACTCTTTACCTATGATGCTGTGAGAATTGTCCAGCATTAATATTAATATCAGTAGGTATTACTCTTATTTTTAATTCCATTAACTAAGATTGTATATGTGACAGGGTGATTGTTTATATTATACTTAGCATGTTTTGCATCTTTTGTCAGTGAGTGTAATATTAAATATTTCTTGCCTTTTGTAAATAAACTAGATTTTATAAAATTACTTATTTTCCAGTGCTTGTAATGTAATATTGCATTTTATTTTGGAAACATATCAGAGCTTTGCTCCTACGCTCAATGCAAACAACGATTTGTCTAATTTCTTTATAATAAATTATTTTAAATAAAGGGTGTTTCATTTGTTTTGATAAAATTCTGGCTTTAGTTTGTAATAATGTATACGAAATAGGGGGAGGAAGAAGTCCAGCAGTGAAATATTATGATGAAGTTGAGAGTAGGAATCTAGTCTTCCTTGAAGTTTAACTTTTTTCCTTAGGTTTTTTAATTTTATTTAGTCATTATCATCATATCAACACAAACAATCATAACTTTAGTGGGGCAGGTTACACTAGCCTAACATTTTAGTGGATCTTATAGTTCACCTTATAATAAGAGTAGGTAGAATAAAGAAAAAATGAGAAACGTATGTATTTGCAACCCAGCTAAAGCTATTAGGTAGGTATATCCTAACATAATATAGCAGTTCCTATTCCGTTGGTCCAACAAACTTTTGATCAGTATTCGACGACCTCTGTGGCGCGGTGGGTGAAGGTCCGCTTGCGACGCACGTTGCGGGTTCGATTCCCGCCTCGGGACAAATGTTTGTACTATGCAGATATTTGTTTCGGGTGTTCTGGTCGTTTTCTATGTACCTATATAATAAAAAATATATATCTATGTAATGTACCTACCTACAGTCGTGGTCAACTAATTAGGGACAATTTTTTTTTTTCAACGAGTCTTAAAAATATTCCATATCTTTTACATGTAAGTATAATTAGTCATTGATGTGCCCGATTATACAAACAATAACAACTTCTTAAATATTAAACCTCTGTACAGTATAGCTGATAGATTATCATTTATCATAGTGCTATTTGTTCAAATAATGCTGGCTGGCCATTTAATTAGGGACACTGAGATATTGCGTTCTATTTTCAAAATTTGAATCTCAATACTTTTTTACTTCTTCTCTTATTGTTTCGTGGTAGTTTTGGCAGCAATCCCGGTTTTTATTTTAAGTTTTGAAAAATATTTTGAAGAAAAATGGGCAAAAATAAAAGTTGCGATTCAACACTACGAAAAATTATCATGAAGTTTGTTGTCGATCATGGTTGGCCATACCGAAGGATAGCAGAACATTTAAATTGTTCAAAAACTATGGTATACAATGCAGTGCAACATGTCAGACGCAATAACACAGCTTTAAATGTGCCCAGAACAAAAAGATCGAGAAAAACAACTCCGCAAGAAGATAGAATGATAGGTTAGCTAAGAAAGATCCGTTTCTAGGCTCTATTTTAATTAAACACGAAGTGTTTGGGACAGACGAAGCTGGCGAGAGCTGGTGTCTCAGCAGGACCGTTCGACGAAGTCTGGTAGAAGCAGGGTTGTTCGGAAGAGTGGCTCGCAAAGTAGGTACCTACCGTTGTTGAAGAAAGAACATAGAAATGCTCGTTTGGCGTTTGCACGTAAATATGGACATTGGACCTACGCCCAATGGCAACATGTATTATTCTCTGACGAGACCAAGGTTCATTTGATTTCTTTAGATGGAAGGCAATACGTACGGCGTCCAGTAAAAGCGGAAATGAATCCAAGATTCACAAAAAAGCAGGTGAAGCATGGCGGTGGAAACATTAAAATGTGGGGTTAATTTTTTGGACGTGGAGTGGGACCTGTGTGGAAATTTCAGTTACTTAGACCAACATCAATGCAAGGCAATATTGGAGGAATCGATGCTTCCCTATGCTGAGGAGCATCTCCCTATTATATGGACGTTTCAGCATGATAACGACCCGAAACATACCGCCCGTTCAGTCAAGTCGTTTCTTACCAGTCAGTCAGTATCGGTGCTAGATTGGCCAGCAAATATGTGTATTGAGCACTTAAAACATACAGGACCTCATTTTCCTAGAGTGCTCGCCATGCTATTCACCTTCTGTATAGGACATTCTTACCTTCCCGACGAAATGACGCGGACTCTTGTTGTACCGATTATTAAAAATAAAACCGGAGACGCCTCTAGTTTGGGCAACTACAGGCCTATATCGCTAGCGAAGATAATAGCTAAGGTGCTGGATGGTGTGATTGATAATCATCTCAGTCATAAATTGAGCTTACACGATGCGCACTCTACTGAATCGGCAATACTGAGTCTCAAACACACCGTCCGGTACTATACCAGCAGAAACACGCCTGTCTACGCCTGTTTCTTAGATTTATCAAAAGCTTTTGATCTGGTGGCGTATGACAGGCTGTGGCCGAAGCTGTCCGGTGATACAGAGCTGCCGCCAGAGCTAATAATGCTCTTAAAATACTGGTATGGCAATCAACGTAATGTCGTCAAGTGGGCAGGATCGTTATCGACCGAGTACAGGCTGTAATGTGGTGTGAGACAGGGTGGCATATCTTCTCCACGAATTTTCAACCTGTACATGGATCGTCTGATCCATGAGCTCAGCGGCACCGGTATAGGCTGTTCAATTGATGGCAAGACAGTAAACAACATAAGCTACCGATGACATGGTGCTGCTGAGCCCATCGATCAGTGCCCTCCGCAAACTGTTAAAAATCAGCAAGAGTTATGCGGAGGCTCATGGGCTCAGATACAACGCCAGCAAAAGCGAGCTGATGGTTTTTAAAGCTGGAGCAAAGACGTATTCCGCAGACCCATCAGTTTCGCTGGCAGGCACTGAACTGAAGAAGGTAGCCGAGTTCAAGTATCTGGGCCACTGGGTCTCCGAGACTCTCTCAGATGACCTAGATAAAGAAAGGGAGCGCAGGGCATTATCGGAAAGAGCAAATATGTTAGCCCGCAGATTCGCGCGATGCAGTAGAGCAGTTAAATTAAGTTTGTTTAGAGCGTATTCCCAATCTTTTTATACGTGCATTCTGTGGGTTAACTACACCCAGAAATGCTGGAATGCCCTGCGCGTCCAGTATAATAACGCGTTCAGAGTGCTACTGGGACTGCCCCGCTTCTGTAGCGCATCCGGGATTTTTGCAGAGTCCCGCGTTGATGACTTTTACGCAATCATCCGCAACAGAACAGCATCCCTGATGCGCCAGCTATAACGTTCAGTAGCTATCTGAACGTTATAGCTGGAAGGCTGGACACGGACTGCGCTTTTATGAAGCACTGGACGCATATTCATAATGCCATGCGTCTGTAAACGCAGGATGTGTCCCTTCCAAAAAAATGTTTTATTTTTAGTTTTGTAATTACATATGTCTTGATTTACTCTTAACTCTCTATGACTGTAACATGTATTTTGTGAAGCTGAATTAAATAAATTGAATTGAATTTAATTGAAATAGCCCGGACTTTAACCCAATCGAGCACCTTTGACACGAAATCAAGAAAAAAGTTGCCACTTATCGTAGGTATCACAACTTTAGATGAACTTAATGAAGCTTTTTGTGAGGCATGGGCAAACATTCCTGTCGAAACATGCCAGAAACTGATAATGTCTATGCCACATCGGTGTCAAGCGGTAATTACTAACAAAGGTTTTGTTACTGGGTAGGTACTGATTTTACACGTAATAAAATGGAGCTGTTAAAGATATTAAAATACTGCAGATTATTAGTTTTGTTTAACTCTATTTTTCATTATAGTTTACTGTCCTTAATTAAATGTCGAGCTACAGAATTATACCTTAAAATTGAATACATCTTCAACTAGTTAGTTGACCACGACTGTATATAATAGTTACCTACCAATCTAGTACCTACCCATAACACAAGCTCTGCTTAGCTTGGGACTAGATGATGCTGTGTGGTCTGTCAAGCATTATTATTATTATTTAATATCATATTATTGTTCGTCCGCAGACGAAGCGCTGACCTGCAACGTGTGCGACCGCTCCTTCTCCACGCGCCGCCAGCTCGCAGACCACCAGCAGAAGAAGCGCCACTTTGGGTGAGCATTGATAGACAATGAGAAAAGTTTATATGTAGGTGCAGGTTCAGTTTCTGGCTGTGTTGTGTACCTGTACCTACTTCCAAGTCGTAGACGGGGCGGAACGTTTCCTCCGAGGGCTGTATGATAGATACCCTATCTATCTACACTTAGACAGCGCACTTTTACAAGCAATTGGGCTGCCTGGATAGCGCGACCGGTCTAGGATACTTTATTTTTGATGGCCACGCCACCAGTGGTGCCGGAGATATTGGTGGCTACTTGGAACAATAAAATGTGGTGTCCACTAACATGTTTTCCCTTTGGCCACCCAAGCGCCGCCGCCGCACAGTTTTGGAAAGCCTTTAGTGAATCCGGCCACATAATGATGAATTCTTGCGGTCTCCGATCCGAAGATTCGAATTAGCTCTGTTCGGCCATGTGGCAGTTTTCTATTTAACACCTATTAGAGCAAAAGAGGTACCAATAACCCTACGAGCCAGTTATAACCAGTTTCTTATATTTCCAGTTGCAGCGCGTGCGACAGCCTGTTCCCCTCGCTGATGGCCCTGGAGCACCACCAGGAGGAGTTCCAGCACTGGTCGGACTCTTGCTCGCGCTCAGAGTCCTCCTCCGACGAGGAGTGCCACGAAGACCGCCACCGGCTGCTCTAATGCACGCACCTCATTATTGCCGGGAAGCCCCACACTCTGGGCACTTTCGTTTAAAGTTGAAATGATGGCAGCAGGAAGGGTTTTAAAGGGTCTAATTCACACTTGCCACCCTACATTTATGTCTGTTGGGTTTCACCCGTTCACCCGTGGAACCACGAGGATTTTCACATTTATGTGGTTAAAACGACGTGTATCAAATTCCATCAGATTTACCTTGAGGTTTATTGTACATATTTTTTTATGTTAATAAAGGTTTATCATACCAAACACACTCGTAACGTAAGAAAAAATACTAGCAGCAAGTGAAGAAGACCTTATCTTGTAAATATTCAAAGCCTTGTAAATAGAGATGCTGCTGCCGTTAGATTCAACTTTACGACGGATAAAATATCACTTCTTGAAATGCAATATTACGACAATGCACACTGGGGGTTTGGAGGTGACTTTTATTTTCGGGGGTTCTTTTAAGATTTTTAGGTGGAGCAACTTGACTTATAGACCTTTAGCCTCTAAAGTTGATATTGATTCCAGACTTGGTACCTATAACTCCTACTACTATACTCCTGAAAGTCACAAGAAATATAAGAAACTACCAGTGTGCACACCTAATTAATTGTTTGTTGTGCTATGAATGTTTTACAAATACAGTATTAGGTACTGGGTGTAAAAAGAGCTCAAATCAAATGTAACTATAATCCTTCAACGCTCATATCATAAACTAATTATTAACTATGGAGGGTTATAAAAAAAACAATCTTTACAAATCGAGTTCCTTTTATTGTGTACAATCTTGAAGTTTACACATTATTTTACTTCAATATCAAGCCTCAAGGGTATTCTTTTTACACCTTGTATTAGAATCTATAAAAAGACATTGTTCTAGTCTAGTAAGACGTATTGGCATAATGGAAGAACCTCATTAATGCCAATAAACTGCATTGGCATTCAATGTCGACTGGAATTTAGAGAAGTGCTACTGTCCCTTCAAGACAAGTCAGCAAAGCCTCTTGAATTCAATTCGAGATATATCAGGCCTAATAAATTGTTATCAGCTCACCAAGGCCTAAATGTTTTATCAAATACAAGATGAACAAATAAGAAAACTGTCACAATAATCAGTTTAGTTAGTTATTGCCTTTTCAATAAGGAAGGATCCTATCAAAGCAATCATCAATTGGAAAAAAAACTAGTTAAAGTGAAAAAAATGCAGTATAATTTAGTAAATACGCTAGTATAAACAAGTAAAAATACAATATTCGATGTTCCTGGCAGAGAATGAGATTCTTGACATCAATTTAAAAGGCAAGATCGTAAGTCCTATAGGCCAGCCCTCAGCGGAGCCGCCAATACTCATGTTCAAGTTAATTCTAGTCGTCATGAGGCCATGGCCTCGCCAATGTACTTTCCATGGAGTCTTTATAATGACTAAGTTCAATAGTACAGTACAACAATGTGCAAGGAATTTGTGTCGAATATAAATGTTACATATCAATACGAAAAAGCGTATCTATGCGTGAAAAACAAATGTATGGGTGAATTAAGTATTTAAATATTAATTATCAATGTTCAAAGTAGCG
This sequence comes from Eupithecia abbreviata, assembly GCA_943735965.1. Lineage (NCBI taxonomy): Eukaryota > Metazoa > Arthropoda > Insecta > Lepidoptera > Geometridae > Eupithecia > Eupithecia abbreviata. Next base: position 12,728,213 of record OX030980.1, read on the forward strand.
AATTCACTCCCCGTTTGTTGTTCACGCAAATTAAATGTAGCTACACCATATCTTTTGTAAATACAACTTCCTAGTGATATCCCGGCAATAATGCATATCACGTACGTTAAATAATGTAATGTAATGACTGATCGTAGCGTTAGATGTAAACAATCACTCGATCCCGTCATCTCACCTTACAAGTGTATTATATTAATGTATCAAACCAACGCGCCCCGAACCCGCGCGAGCGTCGCTCGAGGCGTACAAACACTCACTAGTCGTTATACTTCTTTATATAAACTAACTACATAGTACATAATAATCGATAAGATAAGAACGTATCTACCGAATCGAAGCAAAGTGTACATAACGAATACTCGTACAAATAAAATACGTTTTAAAAATATGTACAGAAAAGTTTTTTATTTAGTCGGGGGTTACCATCGCTCGCACAGTCGGGGCTCGGCGCTCGCGGCGCGGGCCACGGACGCATCATCCAATTTGTCTTCAATGGTCGGGAATACGAATCACCAATCTCTTACAAAAGCATAATACTCGGTCTCGCGGTCTCGTCTCCGGCGCGGCGCGGGCGCGGGCGCGGCGCGGGCGTGGCGGCGGCGCGGCCGGGGCGGGGTGCGCGCGCGCGGGCGGGGTGGGCCACGGCTCTAGGCGGCGCCGTTCACGAGCGAGGCCGCACCCTCGGGGGCCGGCGCGCGCGTCTCCGCTGTGCCTGCGCCTGCGCCGCCGCCGCGCCGCTTGTCCCGCGGGGCTAGCGCGCCGCGCGGGGCCACGCTGCCGGCGCCCTCTCCGCCGCCCACGCCTGCGCCGCCGCCTCCAGACACGCCAGCTGCGTTACCGTTCTTCCAGCCGCCACCTGTAACACCAAGATCACAGTCATGCTCAGCGCACTCGCTGCCTCCCTCCGTGTGCGGACAAGCGGCGCGGCGGTGCGATGGACATACACCTAGCTCAGACACGACGGAATCCAAGCGAAGGCAAACCGCTTGGTTACAATCCAATACAAGTTCAACTTGGGAGGCTTTAGAGCTCTTTTCATGTCGTGCTGATTTCAGCCCGCGGGCGGGCCTGGCTTGAAACCTTGGCTGGAAATTTGCATGGCAGGAAAAGAGCCCTTAGACAATGAGCCGGTCGGTCTCGGTCTCTTACGTACGATGTCTAATACGAGCTTTTTGTAGATAAGTTCGGCGCAGATCCGCCGTGTCTGGCCAGGCGCTTACGAACACACCGTTAACATAGTGTAGGAATGGTATAATCTGAAAATTTTACATCGTGTGCTGCTAGATTAGTTACGAATGTGCATGCATGTTTAAGATAATTAACTCCTATGATGGTTTTAGTATTATTAAAATTGTACATAGAAGCGATGTGGATGTGACTTGATCCTAATGACATATACATGAAAATAAAACAACTAAAAAATACAATCACGTCAATGTAAACGAAAATGGCGAGTGAAGTAGTATTAGCGTTGCAAATCTCAAGCAAACTCATGCATTTAGAATCAGAAACCGATAAGACGAGAGTACTTTCCTCAGAGAGAAAAGTACAAGTCCGTAGTTGAATGGTGCTGCTGGCTGTTTTAAATCTTTTAGGCTGCAGCCAAACGATCGTAATTTTTGAGTCGAAGTCGTGAGTTGGGCTATTTTCGGTCATATAAATTCTGCCCGGCAGAAATTACGCGCCTGACAACTCAAAAATGTACGCTCGTTCGGCCTCACACTTAGCGTGCGTACGTACCTTCTGTGGCTTGTCTCCTGCGGCGGCGGCGGCGCGGCGCGGCGTCGGCGGCGCGCGGCTCCGAGGACGACTCTACACACACATGCAGGCTGCTGTGACACGCATATACACACACACCATCTGCCCACTCACACACCACTCATAGACCGCAGCGACCGGTGGGGAAACAGTTGCTTCTTACACTATTTCTCCAAAACGAAATAAAATGAACACTATCCGCATATATGAAGGTTGCTTGTTACACTATTTCTCCAAAACGAAATGAAACCTATCCACAAATATGAAGGTTGCTTGTTACATTATTTCTCGAAAAAGAAATAAAATTAAACCTATCCGCAAATATGTAGTGACATTAGACCGAAATGATGCTAGCCACTGAAATATCTGTCCATCTAATTTCATTATATTGTATTGTATTAAAATATCAAATGCAACGGCGCGGTGTGATTCTGCGGCCAAATTCGGATCGGCCATCACTGTTAGAAGTTACACGATGTTAGGTTAGTCTTTTAAACTTCGCACTCGCATCATATTCAATGTATTATTGTTTTCTTCATATTTCTTAATTGAACGACTCAATTTACTATCCTTCACCAAAAGCCCGTGCAAAGGGTAGACAATTAAGCATGTGTTTTCCTAGAAGTATATTCGTTAAAAGCTTTCTCTGCCCAGTCTTACCATAGCAATATTAGCAACTAGTTTCTACCCGCGGCCTCGAAAAGGTTATTTCTATGGAAATGTTTAAAGGTTATTTCTGTCTCATAAGAACTGATTTATTCGAAAAAAGAAACCTATGTTTCATTACACGCCCTGAACTAAATGAATGAAATTTCAGCCTAAACCGTTCAGTAGTTTCGGCGTGAAGAGGTAACAAACATCCATACATCCAAAGATCCATACATACAAACTTTCGCATTAATAATATTAGTGTGATAAACCAGTTTACAATAGGTTACAGCAAGCTAGTAATTGACACGAAACACAATTTGTCTATTATAAAGAAACTGCATCATGTGATACATCGTCGAAGGACTATGATTATATTGAAAGAAATGCAAAAGCAAACGACTGTTCCCCCGCCACTCTCATTATGTAAAAATAATAATAAAACTATTCAATTCATCCAACTATGTACTAATTAAAATGTGTGCAATAAACATAAATAATATTAAATGCATACTTAGATAAAATTATTACAATACCGATAAATACAAATACACAAGAACAATACATAATCCAACTACATTTGAACTAGCACATCCAGTAATATTTTCAGATTCCAGTTAGAGCTATGTGGTCAATATATCAAATCTTCACTCATCAAAATAAGCATATGTTATGAAGAACTGATTATATCATCTATTCAAAGTCAGACCTGTGGTGTTCTCTGAAAGAAAATCGGACGATAGGCAGCTTCGTCGGTTAACTTTAGGTTTAACCAAACAAGTTTGAAATATCTGGCAAAAACTCATCTAATTAAGTACCCATAACACAAGCTCTGCATAGCTTGGAGCTAGCAGGAGCTGTGTGACCGTCAATGAAAAAATAGTCATCCGATTCTCTTTTAGCAGAACACTTGATTTAGGGGGCGCGCGTAAAACCGTTCTCACATTACGATTTCCTACGAGCTACGCGATCATGTACTCAATGTCCTTCAAATTCAAATAACGGCGTTATGTTCGAATGTTACAATGGTTCAAAGAATGGTTAGAGTACTTGTATGGAAGGAACCCAAGTCAGCTCGAGAATAGTCATGTGAAGATGCTCTCAGTGACATGTTTGTGTGGTATAATTATAAGCAACCAATTCAACGGGTATTTCTCGCGTTTATCGGGAAAAAATAGATAAATACCTGTTGTATTAGTGCTTATAATATGTGTTCAGATCGCGTAAGTTTCAAAATATTAGTGTGGTATGTCTATTTGTGTGTATGTGTGGGTACCTCTATCAGCGCTGGACACATCTTGGCTGTCGAGCACGGAGCTCTCATCATCAGTCTGTCGCCGTCTGTCGTCGCGCCGCCGTCCGCTCTGAAAAACCACCAATATTTTTTTAGCAATAATCATAAACCCGTATATGTCCACAGTTGAACATAGGCCTCCCCCAAACGACGCTAAGAATAGCGGTCCTGAGCCGCCTCCATCCATCGACTCCCAGCGAACGCTTCAATGTCGTTGGTCCAATCCATAGCAATAGTTGCGCTTAGGTTGGTTACAAGAAATAAAGAAGTTGTTGCGTGAGTATTATGCTTTTACAAGCTAAGGATAATAAATAAAAGTTGGATTGGTGCGAAATTCTGTTTTTTTTGTTAGATGAATGTTAACTGAAAGTGAATATGGTGGCTTAATTAATTGAAAACGTCATCAAGCTAAGTGAATAATATGCAAATGAAACATGGAAATAATTCAGTATTTGAGGGCAAAATCACGATATAGACTTACGAAAAATTCGTGAAGTGAAAAAAGTATGGATTATTAAACTTAGAGTAGGTTTGGATTGTTTTTCTTTTTTCGCAATCGAAGTGAGTTTTTTACTCGGTGCAAGACCACCTATTAACTTCGTCTTGTCATGGTCATTATACTACCTCGCTAACGTATTAATGGCGTGGTTCAGTCCCTTGTAAAAAAATCTACTATTTACGAACATAGTGTGAAAATATTTATTTATCAAAGAAGTTAGTAGTGTTAAGAGTTTAGTAGTGTAGGACGCCCTCCGACCAGGTGGGATGACGACCTGCGAAAGGCTGCAGGTAGATGCTGGATGCGGCAAGCTAAAGACAGGGTGCTATAGCGCTCATTGGGGGAGGCCTATGTACAGCAGTGGACTGCTATAGGCTGATGATGTTGAAGAGAGTTTAGTTCAGATATATAGAGGACTAGACTTGTACTAACCTGGTGTCGTACATCGTTGGTGCGCGGCGTGCGTGGGTGCGCATGCGGACGTCCGTTCTCGAGCGGAAGTCGCGGCGCGCGCTCGGCCCGCTCCGGCCGCTCCGCGCGCTCCGGCGAGCGCAGGCCTGCCCCGCGCCCCCCGCCGCCGCCCCGCCCGCCGCGCCCGCCGCCCCCCCGCTCGCGGTACGAGTCCCCGCGCTCCTCGCCCAGCTCGGGCGTCGCGCGACGTCCGCCGCCACCTGGAACAACAGACATCACCACAGAACATTACCACCATTTCAATCTTCAGCAGTGCAACCCGCATTCTTTAGTTACCAACTCTGTAAAACCATATACCTATACTGTTCGATACATCGACCACGGAGTTATATTAGCAGCATCAGCAGTTTGGCTTAAGTAGGTTACTCGTGCCGCGCGCGGACCAGGCTACGGAGGTCAGTGCATCACCAGCAGCCATTAACTGCACTCATTAACATCATATTAGGGGCCGTTCAAGTACTATGTAAGCACTATGGGGGGGTGGGGGGCTTTGTTTTGCTTATTTTGGATGACATGGGGGGTAGGGGAGTCTAGATGATGATTACGTCATTGGTAGCTATTTACTTTTTTACACGAATGGCAACCCTCACATTGTGTGTGCTTGAAAACGAAACGCATTTTCGGGGATTCCCGCAAATAATGCATACGATTAGGCACTCGCTTTAGACCGAATAGGGGAATTACCGCGCGCTATTCACTTGTTTAAATTTCCTCTGTCAGTTTAAGTAAGCATGGGGGGAGGGGGTAAGAGCTTTGCTTACTTTTGCTGACAAGGGGGATGGGGGGGTAAATTATTGTAATAAATCTGCTTACGTAACATTTGAACGGCCCCTTAGTCGTAGTTTTATACAATATGTCTATTGTTTCTCGACTTTTATATCAGCATCCCGGGAAGAGCTAGCCGCGATTCCTACATATACATATATTATAGTCAAATGCTCACTACTATAGTCCTTTTCACTTAGCAAGCGTTCCCTGACGTTTGGATTTAGATAGACTACGTTTCATTTCTACTGACTAGGATTTTGTCGAATAATAATATCGGAAATTCAAATAATTTTTATTTCCTTTGACACGTATAAATTATGCTATAAAGTTCAGTACGCGACTCAACTTATCAAAAAATAAATTTTAATTAGCCTCCACACGTAATAAAAAAATTAAAACATTTTCTTTACAAAATAAGAGATAATGAGTTTTGCGTAGAACGGAACGTAATAGAGATTATTAGAGATGGCACAAATGAAAATGGATCCGGAAAATCGATTAATCAATTAAAGCAAATTATAGTCGTAACTAGCTACATCATCATCTTACAATTTATTACGTATTCTTATTTGTTATTCATCTTCTATTACCTCGTTAGTCTATTATCGAGTTTGAGGGTGGATGCGTTTCTGATGATGATCTCACTCACCTGGCGGATACCTGTGCATGGCGGGGCGGGCGCGGCGCGCGCGCTGCGGCGGATGCCCGCGCGTGGACGGGTAGTGCGGCCCGCCGCTGCCGGATACCACGCGCAGTTGCTGGTCGATCTCTTGCTTTTGCAGTCGGAGTTGCTCTACCTCCTATAAGAAACAAAACATACATTTATTCTCTAATAAAGAATCGAGTTCTTAGACGGGGACGGAGATATCGCGAGTCAGATGTGGCTGCGATTACGAGCGGCAACGTATAATTACTCGAGGCGCGCTAGACTGCCTTTGAAAACTCTCCCCTCGACTGAAAACGCAGCTTAAGCCTTATGAAAAAAATGCGTATCTTCATCGCGCGGGACGTATTATGTCCTCTACCCACGGATACTCATACGCATCTCTCATATCTGAGATGCGTTTGAGTATCCGTGGTTACGTACGTTTGAGGATAAGCACGTGTAACAAATTTTATTGATATTCTTTGAAAACTGCTGAAAACTGTCAAAAAATCGCAGCTTGATAGGAGCTTCAATCTGAGAAGCGTCTGAGTATTCGGGCGTTAGTCTATCCGGGTAGTCCGAGTACTGACCTTGAGATGCGCCACATGGTAGTCAACCAGCACCTTGGCGTTGGCGATGTTCTCCCGCGTGCCCACGAACACGAAGGGCACCATGCCCTCCTCGCGCGGCGCGACAGGCGCCGGCTCGTTGTCCCCCTCCACCTTCACCTGCAAGTCGTGCGAGATCTGACATTACATCTTATCGACACTGAACCACGGGACAGGGAGCGCCTCCCTACCTAGCTACCTATGTAAGAGAGAAGCTAATGTGGGTTATGTATGGTGGGTGTGCCTAACAAACTAATACAACTATAGTATAAAATTCGATTTGTCTAAGTGCTTATTTTTCAGCCTATAGAAATGAACGATTGAACCTACGTCTGAGAATTTTCATCGAAACGTGTCGTCGGGTGTATTAGGGACGTTGCCGCACAGGGGCGTGCATGAAACGTCTCGAGCGTGCTAAAAAGTAGCAAAAAGTTGTGACTCTCTTCGCTTGCCGTATTACAGCTAGTAAATCCAAAACATGTAAGGTAGATATTATTTTTGGGATTTGTGGCTCGCTTCACTCGCCGCTATGGGATGTTAAGTCGTAGGACATAAACGCACGCTAGGTTAACAATGTTTTTGTTTGTGATACTTATTACTTTTATATTCGAACAACGTAATTCAAGAAATAACTTATCTCAACATTAGATTCTCATTATTTCGATGACATATCGGTCAACATTTCGAGAAATGTGGGCCACGAATTCGATGGCCCAAATATCACAACTAGAAATGGCCTAAACTCTACCAATTTGTCATGAATGGTTGTGTCAGAAGCTTTATACTACCGTCACGGCGAGAGTCTTACCACCGGCGGCCCTGTAGCTTCTAGTATACTGTCAGCACGCATTGAGTGGTCAGGTGCGACATATTTCCTGCCCACTTAAACAAGACCTAGGGCTTTATCTTACAAGCCAGGTCTTGGAAATGTGCTATGTTTGTGTAAAGGAAGTATGAATTGTGCGTCATTTCCATGCCGTGCATGCATTTAATCCAAAGAACAGAATAAGACGGAGTTTGGCTGGTTACACTAGCAAATCAAACACGCACAATGGAGTATTAGTGCTGATAAAGGAGTATTATGCACATATTGTTGAATGTTGATTGTTCAAAAATCGGCATAAGCATTTATTCGAATGGCACCGTTTCTTTATATGCTCAGCCAAGCTACAAACTGCCTGATTATTTACATTAATATGATTGTTTTTGGCTCGTAGCATCCTTTAGTGAGGGATTCTGGGTGTTTTCCGAGTTTAAAAAAATATCGATCCATGCAGTGTATTTTAATAAGTATATCAGATATCTAGTACTAATAACCAAGCTCTGCTTAGCTTGGGGCTAAGTGATACTGAGTGAATTGTCCAGATTTATTTATAGGCTTAGTAGTTATATGGTCGTGAATGTGTATAATACGCTGTTAGTTCTGCAAAGCGGGTCCAGTAGTAGTGTACGTACCCTGACGACTCCGCTCTTGTCCACGATCCACTGGATGACCTTCCCGTTCTTGCCGATGACCTTGCCCACGAGGTCGCGCGGCACCTTCACGGACTCCTCGGCGTACTCGAGCAGCGAGCGCGCTGCCTTCACGGCTTCCAGAGACTGGAAACAATAAACACGACATAAGCTACGTTTTAACAAACAATTGATAAAAAACAATCTTGTTCTAGAACTGATGTTGACTGTGTTGAAATAAATGTTTTTCTATTCTATTCTAACTTTGTTGGGTAAGCTTTGTGTACATACAATTTATTGTTTTGTATCTATTCGTGATTCAACACTTTTTATCTGTATTGTGCCATTTGTAAGAACGTTATTGTAGCAAATGCTAGGTATATGCCTTTAGGGCAGACCGCGGTTACAATATCTTGCTTCATTGGTTTGTGCGCCAACTAGACTCAATCAGCAAGGGATCGAAAACTGGCAATCTCTGGTGTTGCGTGCGTTCTGCATGTTAGCTCTATGAGCGCCGACAGCCTAACCTATCAGCGTTTGTAAGTCTTTACTACTTCACTACATAGTATAAAACAAAATCACTTCCTGCTGTCTGTCTGTCCCTATGTATGCTTAGATCTTTAAAGCACGCAATAGATTTTGATGCGGTTTTTGTAATAGATAAGAGTGATTCACGAGGAACGTTTATAAACCATTTGACACACAGATTTCCACACGGGCGAAGCCGCGGGGCAATGACAAGCGAACGTCTTACCTCTCCGCAAATCTTGAAGGTGCAAGACACCTCCTCGAGATCGATGTTGGTGACCCCGGAGACCTTGCGTGCGTTCTGTATGTTGGCCCCGTGCGCGCCGATCGCCAGCCCCATCAGCTCCTCGCGCACACAGAACTCCTCGCTGTAGCCGCCCGCGGCATGTATCTTGGTGGACTCTAGTTGGCGCGCCGCTTCCTCGGTTCGCTTCACCAGTTGCAGCTTTTGAGTTAGATTTCTGGAATGGACAGTCTAGTTTATTAGGTAGTGGGTATTTGTTGGACCCATCGTTTCATCTGGTCTATGGTCTTTAAATCCACAAGCGATGGTATATACTGATTTTTTCATTTCTCCGGCACGTACCACACAAGCGCGGCGCCGATGGCCTTCTGGAACTGTCTGAGGATGGTGTGTGGAAGCTAGTCTACCTGAAGTGCATCTCCTGCAGCATGGCGGCGCGCTTGGCCGAGGAGGCGCAGCGCGAGATGACGGCGAGCGCCGCGCTCTCCGGCACGTACCACACGAGCGCGGCGCCGATGGCTTTCTGGAACTCCTTGTGGGCGTTCTCCACCTTCGCGCTGTGCATGTCGTGGAGGCTGTTGATCAACAACGTATCACTAATATAGGTCACTAGCTGCGCCCCGCGGCTTCGCCCGCGTGGAATTCTAATTCTAATTCAATTTGAAGTAATAACTCTGTAATTTGACCACCCAGGTCTCCAAAATTGATGCTCTAACTTTATCATATAAAATACAGTTTGAGCACCAATTCTATAATATCAATAATTAAAACAAGAAATATTATTTAAGTTTAAAAAAATTACAAATAGTTGCTGTAGAAATATTTTGTAATGCTCAATTATTTTCATGACTGTAGGTATAAAAACATTGATTCAGTCCATGGATACTGCTAGGGAGACACGAAAAATATGTGCATAATCCTGGGCGAAAGCTAGTGCATAAGGATTACAGAAGTGTTTTCTTTTATTAAGGGATGTTTTATCTGAGGTATAGTTTAAGAAAATATAATCAGTGTGATTAGTATTAAGTTCTTTCTTTGTAAACGAAAAAAAACTCTAATCATCACCATCACCTCACCTCCATATATTTCAAGAAATAACCTAGATTTATAACAAGGCACTGCATCAAAGTCATAGGAAACAAACAACCCAGAAATGTGATAATGTGTAGGAAGCCACCTAGTTGTTGCACTAGGATAGTGTTAGTATTGTGATCACACTAATATTATTATTATGAAAGTTTCAATGTTTAGATGTAGGGATGGATGTTTGTTACTTCTTCACGCCAAAACTACTATACTCTTAAACGGATTGGGCTGAAATATTGCATACAGGTACCTAAAGCTATAGGAATTAAACAGGCTAAAACATTTTTATTCCATAAATCAGTTCCCAAAGGATATAAATAACCTTAAAACATAGAAACAATGATGGCAAAGCTGTGCAGCAATTAGTAAATCCTACTTATATTATAAACGCGAAAGTTTTTAAGTATGGATGGATGTTTGTTACTCTTTCATGCAAAAACTACTGAATGGATTTTGATGAAACTTCACAATACTATAGCTTACATATCAGAATAACACATAGGCTACAATTCATAAAGATATATTGTATTTTATCTAAAATATCTATCACCACGCGGATGAAACCGCGGAGCGCAGCTAGTAATCAATGTAGTTGTACTGTTCAGTCATTCAATGATGTTACAGTTCTGTGAAATTGATAAACTGTGGTGTAAGTGAACAGGGGAATACCCAATATACAATGTGAGTCTGCCCACACTCCAAGATAACACACATTTGCTGCAACATCATTTTGATGGTTTTATCTAAACCTATGTAATGGTTGATGGATCCAACATCAGAATTTTGAAAAAGAAAAAGGTCAATAAACCCAATGTTTTGTCTAACTACAAAACTGGGTGCAATTGCAATATGATTAGCCTGTATCATGCCACTGTTGGGCAAAGGCCTCCCCCTGATCCCACCATGCATCACGATTCTGAGCCTTATTCTATAGATTTAAGATATGTATGTGTATGTGTGTGTGTGTGCGTATTTGTATTGTATTGTATTGATATGTATTATATTTTATCTAGATTTTATTATTGTTAAGGAATTTCTTATAAATCACTATTATACAGCAGGCTAGCATGCTAGCCATTTATTATTATTATTATTGTTTCTCTATAGGTTTATTTTATTTAATTTTTTCTGTACTGTATACATAGGTGTACTACTATTACATATAATGTGTAATTGTATGAAACCTTGTTTTGGCCAAATACATTTTCTTAATTCTAAATATAGATACACTTACTAGTCCTTGAGATTGTCTGGCACTGCAATGTCGAACTTGTGGAAGGTGCTTTTATCGATGGGTGTTTTGGTGGTCTTCACTCTGAGGCGATCCTTGGGGACTATCTCTGTGTAGCAGTTGTCCCATTCTAGGTATTCTATCACGAGGAAGTCACCCCGCATCATCTAGAAGTAATTATATAGACAGAACTAAACCTTGCTTAACTATTCCTAGTTTAGGATAAGGTAAGGTAGGTATAGGTACAAACAAGAGCTTATAGGGCTGAAGAATCCCTTTCCTTTGTGTTTTTTAATTTAAAATTATCTATTAGTGATCTTAGATTAGCTAGATTTAAAAACAACTCAGGAAAATTAGAGAATGCAATAAATAAACAATACTGACAATCCACACAGCATCATCTAGCCCTAAAAGCTCAGCAAAGCTTGTGACGAAATGACTGAATGTTTTTTATAAAAATAATTGACAAGATTTCTAAATCGTTTGTGATACGGTCAATAGTCAAGTATTTAGACAAAATACTTGACTATTGACCATAGATTGATTACAGATGCCTATATTTTACACACCTTTACTATCTTTTCAAAGTGTGTAAAATGTTATGTCAACATAAGTAAAAGGTCATTGAACTTTGAATTTACTGCAGACAGTCCAAGTACTCTTTATTGTACAAAATGCTACTTATTCTACATTTTTGCAAAGGAAATTAAAACAGTGGAAAAAATTTTGAATAAAGCTAACTATCCTGGTTGCTTATTTTTTTCACTTAGAAATTAATTTATGACCTGCACATAATTTATATTTTAGATTTGTGAATACGTTTTGCTAAATACTGCACTGCCAAACAAAACAAAAATACCTACTTTTATATTTGCAGTCCACCACCCACATGCTTCCTTCTCATTGGATCTAGCATAAACTTCAACTTCCTGGTTCTCCACAAAGTCCGTGTGTTTGCCGGTGTCTTTCGGTGGGAGGAACACTTGTGAAAAAGGAAACTTCGACTCCGGCTGCCAGCTAAAATCATATGTAAATAAATAATCATAACAATAATTTCATCACAAAATCTTACGAATCATATCGGATTTTCAACTCACTCATTTTCAAAGGCTACGAGAACCTCGTTGTCGAGCACGTCGGTGACAATGGCCTAAAAATAAAAAGAATATCAGACTATTTTCCAATACAAGAAACTTAGCGATGTGCTAGATATATGGAATTTGGGTCGGAAACATGAATATACGCAAGTGCAAGAATGTAGCACGATTTGCCCTAATTCCTTTAGCCTATAATTGCTGCTAAAAATACAGAAAGCGACACAAATATTACAACACATGGAAAAATCACGCCCTGTCAGACGGACATGGCGTCCATTCCAGCCGTGGTGATCTTCCCGGACAAATATTTTAGTAAGTATGTGGCTATGGGCATAATGGAAAACTAATATTTTTGGGCAATATGATACATTGGCAAATTATACGCCGTTTGAGAAGAAATAATGTGTACTTCACAATTTACAAACCTTGTAATATGCACCATTTTCACCGTACACCTCGACCGACAAATCCTCCATTTTGCTTTGAAAGCAATTTGGCGTTTTCGGAGCGAGAAACGAATATTGTCTGCCGATTCGCCAATCAAACGTTGCCCATAGACAATGTCTGGTTACTTATAAAAATGAGTTGCGGTAAAATTCTTTGAATTTAGAACTCGTTTTTGTACCACTCGTGCCCCTAGACGGGCATCTTCTCTTTCTAGGCTTGTTATAATGTTTAACTCTTGCCTTGTCATCCCAATAGGATATTTTACTCTCATTATCTGCCTATGTTAATCTGCTGGACATACACTTCCCCTAATTGGCGTCATAGCTCCCTGTCTTCAGCTTGTCGCATCCAGCATCTACCTGCAGCTTTCGTAGCTCGTCATCCCAGCTCGCCAGAGGGCTTCCTACACTACGTTTACCGAATCATACCGAATCAAGAACACGTTTACCGAATACAGAATACAGATCATTTATTTGCACACATAGGTTAAAGAGGTCTTAGTTATAACATATGTACCGTACATGTATTGCCTAAGTCTAGGGCATGCAAATTTTTTTACCTACAGTAGGCCATGGGTTACCATTATGGTACCCGCCGGGCGGTTGTTGGTTCTTTACAGGCCGGCCCACTACCTCTTCAGCTTGCTACCAGTTCAAAGTCGCTCAGCGAGCTATGGAAAGCGCTGTACTCGGCATTTCTCAAGGATAGGATTCCTAACGAATCATATCGGATTTTCAACTCACTCATTTTCAAAGGCTACGAGAACCTCGTTGTCTAGCACGTCGGTGACAATGGCCTAAAAATAAAAAGAATATCAGACTATTTTCAATTAACTTGCTTAAAAGCTATGTCAATTAACTTATAACTTATAACATCCGTTATAAATTAATTGACATAGCTTTTAGTTCTAAAAGCTATGTCAATTAACTTTGGTCCTCTGTCGGATGTATGCGTTAGGAATCCTATCCTTGAGAGAAATGCCGAGTACAGCGCTTTCCATAGCTCGCTGAGCGACTTTGAACTGGTAGATCAGCCCTATCGTCAGTATCCATGTCTCAGGACTGTACCTAGGTCATGCATGACGAAAGACACACTGACTGAAAACTTTCGTTTATAAGCATAACAGTGCAGTATGGATGAATGTCAATCTAGTACATTTTGTACGTAGATCGAGAATCAGGGATTTTGAATGGCATCACGTCTCCGTAAACACAAGTTTTTACATGTAAGCGCACTTTTTATCTTTCTGGGTCTGAAGTCTTGCTGAGTTTGCATAGTTAAGAAGTCGAGAAGGCACGAAAAAGTTAATTTTCGGCTAAAATGATCTTTTTTGCTCTAAGCTTTTGGGCTCAGTTTTGCGAGACAAGGAAAAGCGAACGCCACGTGGCGTGGAAGGCGAGAAAGGAAGACAAGGGGGGCAAGAGCCATGGAATGGTCAACCCGCGTGTAATTTCAATATTCTTTATTTATATAGGTACTAGCTGCGCCCCGCGGTTTCACCCGCGTGGTGACAGATAGGTATTTTGAATAATATATTATACAATATATCTGTATAAATTGTGGCATAAGTACTATTCTGTTATGTAAGCTATATTATTATGATTTTCATAAAAATCCATTTAGTAATTTTTACGTGACAAACATACTTATATACCTACATCCTCACAAACTTTCGCGTTTATAATATTAGTAGGATAGGAAGTACATATACTACACATATAAGTTTTTTTCTTTAAAATATTACTCTTTCGCAATCAAATAAATAACCCAGAATCCATGCCAGAATCCTAAACTTTTGATCATGAAATAATATTAAAAATTTCAATGTTGATTTGAATTTTGCTTTAAATTGATTTTCCGTGCAGTCAAATAGTGGGGTTTGGAGTTCCAAACCCCACTATTTGAATACACTTCACCTTAATCCACTTCATTTAATTATGAATATAGACTATGGGGATTCCCTTCGTCCGAGTAGGTACATAAATAGCACACTAAAGTTCTGAAAATAATTGCCTATGACTTGTACATGTGTCAAATTTACCTTTATCTGAGTGTCAATGTCAACTATAGCAAAGTGTAGCCTGATCATCACTAAAATGTTTGATCTCGGCTTTTTCTTTGCTAGGTAGGTAGTTCATAGTGGTGGGTCGTTGGCTATTTTTGCGTTAACGAAACGAAATCGTTTTTTATAATTGGTCAACCAGTTGAAAAAACGGTCGACGTTTAACTGGTTCATTCGCTGAAAAACGAACGAACCAGTTAAACGTTGACCGTTCGTTCGTAGTTCAACGAATGAACCAGTTAAATGTCGCGATCGTTTTTTCAACTGGTTGATCGTCGACTGGTTTTCGTAAACTGTTCTAGAAGGAACTATGCGTTAAACTAAGTTTCTAGTTTCATTGAAAATAGAACTCGCCAACTGACTGAATATAGTTATACGTCTATCGTTGTTTTTTAATCATCGTTGTTTGTTTAATTTGGTGATAATTACACTAAAAACTGTCATTATTTACAAGAAAATATCCAATAACTTTCACTATAACAATAGAAGTAATACTTTGGCGCCATACAAAAAAGCGTTGACCTCACGTGTCACGTCATCATCATCATCATCAGCCTATAGCAGTCCACTGCTGGACATAGGCCTTCCCCAATGAGTGCCATAGCGCCCTGTCTTCAGCTTGCCGCATTCAGCATCTACCTGCAGTCTTTCGCAGGTCATCATCCCACCTGGTCGGAGGGCGTCCTACACTACGTTTACCGAGTCGTGGTCTCCACTCAAGAACACGTTTGCCCCAGTGGCCGTCGGTTCTTCGCGAGATATGGCCGGCCCACTGCCACTTCAGCTTGCTAGTTCTTTGAGCTATGTCGATAACCTTGGTTCTCTGTCGGATGTATTCGTTACGAATCCTATCCTTCAGAGAAACTCCGAGCATAGTTCTTTCCATAGCTCGCTGAGCATCACGTGTCACGTCACCTAGACAAACGAATTGAAACGAAAACAAACAAACCTATGCACAATTAACCTGTTTTTTCGGTCTGTTTGGCTCGAGCGCTTAGCTCCGGAATGAACAAACATACATAGATCTCTTACACTCTCAAACAACTGAGCGAGACGTCTCGCTCGCTCGTGTGCCGCGTTTTACCTCGCGCTTCGCTCGCGGCTCGTTCGTTAATTTTCGGGTGAGGTTCGTGTCGTTGTCGTGTATGTTGTTGAATTGAATCTGTCTTTGTGTTTCGTTCGTTTGCGTTGCGTTTATCGTTGACGTTGAATGAAAAAACCTGTTCGTTGAAAGAACTACTTTTGCCGCAATAAGAAAACAGTCGACACGTTGATTGTAGAAAAACAGTTTAAAAAACGGTTCGTTGATTCAACGCTCACTACTAGTAGTTCAAGTTACAGCAGTCAAACTATACGGATTAAAATAATTAATCACGAATTGTTTGTAACAACAAAGTTTCCATTTTTTTCACTGATTTTAATAAAATGTATCATTTGAATAGAATAATTTATTGTAGGTTAACTTAATTATTCTAGTAGTAAAAAGAACTAAGTATGTTGCAAAAGGCGTATTACGTACGGGTACTTCAATTCTAGGGAGTAGGGACCATCCCGTCTGAGAACTCCATAATAGATTATGAGGTGTGAAATTTGTTGAATTTATTTTTTATCGAAAATCGGCAATTTTTGCATTTCTGTGTGGTGTGGTGGCAGCACATAATGCTTTGTTTTTGTTGATGTCGTCGCGTCTGTCGGTCGTCGTCGACTCGTCGTCGTCCGGTCGTTCGTTGCACAAAGTACTTTTCTACATAGGCGAACGGGCGAATAGTGGCAAACAAATCGAATGTTTGGAAAATTATAAGTTGTTTGCTTGCTGTGCTGGCAGGCAGCAATATTTGAAACCGGCGAAATATTAGGAGTTTATATAACCGCTGCAAGAACTCTTGGCCTTTGTTGTTGAGCAAGCGAGCGAGTAAACGTGGTAGTTAAATGTGATATTGTAACAATCGAGTACCTAGAAGTTATTTATAAAATTGAAACATTATTTTTTTAAATCACCCTTTTTTTTAGATGAGTGCTGAAAAACACGTGATACTGGTGACAGGGGGCTCAGGCCTTGTCGGTCAGGCCATTAGGACTGTCGTGTCTGAAAACGATTCTCCAGAATTAAATGAAACATGGATTTTCTGCGGATCCAAGGATGGTGATCTCAGGTAATTTGTTACATCCTTAACTAGAGCAGCATCTGCTCATATCATGGCGCAGGTCTCTTAATAAAGCTAAGGCTAGAGTAAATTTCCTTTAGATAGATAATTCTTTATTGCACACTTAAAACATAAAACAAACAAGATAAAAATACAAAACAAGTGACAATGTGGCGGTCTTATCACTCAAGAGCGGTGGATGGATAGGATCGTTGGATTGTGTGACATGGGTATCAGTGAATCTTTAATTGATGTCTGATAAAGGAAATTTACACTAGCCATAAGCTTGTTTTAATATACTTAAACAAAAAAAAAATATATTTACAAATGATACAATTTAGCTAACTGTAGACTGTTGTAAACAATGCACTCAATCAATTTCTTTGTATTTAGTTTACAAAATTAGATAGATAATGCATTTATTTAATGCTGCAGTACATGATGAAACTAATTGTCTTTGTGATTGTTTTGTAAAAATAAATGTTTATTTATTTGGTCGCAACGCAATATGTTTTCTTTTCAGAGACAAGAAACAAACAGATGCATTGTTTGAGAAGCACCGGCCCACGCATGTGATCCACCTGGCAGCCATGGTGGGCGGCCTGTTCCACAACATGGCACATAACTTGGACTTTTTTGTAAGTCTTGTTTTGAAAAGAAAATACTTCATTTAGGTACTTACTAATAGACACAAACTAATTTACACTTACATAAATATCATAATAAACTAAACAGTGAGAGTTGACTAAAAGTCATATTCAAATTCATTTATTTTGCGAAACATGGGTTACAAGGATGTTAGATTAAATATAGGAGCACAGCCATGATCAGCTCTATAGCAGCATGTAAAATCACAATAAATGTAGCTATTATAAATTATTACAATGTCAGGATTTAAATTAATTATTAATCATTACATTTATCAATTCATTGTCTGAGTCTAGAGTTTGTCCATAAGATATTATTTTACAATGAATTATTTTACATTAAAAAAAAACTGCGCTTATACTAGTTACAAGGACTTTTTCATGAACAATGAAAACACTCCTATATACAAGTATGAGTGATAATCACAAAGAGTGTGTGATACTCATGAATTGAACAGCAGCTTGTATTATAGATAGTTGTACTAAAATAAGTTTGTTTTATTCCAGAGAGAGAATATGGCTATAAACGACAATGTGCTAAATGCAAGCTTCAGGTATAAAGTAAAGAAAGTGGTGTCATGCCTCTCGACTTGCATTTTCCCTGACCAGACTTCTTACCCAATTGATGAGACTATGGTGAGTGCTTAGCTTCATGATAGACTGACATATTTTGTCGGTATGAGGGTTGGTGCATATCTGACGGGAAATGCGTCAAGCGTATAATCGGTCGATCAAATTAGACCTGTCAGATTTCGCGTCTAGTCAGTTCGAATCGCCTTTACACAAACGATCTCGCTTATGTTACGGCTAATCTGATTTCATCAATCAAAATACACGTGATGCGATACGTTAAGTCGACCGACTATCCGTTGACGGAAACGGAACAGACGCTGTACGCTCGACGCACTAACGCATTATTGGTTAAGTGTGAAAGGTTGAATGTTTACTTATACATTTGCCTGTTCTGGCGTAACGCGACCGATTATTGGCGACGCATTTTCCTTCAGATATGTACCAACCCATACCCGGTATAAGCTGAGTGATAGTCGGACGAATACCAAAAATAAAAGTTTAATGGAATAGTTAAATAAAGTACAATAAATTAATAATTGTAATGAACATTTTTCTTTCAGGTTCACAATGGTCCTCCCCACTCCTCTAATTACGGATACAGCTACGCCAAGAGAATGATTGATGTTCTAAACAGGTAGGCACATTCATCCAATACCACTACCGCCCAGCACAAAAACGTGCATTCAAATATGGGCTTTAACATTATCTTTATATCTATATCTTATGTATAATACGAGTGAGAAACTGGCTTCCCACTAGTTTGTGTTATGGGTAGGTACTGTGTGACTGATATACTTAATACAGTCACAGTACAAACAACACATTGCATTGCATAGTTAGATTTTTTTTATTATACATAGAAAATACCTGGGAAACTCAGGAAAAATATCTGCAAATCGTACAAACATTGGACCCGCGACCTCCTGCGTAGGGTTTATTCTTACATGTGACAGCCAATCACAGCATCTATGTAGTAGATTTTACCATGAAAGTAAGCAGAACTTGCTTCAAAAGAAAATCGGACGAGTTTGTAAAGTTTCGCGATTTAGTAACATATTAACATCGAGCCATAATAAATATTATTTACCTATCGGGTATTTATACCTTTAGTTTTTTTATGTTTTTAATTTTCTTTTCTTTCTACTTTCTAGAGAATTGACGGCAGTATTCACGACTACCCTCAATTCGTCTTCAGAATCAGTAAAAATATAAATACCCGATAAGTAATCTTTAACCAGACGAGTCACTATTCGTTTCCTATTCCAGGGGCTACAGTGAATCAGGTGGTTCGTTGTTCACCTCAGTGATTCCTTGCAACGTGTTCGGCCCGCATGACAACTTCGACACGAGCGCCAGTCACGTCATACCCGCGCTCATACGCAGAATGGACGACGACATGCAGAAAGGTAAGTTATATGATGTTGAATCGTCGACACTAAACTTGTAACGCAGAACAGATCGTAATCGAAAAAGAGAATATATTGTATCTTGAGGATGAACAGCCTTTGTTCATCCTCAAGATACAATATATTCTCACCTTCCATCATCAGCTCGCTAACTGTGTGTTAGCAAGCTCTTAGGCGGCTTGGCCTTAGTGCGTACGTAGGTACCTAAATATAATCTTGGAGAAGTGAACATATTTGTGTGAAATGTTCAAAAGTATTTAGTTATAACTAGCTAATAAACATTTCTCTTGAATCACTATCTATTATAAAAAGCCGCATCAAAAATCCATTGCGCAGTTTTAAAGATCTAAAAGCATACATAGGGACAGACAGACAACGGGAAGCGACATCGTTTTTTACTATGTAGTTTTTTTTATTGTCTAGTATACACATTTTAAATAAATATTAAGTACACTATAGTATAATATTTATTTAAAATCTAGCCATAGTATTGGCTAAAGGGTAATTTAGTTTTAACTTATTTTTATATCAACATATTATTACTAAGAATGTGCCCATTGGCACTTTTCTTATTGTCTCTATACTTAAGGCGAAGACACTTTGTTCATGTGTTCTTTAAAATATAATATACCTACTATTGTAGTGATGATGTTTGATTTCAGGCGCGTCCACGTTCACAGTCCTCGGCAGCGGCAAGCCCCTGCGTCAGTTCATATACTCGTTGGACCTGGCGCGGCTGTTTGTTTGGACCCTGAGGAACTACCACAGCGTGGAGCCCATCATTCTGTCGGGTAGGATATCAATCATGCTGGACAATACACACAGCATCATCTACCAAGCTAACTTGTGTTATGGGTACTAGATGACTGATATACTTAATACAATACAATATTACATAGATCGATAGGCTTAATTATACATAGATAACGAACAAATATATCTGCAGATCGTGATCGTACAATACAATTATCCCGAGGCGGGAATCGAACCCACAAACTGCGTCGCAGACGGACCTTCGCCCACCGCGCCACAGAGGTCGTCAAGAGTTCATATCTTATGATCCGCAGCGGCAAGCCTGTATGTCGGATGCACGACTGCTTGCCTGGACTTTGAGGAGCTATCACCCCCTGCTATTCCAATAATCGCGATCACTTGCGGCTTGCCGCCATTTCAGTATAAAAGTTTGCAGATCCGCCACATTTCACGTGACCGCCAAATCACCCAATAATTTACATTTCCAGTGGACGAATCAGACGAGGTGACAATAAGCCACGCGGCGGAGAAGATAGCGGCCGCACATGGGTTCACCGGCACTATTCTCTACGACACCTCCAAACCAGACGGACAGTACAAGAAAACTGCTTCGAACAAGAAACTGCGCTCCCTCTACAAGGACTTTACCTTCACGCCGTTCGACCAGGCGATTGCAGACACTGTGCTGTGGTTCAAGAGGAATAGGGAGACGGCTAGGACGTAGGGCTGGCTTTTGGTTTTGTTTGTTAGTGTTTTTTCGAGTAGGTAGTTGTGTAATGGAGTTGAAAAGCGGGATAGTTATTATAAGTTGAAATGGAAAAAGGGTATGTCTGTATAACTAGCTTCTTGCCCGCAGCTTTGTACTGTTTTTCGAGATAAAAGAAGAACTACTACTACTATGTCGTAGGTGTGGTTTTGGCGTGAGGTAAGAAACATCTACACATTAAAATTTTTAATTGAATATATGTATTAGTGTGATACTTATTTACAAAAACAAGAATAGTTTTGAAGTAAAGCTATTTATTTATTCATGTACACTGTGTTATACGTAAAGATGTGTTTATTTAAAAATATTGCAAATGAAGTGCGCTAGTGCTTTTGTTTTACTTTTTGGAATTTTAATCTTATGTGGGTAAGATTAATACTGTGAATATGAATTAATTCCATTTATCTGTGTTCCTTGATTTAATTGAGTCTGATCATAGGTTATCAAGTTATCATGTAGTTACATTATTTAATTTTTTTTGGTTGAAATAAAGTTATATATTCAGTTAAGTTCACTTTCATTTACCCTGATTGATCATTAGGCGTAATTTTTGAGTATTGAACCGCTATTTTTGAGTTTTTTATTCTTTCAACATAAATGATATTTCACTTTGTGGCACATACAGGACTTTAGTATGAAGTTTCAACAACTCATTTTACATGACCTACAACTTATTACGCTTGCTTAACCTCGGCTTTATCATAAATATAATTATCCTGCTGCTGGACAATTCATAGCCCCAAGCAAAGCAGAGTTTGTGTTATGGGTACTAGATCACTGATATACATAATACAAAACATTACTGCTTGAAATAAATACTTTTATTTATTACATAGATAGATATTATTATTATACATAGATAACGACCAGAACACCCTAAACAAATATCTGCAGATCGTACAAACATTGTCTCACTTCTCCGCAGGTGGACCTTAACACACTGAGCCACAAAGGTCGTGAATAATTTAGGAAACAAACATACAAAAATCTCAACAATAAATAACTTAATTACTTATCTAATCTACAAATCGGGTTATTCTGCACCATTAGCAGATCCACCTTAGGCCCGACGAGATCCCGAATGTTGTTGAGTCCGTACTTGATCATCGTGGGCCGCTCCAGGGACAAGCCCCACGCGATGACGTTCACGTCTTCTGGCAGCCCCATGGGGAGGAGCATCTCGGGGCGGAACACCCCCGAGTTGCCGATCTCTATCCATTTGCCGAGACCTGGAATAGACGAATAGTTTGTGAATTAAGGCTATCACCAAATTAAACGTAAAAATACAAACTCTGGTCGTAAGAATCGACCCTCCTGCTCGCCCATGGATGTCGTAAGGTGAGGATTATTTACATTGTTTTATTGTATTGTTTTTATTTTCCGATACTATCCATAGCATACAGTTAAATAAAATGGTGATGAAAATTAAATAACCTAAGATAAAATTGTGTAATAGATTAGACTAAAATAAAAAATAATTTGTATAAACGAATCGTTGTAACCACAGACTGGAGCAACACGTTGAACAAAGTGTTTCTATATTATAAGGGACACACGCCCTGCCACAGTTTGTAGGATGCTGTTGCGACTGTTATTCATAACCATAGAGTTTAAATTCTAACTCTATGTACATACAAAATATTAGGTAGGTAGATCGACTATAAAAACGGTGACCACGTATTTCATAGCATCTATTTACAGCTGACTTGAAACCCTCACCTTCATGGTAAGCGAAGATCTCCATACTAGGCTCAGTATAAGGGTTGTAGGCCGGCTTGAACTGCAGCTTGTGGAAGCCGAGCCGCTGGAAGAAGGTGTGCAGCGTCGCCAGCAGGTCCGCCAGCGCGAGCCCGGCGCCCGCGCACACGCCCTCCACCTGCTGGAACTCCGCCAGGTGGGTGGCGTCGAGGGTCTCGTTGCGGAACACCTGGGGAAAATGTTTTTCGGTCATCATCGCTGTTTTATTAGAATGTAACAAACAACAATAAGGAAACCCGCATGGCGCCGAGCGAGAGAGATAAATATATTGAAATCTATACTAATATTATAAAGAGGAAAGTTCGATTAAGAAATGTAAAATTCGAATTAAACGCGGGTGAAACCGCGGGAAAAAGCTAGTTTTAAATAATTTTGGACAATCCACACAGCATCATCTAGCTCCCAAGCTAAGCAGAGCTTGTGTTATGGGTACCAGATGACCCATAATAAATAAAAAAAACGAAATATCTATCTATGTAATCTATTGTATTAAGTATATCGGTACAACAAATATCTACAGATCGTACACACACTTGTCCGTGGCGGGAATCGAACCCGCAAACTCCCTCCCGTGTATGACGCATTTATTGCGTCAAACACGGTATAAGTCTAAATAATGCACTCGGGTCTCACTTTATTCTAGTATGCAATAATAAGCTTTCATTTAAAAAATCATTTCCATCATATTAATGCATTCAGACGTAGATTCAGACTTACTAAATATAAAAAACCTAAACCTACCTTAAAATTCACAATCCATCACAGATTAGCAAAGCCTCTTACCTTATCAATACTGAAGTACTTCTGTGGCTTGAAAGGTTTCTCCTGCGCGAGTTTATACAGCATCCGCGCGCTGACCGCGGTGGTGTGTGTGCGGAGGAGGTTCTTCTGGGCTTCCTCTATCTTCCAAGAGTATCTGTAGCCCTGGGAGAAGACTTATTCAATCAGGAAATTCAGTTAGTCATTGAAAGCAGTTTCTTAATCATACGGTCTCCCACAGTTAGGTAGATAGATAGTTCAAGTTCATTTATTGGTAAAATAATGATTACACGTTACGATATATACATATATTTAGGCCTCCTCATCGATTTCGAATTCGGCGACCCTAGATATCACGGATTCTTCTATAAAGAGCTCTAATATGGCTCGCTAGGCCGAACTTGGTCTAGTAGGTATAAATCTCCTAAATTTATCCAGCCTCTTTCCTGTGCCTTTCACATACAAGTTTAGCTGGTCAGTTCAGCTGTATTCGTATCAACCATACTATTTTACCGCTCGTTGCATTTTGATGAACCAATGAACGGCAGAAATAGTTGAAGTTCGTGTTTTTACTCTATAGTCATATACCTAGGAAAACATCGGAAACGACCAATAGGTGAGCCCAGCTACTTTAACAATGTCGTGCAAAAACCAACGCACTTTCAGGTGCTTAAAATGTTTATATTGGGTTAATTAAGGTTGTCATACGCGCACAAAATATTTTGCAATATTTTATCTTGTTTTTTTGAATTATCTATCTTATCTATTAACCTTGATAGTTTTAACACTTTGACTGCGGTTTTTTTTCGACGACTGCGGTCTTTTTTTTTACCTAAAAAATTCGTGCTGCCGCTCTACACAGCGGTTGTGTTGCGCCGCACATGCATTTCGTTCGAAAAATATTACAGCTCTGCTGAGTCACAAAGATGTGTATTTTCTTAGCCGCTGCGCTAGTGTGGATTTTCGCAGATTAGTCACTTGTAGAAAACTCATACCGTGCGTTTTCAGCACTCAAAGTGTTAAGATTGTTCCTAATTGCAAACATCAACTGAAGGCAGGGCCACGCCATAGGATCCACGCACTTATACATAATTGTTGACAGCGTTTAACAATAGCCTTACAGTCCAATTTCTCCAGTGTGAAGCCTTTAGGAAGGTCCCAATATTCCATTCCATTCAACCATAAAACTGACTTCCGACAACACAAGTGTGTGTACTCTTTTTTCAACACTTCATATTGATCCAATGTGCGTCGACAAAAAACGACGTCAAAGAGAATACAATAACTAGAGTCTGCAAAAAGAGAACCGTCGCTCGTGGCGTTACGGTGAACTAACATTTTAACGCAACAAAAGTAGTACATTGGCACACGCGCGCCCTCAATCCTAAGACGCTGCTCTTTTTGCACAGACTCTACGTAAGCCTAGCAGTGTTTACCTGTGATCCATACCCGCCTTCGCTGTGCACCTTCTTGACTCGCTCCAGGTAATCCATGGGGAAGTTGGTGGAGGTGGCCGGCGACGACACGAAGAATGTGTCGTGCGCGTCTCGCGCTGGGTGCTGTAACAAATATAAAAAAAAATGTAAATTCAAAATCCTTTATTTGTTTAGGCTTACAAAATAAGCACTTAGCATTATTAATTGTTTAAATTCATTTAGGTATCTGGTATCACTTATTATAATAAAAAAGAAAAGATAATACAGCAGCACCTTTAATCATTTACAAAAAAAACAATACAATGAAAACAGAAAGATTTTTGTTTTTTTTATTGTTATTTTACTGAGCTGTTTTTGGTACATTCTGCACTGGCAGCCTTAGGCTTAGACTGGCTCACTCAATTTACATAAATTGATTATATCTACTGTAGTTAACATACAATCCTACAACAATACAAGTTATCCTGCATCGCTTATGAGATCGATTAGGTATAAGTTTTTACCTACTTTATCATCATCACTATAGCATCCTGCCTGAATAACACTCCTGGGCAAATACAAATTACCGGGTTATTTTTCTCACTTAGTAAATCAATCTTTGATAATTCTCTACATTATTTATCTCACCTGTTGAGGCTGGAACAGTGCATCAAAGTTCCAGAAAGAACTCTCCACATACATATTGGTAGGCATCTCCGTGAAGCCCATTTCAAGGAATATCTCCCGAAATTCGGAGCGCACCTTCAGGAGAGGATGGAGGTTGCCACTGTCGGGGGGCTGTCCTGTAGAATATGGTAGATTATATTGTTAGCTCTGGCCAACTTACCTATATAACTCTTAAGCTAAATCTGTATGTTCTTATAAAGGAGCCATTCAACCAGGCAGATTCTGTAACTTCAGATGTGAATCGTAGCTCCAGCAGTGATCAGATTTTATAGAAATTAATTTATTTATGTGGTACATATACTATTGTATTAAGTTATTATTAATTGTAGATTAACTTCTAGGTTAGTTCCTAATTTAAGTAGTTTTGTACTGTAATGTATGCTGTTTGTATTGTTTTGTTTTTGATACTTTTCATTTACTGTTTGCTCTACCAACACTTAGAAGACTTTTCCCCATGGCTAGGTTGCCTGGGAGAAATCGCTGTCAGCGATAAGGGCGCCTATTGTACTGTTCATGTTTCATTATTTAAATCATCATCATCATCAGCCTATAGCAGTCCACTGCTGGACATGAATATTTAAATATAAGGTTTTATTTTGTTATGTTTATAAGTCCAATAAAGTGTATATTCATTCATTCAGTTTCTTACCTAATGCATCAAAATTATAAGGCTTGAACTGCAATGTCTTCCATGCTCCACTCAGTAACATGTCACTGGTCAGATCAGTCTCTAGTTTTTTGATAGTTGTTGAGAACTGCGCTCCTTTACTCAATGTGAAACTTTTTACAGTAACCTGCTCCAGAAGCTTCCGCTTCTTGTAGTCATTTCTGATGTTATCGGGCAAGTTGTCAAAGCCTTTATTTATTTCAATCAGGTGCTCTTGTACAATGTCTGTGATGGTGTCAACTTTTTTCTTGACCAATGGTGCTCCACCTGATTTGTCAATCAGTATCCAGCCTGATGACATTGCTTTACTAAATCCAACCTTTGCATTTGGAACAGTCTGAAAGCCGAAACTTTACATATTAATAAAAAAAAAAAAATTAACACAACTGATATTATGTCCACTATCTGCGAATCGTGGTTGAAACTCTTCTTTAACGTTGTCGCGATTCACGCGAAAAATAAAATCAAAATAGCTCATAGCGGCAATTAAATAACCTTCATAACTTCAGCCTGAGCGATGCCGGTATCAGGAATACTCCTGTACAAAACAGCCTCATGGCTTCCTTTATCCGCTACCAGCTTCCCCTCCTCAGTGAGCTCCCATCTAGTACTTTTAGTAGCTTCCGAAACAATCATATCAAGTGCCTCTAAACTTTTCACAGCACCAACTATTTTTTGATGATCCTCATTGAACTCTTTGGATAATTGCAGAGTATCAACTTTATCACATTTGTCTAGGTAATGTAGAATTCTTTCGTTGAGGTCCATTGTCGTATTTATTTTAATTTACTATTGTATTGTAAAATGAGAAAGGTTATTTTTTTGGGCCACGAATTCGTAAAATCGAAACGGTGTTCCCACTTCTACTGGAATTAAAATTGTTGAATTGAATAAGAATAAATCACTGCGATGATAATGATGAAAAAAACAGTGCCATAAATTGTGACTAATATCGATTTAGTTTAATTTCAGTGTGTTATAATTTTCCTTAGCATTACTTTTGTTTGTCCGTAAGATAATAATAATAGATCTATAGAACAAACTACAAAATAATCATAAAATTAAAATAATTGAAAAACAAGCAAAGAAAACTTTTTTACTGTTTTGGCGACTAAAATAATGGATGACATCCAAAGACAAGACAAAGATGGCAGCGCGGAGAACGTGCTAATAATTATTTCATTATTATTTTCTTTGTTCATTATGTAATTTGCAATGCCCATAAACAAACAATGCCCTACTGGAATGTCTAGCCATACACCATCATAAAAACTACCGTAGTTTGTCGATTTCATTATGTATCGATGTAAGCGCTACAGATGTTTATTTTCTTCCAACACAAGGTTCGTTGTTAATCCATTATGAATAAAGCTTACATCGTTATGAATAAACCATCATTTTTATTGGATCGAAACTAGTAAAGCTAATTGTAATAGTAAGTGGATAGAGTTGGGATCACCATATAAGTTTTAAAGTGAAAAAAGAAGTGACTGCCGTTTTTTGTTTGACATTAAATAATTGTGGCTTATCGTTATGTATGTCACTGTCACCTCAATAGAATTATTGTCAAAGCAAAGAAGTCAAGTCTAATCTCTAGTTAATTGGTTCTTATTTATTCGTAGGTTCTATTCGCTCAGTCTACCTACGGTTATAATACTATAACCGTTCATCCTCGAGAGACTATTACAGTGAGTAATTGCCAGCCGGTAGATAAGAGATACCTTATCACTCGCACCCTATAATACGTTGCTGGCTGCTTTGGCTCGTACTGTGTCGTCGTCGCCGGTTCTTGGCCGGCTCCTGCCTCCAGTTATATTGTTCTTTCCTCCTGCACTTGCTTCTTGTGATACTTATTGTGCTTTGATTTTAAAATATAGTAAGTACTTACCTACCTATGTAGTGAGTGCTTTTGAATTTTTATCTGTCATGTGGGTAGGTGTAGATAAATTATCTAGTGCTGACACAGAGACTAGCAATAAAAGAAAATAATAAATGCCAAGATAGTGGTAGTGTTTCTATGTTGGTACTTGGTACCTTATTGATCTACTATAAATAACACAACAAAGAATGTTTCGCAAAAAATTGATCGAGTTCAGTGCAAGCAGTATACAGGATTCACAAAAATATTGTCTATTCTCAGATGTCTCGACTGAGTATAGTTATATTCGGAGCCACCGGGTTCACGGGCAAGTATGCTGTGTTGGACATGGTCCGCATCGCCAAGCTGCACCCGGGGCTGACATGGGGAGTCGCAGGCCGGAGCCAGTCCAAGCTTGAGAGCCTCATGCAGGATGTTGCAGCTAAAACTGGTAGATTTGATGTTTGTGTTTGATTTTACCATTTCAGTATCTCATCCTTTTTATATTAGGCCTCTTCTTGCTTTATCAAGGTGGCAGGTAGTTACTTGCTGAAATCCAATTTTAACAAAATAAGTATGTCCTAGGGTTGTCAGTTAATTGCTGGAGAATTAGTAACATCATTATGTTAGTTTACCTTAGTTTACTCATCCCTCAGAATCATGCTGGTGGAGTAGTTGATTAAACTTGTCTGTTAGAACAGCATCATAGGTGATTTGCTTGTGCAACCTAAGGTACGGGCAGACTGGTTTGAAAAATATATCCTCATTATTAAAAAACTTAACAGTTTATTTATAATGAGACTACACTATGGTTAGGTACCTAATGGGTACCTACTTTGTTCTAGTTTCTTTACGGCTAGCACACAATGTTATTACAATATTAATATTAATTAACGCTAAAATTACATGCAAATATGAAATAATCTGTAACTATGAGTCCTATTTGGTTTAAATGTATTGTTCACATTATAGGAATATTAGGGAACCGAGTATTGACCCTTGACAAGGGTCAACTCCACATAACATGTGATTCCGCGGGATACTGGCGTAATTTCTTATCCTAACTATTTGATGCAATTTTTCAAGTATGACGAGACAAGTTTGTAAGCAGGTTTGCCAGTAATACCAAATTGTTAATTTTTTGCACGAATTTTTCGAAAATTCTCTGTGACTTACGAACGCGTGTCGAACGCTTTTTGTAGGTCTATAAAAACACCTGAGCATATTTAATATTGAGTAGGATTTTTTTAAAGTTCTTATAAACTTATTACCATAGCCGCAATTGGCGGTCTTATCCCTTTTAGAGATTTCTACCAGACCACCAGGGGACCTTATACCTATCTAAGACTACCGATAAGCTTGAAGTCAGTGAGTAACAAGTATATGTGCATAATGAAATACAGAAGAGCCATAGTAATTAATGGTTTAACCAACGTTATTAAAGTAGCGTGTTATTCCGCGTTCCATACTAGTAACCATCCACCTACTTTCGTTTCTACTTAGAACATTAGCATAGGCATTATATGTCCCAGTTGATACATTATCAGTTTTACTCTCTACTTTTTATTTTTCCTAAATTATTCCTTTATTTTTGCTATAAACCCTTAAAACTTTTATCTTCTTTAATTATATTACTTTATTAATAATACAAATCTACATATCTTATTGAAACTCATGTAACTATGTATAATCCCGAATAAACTCGAAACAGACTTTTTGACTTATGATTTTTTTATGTTTGCACGCTCTATTTGCATACTCAGCTAAACTTCCATCCCCTATTTCACCCCTCCGAAATTATTTATTGAGCAAAAGCCCGTGTCCTTCCCCAAAATAAAATCTATCAGAAACTGAATAAGTTTCGTTAAGATCCATACAGCCGTCTAGTCTAGTCTAGTCTGTCTAGAGACAAGACAAGGTAACAGATAGTGTTATTTCCGCGTTCATATTTAATTCATAATAGAATAGTTAGAGAAAAAACTAGTTGCCGTCGCAAGCAAGCTATTAGACTTTAACCTATGAACCTAGTTAGCAATTTTCTGTTATGTATAACCTGGGCCAAGGCGAGGTTACATTTAATGATTATAGCCTACTACATTTTTATACTATAACTACATTTTTATCGATTTTTAAACTACCTACTTATAAAGTAGTTATGCAAACGCTTAACGATTTTCTGGTGACACTTTATCTGCATCTTTACTACGGCCTTGCTAGCCTAGCCCACTGCTGGATAAAAGCTTAGTATTAGGAGGTAATGTCATAATCCCCACGCGCTGGGCGAACGGGTTTAGGATCGCAGTTCGGCGGAGGCCGTTATCTATAAGGGGTTCTACATGGACATCCCTTAGTCTCACAACGACGACTGCGGCATATTTTTCTATTATATTCTCACAATTATTATCGCTAGTTTAAATTGATCATGTTAAGCTACATATAGGAAGTATCGACGACGCAGTTATTGCCTCTAAAAACGCTCCTTCATTAAATGTATTGTTTAAAAATAACAAGGACTTATTTATAGCGCAAAAAAAATGTCTACGTGCAATATTCAACAAGCCTCCGTGGGAACCTTGTACCCCAATATTTAAAAAACATAAGATCCTGACATTACCATGCTTGTATATTTTAGAAATGTGTAAATTTGTCAAATCACACAAGGAATTGTTTAAAACTTTTGAATAAGTATATACATTTAACTGTAGGCATAAAGACCGATTAGCAATTCCTGCAAAGAAAACGCAATTGTATAGTAGAAACTGTTATAATATGGCTATCAAAGTTCATAACAAATTGCCAAACGATGTAAAAGAACTAAAGGGTCCCTTATTCAACAGAAAGTTATTTAATTTATTAATTGAGCATTGTTTTTATTCGGTTGAAGATTACTTTAATTTTAAGTTTTGACCTAGAGAGTTCTATTTTAATTGACAATTTATTTGCGTTTATTTTATTTAATTGCTGACATTTAATTTAATTTTATTGATTTTTATATTCACGTGCCTGCATTCGGGCTGCAGATATGCAGCTCTACTGTGTTATTCCACCAATGTATTATGTACCATGTCTTATGTGAATAAATATTACTGATTTACTGAAGCAAGGCTACCCAATTTATTTTCCAGGTGGGCAAAATTTTTTTTTTGTTTTTGGCTGCGGCGGCGCAGGGCCTACTTTTTTTTTTACAAGCATTGTAATTTTAATAGGATTTTTAAGACAAAACGATTTTTTACTAAATGGTGGGCCCATCTGGTTACTACCATTCATATGGAAAAATAATTTTGTAAAATAAATCGCCCAATGTCGGAAATCTTCACTGAAAACTTTTTCCAAAAATTTGCAAAACTTTCTGGTCCTGCTCTGAAGATACATTTTTGTAGAAAAAGGAAGTGAGATATTGAAGATCTGTCACTTCAAGCTGAATATTTAAGCATCTCAGAGCAACCAGATTTCAAAAGGATTCATAAACAGGAGCATATTTTTCTTGTGAGATTCAAAATCATGGAATCTGTTTTCTAAAGACTCTTAAATATTTTGTTGTTGATAGGTCTTTGAGTCCTTTCTCTTTTTTCTTTTTGAAATCTGTCCTTAAAGCTGTAGTACCCCACTGGATGCCGACCGAATTGCTGGCGGGCCTGGGTTTGGGCAGCCTTGGTTTAAAGTATATCAGTGAAATGAAATGAAGTGAAAGTTTATTTCTTTAGGCTTACAAATAAGCACTTAGACAAGTCATATCTTATACTATTCATTATTATATTGATGTTCACTTCAATTTTTTGTCCACCAGTGGAAGAAGTGAGAAGAAACCACTAGTACGAGTATGTTCATAACTTATGTGTCTAGTACATATGATTTGCATATCTGTAAATCGTTAGATTTTGAGTTGGAGCAAAACTCGTTCCAAGCTTTTTTATCTTCTAGATAATCTGATATTTTGTAATAGGCTTATTACAAAATATCAGATTATCTAGAAGAACAAGAATATGGTTCACCATTTTTTTAAATTTATTTATTGATAATTTTTGCAACTCATTTGGAGTTTTGTTGTAGAAGCGTATACATTGCCCTTTAAAAGATACACTTATCTTATGTAGTCTAGTTGTGGGAACAGCGAGTTTATGCTTATTTCTAGTATTTACATTATGTATATCGCTTTTTTTAGTGAACCGATTGATGTTTTTATGAGTGTATAACAAGTTTTCATAAATATATTGACATGGTACTGTCATTATGTTTATTTCTTTGAATTTATTACGTAGGGTTTCTCTGGGACCCATATTATAGATCGCACGAACAGCCCTCTTCTGCAACACAAAAACGGTGTTTATATCTGCAGCGTTCCCCCACAATAGTATGCCATAAGACATAATACTATGGAAGTAGCTGAAATAGACTAGTCTAGAAGTATCAACGTCTGTAAGTTGACGGATTTTTTTAACTGCATATGCTGCAGAACTAAGTCTCTTCGATAGCTTATCTATGTGTGGGCCCCATTGAAGTTTACTATCTAAGGTTATTCCCAAGAATACGGTATTGTCTACAATTTCTAGCGTTTCTCCTTTTACGTTTACATCAGCCTTAACTTGTTTTACATTAGGTAGAATAAATCTTATACATTTTGTTTTGGTTTCATTAAGCAAAAGATTAAAGTAGTCATCTAGTACCCACAACACAAGCTTTACTTAGCTTGGGGCTAGACGATGCTGTGTGGATTATCCAGTATTATTTATTTATTGTTCTCATTCTAGGCGAGAATTTATCGAACATCCCGATAATAATCGCGGACGTGTCAGACGAGAAGTCTCTCAAGGAGATGTGCGAACGAGCTAAGGTCATCGCCAACTGCTGCGGCCCGTACCGATTGTACGGCGAGCCCGTGGTGAGGGCTGCTATAGCTGCGGGCACGCACCAGGTCGACATTACTGGCGAGCCACAGGTACAACATAGACTAAAGTACTAATAAACAACCTAACAAGGTAAAGGTTTCTTGTTCGCTTCAAAGATTACAAAAAATCAAAGAGATCACTTTACTTCCACTTATGTTATTTTGTATTTTGTGATGTGTCCGTGTGTCCTGTACGGTCTAAAGGAAATAAGGCACTTTGATATTTGACTTATTTCCTTCAAGCAATAGAATAAAGAGATAACAAAGAGTCTCTAAAGCTGTGCGTCGATCGGAATCGGAGCGCACGCAGCGTACGCGATAGGATTTGGTCCCGGGACTTCCTTCCTCCCTTACGTCTTTTTTCCCGATTTGAGAATAATAATAATTAATACTTTGTTGGTACTTTCTTTTGGCGTACCTAGGCGTGTAGGATTTTTGAGGATAACAATTAGGGCGACATAAAAAACAATTGCGAAATACACTTGCGAGCTATAAACTGGAATCACTTCATCGCTGGTTTCTGCAGACCATATTTTACAGTTTCCATGGAATAAACTGTAGGTTGTGGTGTATTATTTTAAAGATAATTTTATTAGCTCTCAAACTCTTTCGATATCATAGCGAAAAAAATTTTCATCATATGTCATGGAACGTGAAAACAATAGACATAAATTTTTGGAACGAAACATCAATTTTTTCAAACTCCTGAATCCCTATAAAAACTGGGAATTTATACAATTTTGTCATCAGTCCAATATATTACGTCACTCAAAATACTGGAATTACAAGAAAATGGAAACCACACCAATAGAAGCCTCTCAAATCATCACCCTAATCCAGCAAGGGTTCTCTCAGCGTACTATCGCTCGACAGCTTCATCTGAGCCAGTCCTGAGTGTCTCCAAAGTATACAAGAGGTTTAGAGAGACTGGAAACTTAGTCCGAAGACCAGGATCTGGACGACAGCGATGCACTTCGGCGAGAGATGACCGATTTATTGTCAGCACTTCTCTCCGAAATCGACATCTAACCGGCGTTGACGTCCAGCGGGAGCTCGGAGAAGTTCGAGGGAGAACTGTCAGCGAGTGGACAGTGAGGCGAAGACTCAAAGAAGCTAACTTGACCCCAAAAAGGCCAGCAACGGGACCCAAATTGTCTACAGCCCACCGACAAGCCCGACTTCAGTTTGCTCGTGATCACTTAGATTGGGATATACAGCAATGGAGCCGAGTTTTGTTCGCGGACGAGACTAGGATGTGCCTGCATGGCAGCGACCGTCGACGGAGAGTCTACAGGAGACCGGGAGAGTGATACGCACAATGCTGTATAGCGGAAACAGTGGTATATGGGGGTGGGTCTTGTATGATGTGTTTTCAAATGGTATACACCAATCTGCAGTTTATTCCATGGAAACTGTAAAATATGGTCTGCAGAAACCAGCGATGAAGTGATTCCAGTTTATAGCTCGCAAGTGTATATTTATTTTTGATAGCTAAAGGGTTTGTTTCTTTCCAGTTCATAGAAACAATGCAACTAAAATACTCTGAGCAAGCTCGCGCGGCAGGCGTCTACATAATCAACGCTTGCGGCTACGACTCTATTCCTAACGACATGGGGGTCATATTCCTGCAGCAACAGTTTAAAGGTACATTGAACCTTATCTCGCTTAGAGCTGCCAGATCATAAAATCCATTTAAATTATTATAACAAAATTAAGAACAAAATTAAATTATGAATATTTTCTAACTATTATCTTTGCTCATCAATATCGTCATCTGCATTGCTTGGTACCGAAAGTTTTCAACCAGTGCGTCCGTTAGGACCTACGGAGCTGAGACGTGGACACTCACGATAGGGCTGGTCCACCAGTTCAAAGTCGCTCAGCGAGCTATGGAAAGAGCTATGCTCGGAGTTTCTCTGAAGGATAAGATTCGTAACGAATACATCCCAAAGTTATCCACATAGCTCAAAGAATTTGCCAGCAGAAGTGACAGTGGATATCTCGCGATCTCGCGAAGAACCGACTTATTTGGAATAATGTTTTGATTTGTTTAATAAAAAAGCTAACGATTTTTACAGGCACGGTGAATGTAATCCAGTCCTACATGAGCTCCGTGATACCTGAGAAGTACCGCGCGCAAGCCGCGCGGGAAGGGGTCATACACTACGGCACGTGGGAGTCCCTGGTACTCGGGTACGTAAGGCTTCATTACTGACTTCATCATCATCACCATCATCTGCCTATGATAGTCCACTGCTGTACATAGGCCTCCCCCAATGAGCGCCATACCGCCCTGTCTTCAGCTTGCCGCATTCAGCATCTACCTGCAGTCTTTCGCAGGCCGTCATCCCACCTGGCCGGAGGGCGTCCTGCACTACGTGACCCACTATTTGTACCTATCTGTATGTTTTAGTTATTTCCTTCATTATACATTTTTCTTGTATGTATACTTACCTTATGTTAAAGGAGCACTATTTGTCCTGCTGTCACTAATGCACAACTGAGTCCCTATGTATATAAGTAGTATAAGCATATATATTTTATGATATGTATGTAGTATATTGCCATGTAAGTATTATAAGTATTATATTTTATTTTATAATGTATGTATAACCTGCAAGCACACAGATCCCCTGGTACTGTCCACGATCCTATCCATCCATGGTTGTCTGGTAGAGATCGCTCTTGAGCGATAAGACCGCCAATTGTATCTAGTTTTTTTAAGTTTTTATTTATATTGTCATTTTAGTGTGCAATAAAGAATTATCTATCTATCTTACCTATTATGTAATGTGTCATGTTATGTATGGTGACAAATAAATGTACTTTCTTTATTTCTAATACTTATTAAGTATTATTTAATTGATAAACTTTCAGCTTGGCGCATTACGACGAGCTGAAGCCGCTCAGACAGAAGCTGTACCCAGAGCGACTGCCTACATTCTTACCTAAGCTGAGAAAACCGTACGTTATTTAACTCCATTTTTATTATACTCGTATTTTTAATAATTCGTTAATTTAACTCCAGATATGCAGATATTTGTTCCATATGTGCTGGTCGTTTACAATGTATAATTTTAAGAAAACGTACGCCTTTGATTCTGTAGTAAGGTCTTCGCTTAGGATAAAATGCATGATACATGCATGATATGCTACTGAGGACTAGTTATAAATTTTCACATTATTCACAAAAAAATCATGTAAAAATCAATAGACGACAATATTGTCGAGGTAAATACACACAAAAAGAAAAATAATACAATCTATCTAACACATAGGTACTAGGCTCATTACAAAATATAATCCTTATTGTAATCTTAGTTTAGTCGCTGTCCTAAATGAATTTATTAATTTAGTTTTTGTTATTTGACACTGATATCCCAAAAGACCCTTAAATCCACGTAATAAGAGTCATTTTACTTGTAGCTGGGTGATCCACAAAGGCATCGAGGGCTGGTGCCTCCCCTTCATGGGCGCTGACAACTCCATCGTGTACCGCACGCAGCGCGCCCTCTACGAGAGCACGGGGCGCAGGCCGGCGCAGTTCAAGGCGTACTTGGATGTGGGCTCCTGGCTCTACGCCTTTCTGGGGCTCCTGGCCGCTGCGGTCATCTATCTGCTGACTAGGTAAATATTTAGATAAGCAAATCAAATGTATTACCGGAAAATGTAAAATGTAATGTATTCCTTTTACCACATCAAAATGCTTTGCGTAGTTTTAAAGATCTAAGCATACATCGTGACAGACAAACAGCGGGAAGCGACTTTGTGTTATACTATGTAGTGAAGTCCAGTGCCCGGACTCTTAAGAGACCGGTGTCCTCAGGAGCACCAATTTTAATCACACGCACACACCCCCACACATACACACACATACACACACCCCCACACACTCATCCATGCACACCTATATAATTACTTGCGCGCTCACTTTCCAAATAGCTAAAATAAATAAATATCAACTTAATTTTTTGTAAATAATAAGCTCTATAATTTAAGTAGCCTTATATGTATACTATATAACTACTAGCTGAAGTTAATGTACGTTCCAAATTCTCTTGTTTGCGGCAGAGCGAGATTCCCCTAACACAGGTAAAATACTTTACTTAAAAGGGGATCTCAAACACTGTTATATAATGTATTTTAAGTTTCTGAATAAATATTTTGTATTTTGTAAGTCCAAAGTATCTAAAAGCTTCTTCATAATCTTACCTATTCCTCCCAGGTCATCATTCCTGCGCCGCATCCTGCTGAACCACCCGCGTTTCTGCACGCTCGGCATGATCACCCGCCAGGGGCCCTCCGAGGACGTCATGAACAACACCAAGTACACAGTCACCCTCATGGCGGAGGGCTGGACCCCCGGCACTGAGGACAAACGGGGGCCCAACAAGTGGATGCAAGCGCAGGTCACTTTTTTATTGTCTAGTTTACACATTTTGCCTGCAAAAGACTGCAGGTAGATGAGTCAAGCTAAAGACAGGGCGCTATGGCGCTCATTGGGGGAGGCCTATGTCCAGCTGTGGACTACTAAAGGCTGATGATGATGATGATGAAACAATAATGAGAGATGTAAATATAAAGTACGGTGTTCCAGGTGTCAGGTATGAACCCCGGCTACGGCGCCACCGTCTCTGCCCTGTTGTACTCCGCTATCACTATACTCGAAGAGAAGGACAAAATGCCCTCAGAGTAAGTACCTATCGCCTAAATACTCAAACGCATCTCAGATTTTTGTCAGTTTTCAATGAAAATCGTCACTTGAGACGGACTTAAATCTGAGTTGCGTTTGAGTATTCGGGGGTATTAGGCTCAACTCACACCAAAAGAGCGTCGAAGCGCAGCGAAGTGGAGCGAGTCGCGCGGATGCCCGCGGCGCCGCGGGAATTCCGGCGAATGCGACTCGTTCGAGTTTCTCATGCGATAATAAGTTTTATTGTAATGAAAATAAAATTAAAATTCATATGACACTGAAACTGCGCTCCGCTTCGCTGCGCTTCGACGCTCTTTTGGTGTGAGTTGAGCCTAATACTTACTGGGTATATTTATGAGCTGTTTGATT
This sequence comes from Eupithecia abbreviata, assembly GCA_943735965.1. Taxonomy (NCBI): domain Eukaryota; kingdom Metazoa; phylum Arthropoda; class Insecta; order Lepidoptera; family Geometridae; genus Eupithecia; species Eupithecia abbreviata. The sequence goes on from OX030980.1 coordinate 12,766,432, forward strand.
CGATGTGATTTATGTTAACGCGATACAAGGCAAGCTGAAGACAGGGCGCTATGGCGCTCATTGGGGGAGGCCTATGTCCAGCAGTGGACTGATATAGGCTGATGATGACGATGATGATGAATGTTAACGCGAAAAGCGAACTTAAGTGGCTCATGTAATCCTACTTACATTATAAATGCGAACGTTTGTAAGTATGGATGGATGTTTGTTATTATTTCACGTACAAACTACTGAATGAATTTTAATTAAACTTTACAATAATATAGCTTATACATCAGAATAACACATAGGCTACAATTTATAAAGATAAATTGTATATTATCCAGAATATATATTACCACGCGGGTGAAACCGCGGAACGCAGCTAGTCCTCCATATTTTTGTGTCCTTTACCCTACCCTTTACCCTCGAAAAAACAACAACAAACTCAGATACTTGAACCACAGCCTGAAGGTATCTAATGTGTGCGTGGTTGTTTCAGCGGAGGCGTGTACACGACGGGCTGCGCGTTCAAGGACACGAGCCTCGTGGCGCGGCTGTCGGAGCCCGGGAACAACATGAAATTCGAGATTGTCGCCTTCACTACCAACTAGTTTGTATTACCCGGTTAGTTTCAACTTATTATCTATCCAGAAAAGCTACCACACTATTTAACACTTAATGTAAATCGCGTTATCAGCGTTATTACGCTAATTTTAGCGCGAATATAGCGTTAAGGCGCATTTTAACGTGAATAACGCATTAAAATTATTTTAACGTTAAATTGCGCCTTAACACGCGTTATTAGAGTAATAACGCTGATAACGCTACTTACCTTATGTGTTAAATAGTGTGGTAGCCTTGCTGTTTAGTCCACCGTTGGACATAGGCCTCATTGGGTGGTAGGGTACCTTTATCTCACATTAACCTTTTGAGACCACTGAAGTTAAACTAAAAAAAAATAACCCTCCTTGCGCAGTCGGGTAAAAACTAACTAAATAGCAAACTATGCTCGTAGTAGGTTACATTCCTCATAATAGAAGAACACTGAGTTCAAGCATCTTTAAGTATTTTAAGCTACATTTTAAGTAAGCACAACTATTTAGTTTTTAGTTTCCATACGTTACTTGAAATTCGCTTCGCTTAACAATACCAAAGAATACAAGAGAAATTGAAAATTTTTATTCATCTCCCAAATAATTCTCAGCGACAAAATGTCGCGTGAGCCTAGGCTATACTAGCGTCTGCCCTTAGCTTCACACGCTCTGGATAAAAAGTAGGCTAGCTATCGTGGCTCACAATATTTTATGAGAAAATTGAAAATTATTATGTTCAATAATAAATAATCAGTATTTAGTTATTATAACATTTGTACAGGACACCTGTATTGCTGTGATGTTACCATTGAGGCTAGAATTAAATGAAGGCTATTTTAAACCCAGTATTATTGGACCAATAAATTATAATATTTTCGTATAATTTTCATATTCGTACTAAAATGGAAGTAAAGGATAATTAATTAAGGGATATCATTATCCAATGCGATCTATACGTTAACTATTAGTAGGGTATCTTTGTAAGGGTGGCATATATTTTACTTATGGGAAATATATTGTATTAGGAGGTACCCCGAGGCACACTAGCGCCGCCACCTATTTTATCTTATACTAATTACGTTACAGATTTTTTTTGTCTTAAATCGTTTTTTTTCTCCTGGTGGATACCAAATTGTATTTTCGTATCTCTGCCTAAACTATACAAAATAAAACCATTACGAGGAAATTTTAAAAAGATTATAATAAATACCACAAACACCCCAATGATATTTTTTCAATTTCCTTTGTTTAACGAAATAATAAGGTAAAATAGGTGGCGCTAGTGTGCCTCGGGGTACCGCCTTCAGTTAGAAGCTTATAATCCAAAGCATTTGTTTGTATACGAAATGTCTCGCTTTTAGTTTAATAATTCCGCCATTATTGTAAGATAATGTGTATGTTATACTTAAAGTTGAAAAATATATATTTTATTTTCATATTAATTAATGTTTTAATAAATTTTATACACCCGAAGCTTTTACTTGTCTGTCTTTGACTGTCAGGTTATATAATTGGATAGTAGAAAGGTGCTGATTCATCATCATCATATCAGCCCATAAACGTCCACTGCTGGACATAGGACTTCGCCATACGCCACATAGAGCGGTCTTGAGCCGCCTCCATCCATCGACTCCCTGCGACCATTACGATGTCGTCGGTCGGTGGTTATTAAAAAACAAATAAAAAAACTTCATGATGAAAATAGATACAATTAATTTAATAATGAAATTACATGTAATTAGTATCTACATACATAAGGGTTACATCGTAAAGTCACACGAACTATGTACAAGTCTGTACATCACATAATGTATTAAAAAAATAGGGACTAGGATCTTCTGAAGGCGACCAATAAAAAAAACTTGACATAACATTGAAAAATAAAAATACTTACAGATAGATATTACCGTGAGATAACATTCAATTTATTTATTTCTCAAACAATTTAGAGCACATGTTATTGAAAAGGAGTATCTCCTTCTCATAAGCAAGTAGATCTTAGAGGCAGTTTGTAGAGCTAATTCAATTTCACAAGTTTTCATACACCTTTGACACACAAAGATAATGAAATTACATTAAAATTTAAAATTAGGACTTTATGGCACGTATTATGAAACTATGCTTGAGTGACGCTTCTGTCATAGAAAATCGTTACTCAAACATAGACTGATGTCTGAGCAAGGTTTATAATACGGGTCTTAAGGTTGAGTCAAACCAAGTTTTGCGATCAAGAGTGAATTGACTGGCACATGCGAAAAATATAACAAGATAGACTAAAAATTGAATCTCTTTTTTTATTATGGATATAAATTGAATAGCTTAAATTGAACATAGTCGTTTAGTACCTAAGTATTTCGTTTCGCAACTTAATATCTATGGAATGATGCTTTGGCTTAGAAAAGAAAATGATAAAAAAATAAATAAAAAACACTTTTAAAATCACTTATCTCTAGGGAGCTTAACTAATCCTTATCGAAACAATGTTTCGGATTAACTCGAAATTAAAATGGCTACCTATCTAGTATATTATGAAGGGCTTAGCGTCCTTCAGGAAGCACGCTAAGCACGCCGTTGGTCCTACGCTTGACCTCTCCACGGTCGCGTCGTTTTGCCGTCCCAACGGGGTATGAGAGTGAGAGAGTACACAGTGCACCTGTGTTTGCGCACACACTTGTGCACTATAATATGTACTATGCACGGCTAGTCTCCGTTGAGATTGGCCGACGTGGCCGAAGATTCGGCTAGGGGACATTATCATCATCAAATGAAGAGCTTATTTATAATCCAATTTAGAGCAAGAGATAACTATTGCCTTCTGATGAAGCCATTTGTCAAAATAATACCGACATATTAATAGTTAAACGTTGTTCTAAATTGTATTTTAATATCGGCCAAAGTATTGCATTCAACATTATTTTAAGACTATATTAGTTTACAATAGGTATTATTTAGAATCTACGTAATTTAGTGTGTATGGGTTGATTCTCTCAGGACCATAGTGAATGACCATAGGCACTAATAGGTTTATTTATAATGGTTCTATAGAGTTGTGATAGCTATCTTATATTATATTTGCGTGTATCTAGTCAACAGATTTTCCACACGACATGGCGGCTTTACCAGACCAAACAGTATAAAACCATAGAGCGTTTAGAAATAGAAGTAATGTGTATTGAAAAGAATCGAGGATAAAATTTATTACAGCATTGATCCCTTAACTAGGAAAAATCGGTATCTTCCCTCAAGTTACCGGTATTTACCACAAAACATGGCAGAAGGCATGCTTTATGCCATGTTTTCGAGGTATGCCATGGCATATAGGCATGAAATAAGAAGTTTTCATAGTAACACTACGATAGGACTCTTCCGTGGGGCCGTTTATCAAAGGGGTTTCCGTTTTCATAGCAATAATGAGATAGCTATCTGTCAACAGCGTTGCACACTATAGGAAAGTCTAGGCTAGTCTAGACTTTCACACAACACAAAGCTATAGGAGCAATTATGAATAAACCCGTGTTTTTTTGTTACACTGTACAAATTAATTTTAAATGTCCTTTGAATGATATGAATTTGGCATTTACGTTCACCTGAAATGTACTCGTATTTATTTCACGTCTATAAAACTTCAAGCATTGAAAATAACACTGAATTTTTCTTTCACAAAACATCGTAGCACTTTTTAGCTTCATCCTTCCAATGTTCAATATGCAATGTCAGTGAATGTTTCAAATAAACATAGTCCGTAATACTGTAGCACTAAGACTTAGATTAGCACTAAGTACTCTTATCTTGGCTGTTAATGGCTTCCACCTTCCGCAAAACAAAACGCCCAATAAACAAGCACTAGGTATTCTAGCTCAATATAACGTCCTTATAACAACAGCACTAAGGTTGAGAACACTTCTAGCTCGACTCTCGGCTGTTCTCGTTAGACCCGACGACATTACCCGAAGCGACTTCGGGAGCGACGATCAGTCCTTCTTTTATCCTCTTCTTCTGTTTCATCCGTCGATTCTGGAACCAGATTTTGACTTGTGTCTCGTTCAGTTGCAAGGCGGAGGCTATTTCTATCCTTCTTGCTCTCGTTAGGTATTTGTTGAAGTGGAACTCCTTTTCGAGTTCTGTTAGCTGTTTGTTTGTGAAGTTTGTTCGTCCTGTGTTGTTCAGGTTGAGGAGTGGGTGGGGTATTTGCCCACCGGTGGGCGTTCGCATGCCTTCCTGTGGGCTGCCCAGCACGCCTTGGCTGACGAATTCCGCCGGCGGGATCATCAGCTTGGGAGCTAAAAAGATAGAAAAGATCACGTTAGGCAATCGAGAGGTGGTCAATACAAAGAAATAGCCTACAGGGTTATTCGTAGAAGCTTATTTCGAAGAACAAATCATGTGTTCAGATCGAGTAAGTTTAAAATATTATAAACTACTCTCTTCCCGCGGCTTTGCACGCGTTGTTTAGAGTTATTGTTATCCCCTTTAAACTGATGTTTAGGATATTTTTTTAATGTTTTATTCCGGACGACGTGAAGAGGTCACAAACATCCAAACTTTCGCATTTATAATATTAAACTGTTATATTATTTCGAAGAACTTTTTATTTTCATAGTTTTCTTGTTCATATAAAATAAATAATTTTGGTCGCATATCGATGACTTCTCCCTTCGAAGTAGGTATAAGTATGTTTTTATAACTAAGCTGAACCTGAAGATACTTTACCTACCGACTACTAGCGATTCATTGACATTATCTAATATCGAGATCCTTGATGATAACGAAAGTATTCAAACAGTGCGTTCAACCTGTCATGACCTACGGAGCAGATACGTGGACACTCACGACAGGTCCACCAGTTCAAGGTCGCTCAACGACCTATGGAAAGAGCTATGCTTAGGGTCTCTGAAGGAACGTTCGTAATTAAATATACAGAGAACCAGGTTATCGTCATAGCTCAAATAAATTAATATTCATAATAAATAAAATATTCTCATTCTCATAAATATGCGCCATAAAAACATTATTCTAATGTTTGTTAAGCCAAATCTAAAGAAAAAACAAACAGAAAAACTTAAAGTCCAAACTCCATTGATACCGCAGCCATTGTTCCCAAGTCGCCGGACACAGGTTTGTTTACACGGATTATCTTCTAACCTCTAATACTAAAAGCCACTTATTTCGACTCGTAATGCCATTATGCCGAGAAGCTTGACATTCGTGACAGGTGTCATTTTTTTGTAATTGTTGCCCGCGAGATAAAAGATATTTCAATATTGGTCTAAACTGTAAAGGGACGCCCCGCTGCGCAAGAGTGCCTGGCTAGCTCGTTTCACGGCGAATTTGATAGCTGACGTGTCTCCTAGACAAGTGGCAAGTGATGAACGCTTAGTTTCTTGCGGCAAAATGTTAGTTTGAGACTTCTTGATTTCGCTTTTTTATGGATTATTTAAGTGGGGGTCAAGGGTTACGTTTTACTTTGTAGGTTATTTGTATTCTATTATACTGAGGTAATGAACTTATTTTTCTATAGTAGGCAGTCAATTTCTGAATAGCCTAGTGTAAGAATACAGTTCATTATTATTTCGACTGGTTTGCTTTTTCCCATTGTCTTATAAAATAAATAAATAGTAATCATTAATGTAGTTTATTTGTTAAATCCATGTATTTGTATGGAAAAGCAGGACATCCTGGCACAAGTATACTAACATACTTAAAAAGATGTCCTAACAACTGTCTAGCATGTAAAGTAACATATTTTTATACAAATAAACAATTTTCAATTTCCAAAACTGTGTAATGTATGTATATAGATCATAAAATCTCATGATCGAAGCGTTATCTTGGGCACATAGGACATTGCTTAACAAGAATAACTGTCTTATTCGCTCAATAGCTCAACTTGAATATTCGATCTTGAACTAAAATAGCCCGTGCCCTTACAATGAGTTCTCTATTAGCGAATTAACTTCTCCGCCGACCACTTGTCTAAGATCAAACAGGCCTAAGGTATTGAAGCCGACGTCGTGGGTACCTATCTGCATTGAAATTGTTTGAAATCTACTAAACGTGTAAATAATGTCAATATTGACTCGGGATGTTCGTGGAATCAGGTGTTTTATTCATCAGAAATATGTTCTGCAAGTTTGTGTGATCGTCCTCGTGTCCCGCAAGTAAGTACCTACCTAAGGTGTGCTCAATAACTGGTCAGTTTCCCCGAAAACAATAGGCATGATGACTGATCTTAACAAACTACTCTGAAATGTTTTAAGACATACAGAGAATACAAATGAAATAATATTTCTGCAAAAATCCATTTGGAATTTGAAGGAAAAATTTCATTTCGTTCTAAAACGTTAGAATAGGTACTACTGGCGTCTATCATGCATGAGTGATTAGCTAACAATGAACGCCACTGTACATTTGTATTTGATACTTATATGCCAATTAAAACTATTAAGATGCTATCCACATAAAGGGCAGAGCAGATTAAAAAACAACATAGGTACATGACATTCAAACTGTATAACTTAAGTTCATATTTCAAACATCATAATATTTCATATAATCAAACACTCCTACCCTACCTAAAACTACCGAACTGACCCTCAGAAACAGTTAAGAAAAAAAAACATATTCTACTGTCTTGTTAGTACGCAAGAGATATTCACTAACTAGAGCAATATCCTGAATTTGTAAAGCCGGGTACTGACCCGTGTTACGGGCTGTAACTTAACATTCGCAGCGAGCATGATTCGTTACGCCATGTACATTTTTTTAAATTATTTGGTTCATGTTGGTTTTCCCAAACATGGCATGTCACCCCCGTAATTCTAAATTACAAAAGTGCTTAATACAACAAAAACAAGAATACATGAATGAAACAAAACAACTTAAACTTAACGGAATCTTTGCCTATGAGATTTCCTCGGGATCTACATTATCTTTTTTACTAGAACCTAAACAATACCTACAACGAACGAAAATTATACAAAAACAAACTGTGACATACCTATTAAAATAACATTTATATCATGTACTAAAATCCGTCTCGTTCCTCGTGCCTTCTTTCCCCGTACTGACTGCACGAACGTTCGCTGTGTAACACGTTACATTACGCCCCGTAACGCTGGTCAGTAACTACCTTCAGATCGCCGGAAACCACGCGAAGACAAGTAAATTCAAATTGAGACAGATGGTTCACTTCACCATCACGAGGTGTCACGGTAGATACACAAATATATACATGAAGTCAGCCATACTAGACTACACACTCGTTATGAATGTAAGTGGGTTAACTATGAACCTAGACTAGGTTCATAGTATAGATAGACTAGGTTCATAGGTTAGAAGAACACCAAGTATAGGTTCGAAGTGAAACCGCTTACATTGAGAAAGAATTCGACAAAATACGATAGTGTTTATAGTCAAATAGTCTACGAATGCTACCAGAGATATGAAAAGTTTATTAATATGTACTCGTACTTATAGGTTTCAGATTTTGAAAACGATATTTCTAGAGGCTTGCTAAATAAGCACTCAGACATGTCATAATTATACTATAAATATATACATACTGTCCATAACTGACGGAAAAATTGACGGAAATATTTAAAAAACATACTCAACCGAACATAAAACCTCCTCCTGTTTCCGAAGTCGGTTATAAATAAATGCATGTTATTTCGAACAAAGTCTTAGGAAAGTTAATTAGATATGTCCTGTCCGCGCGCCCGTCCGTCCGTCTGTCCGTCCCTCTAACCCTATCAACAACAGTTGGTCATCGTTGCAGATTGTTATTAGACGTATTGTTCATTATATTAATTAGTTACCTTCTGACACGGTGTGGTAGGGTTAGGTTGGAGTTGTTGAGTAAAGGGTTCTTTCAAAATTTCTAAGCTTTTAAGGATTTAAATAATTTAACTTTTTTAGGGAATGAAATATTATCACAAAAATACGATTTTTGCAGGACTTGAACCCGCGACCTTTGGGATATTATTTAATTTCTTAGATGTTATTATAGACCCCGAATGCGACGGCTTACGCACTATAATGCAAAATCCTTACTCCTTAACTTACATTTATTTTATTTTCATAAATAAATACAATACAATTCAATTATAATACAGTTTACTAAATGCTTTGGATTGAAAGCACAGAATAATAAGGTAGGTAGAGTCACTGTGCCAGAGTAAAATTAGAAACTTGGACACGGGTGTTTTATTATTCAATTAAATCACAAAGTAAAACTAGAACATTCTTAACTTCCGACTACGTAGTTATTGTATTCTCTTTGCTTCGGACTTATAGCTGTAGTGGCTTTATATCCGCACTTGAAATTCTGCTCGTCCCATTTTTTATTTATTTTCGTTTAAAACTTAGTTCCAGTGCTTCGTATGTAGTAACAATCAAATTTTGCGCTAGACACATTACTCACGACCTCTGTGCTTATGAATCACGCATCTGATCAAAAGAATATAACGCTACGTAAAGAATTCTGATGATGATGATTTTACTCAGGTATCACAGTAAATAGTCTGTGGTCTATAGTCTGTTTTCTATAGTCTAGCTTGTGTCTATGGTCTTAGGTTTATAGTAAGGAGTCTGTGGTGTATCATAGTCTAGTCTATGGTCCGGCAGGTGGGCACTGCCCATCTCGTGTTGCAGCCCGTTGGCAGATCAAACAGCATCGGCTGTGTTTGCGCAATATTACTTGCACATGCACACGATATCCACACCACTCATAATAATCCTTTGAACACAAATATTAAGACTTGCCAGACAGACTTGACAGACTGCCAGGTGGGCCAGACCAGTAGAATTGAATTTTTTTTACCGCCGAAAATAAGAGGAGTAGAGGGTAATGTGACGTGTTATTCATGAAATCTACGAGATAAATGATTACCTATTGATCTATTGAAGTTTCAAAATTCGGCTGTATGCAATTTAAGTAAGAACATAATATGTATGTCAGGGTGCATTGACACATCAGTCCGTTTTACAGGCCCTTTTTGTTTTATCGTAGGTATTTGTTATTATTTAGCGATGGCGGATGTAGTTTGTAAGCGCGAGTTCAATATACGATAGGTGGTATTATTATTCTGGATCTGGTATAGATCCTACAAAATATGCAGCGGTCCGATTTATAGGTCCGTTTTATAGTAAATGGTTTTAATTTAAACTGTTGGATCTTATATCATTACAAATTATTAGATTTTCAGTCAAAATCCTTTCGTAGACCCTCATAGCATAGTGCTACGTCGTAGCTAATCTAGAAATTTTTACGTTCCTTTTTATTCATATGCGTTTAGATTTTTCTACTTATATACCTAGGTACTTCGTACGTCTGAGATATGTAGTCCAGTCTGGGTAATATAATTATTTATGTATGTACGGTAAAGTCATCAGAATTTATTCTGTGATTCCAAGTTCAAATTTTAAAGTACTATAATGAGAACCAATAAGATCACAGTCAGCTAAGCCTCGGTGCGCGTACGCAAGGTAAAGACAATATTGACAATAGACAAACTGCATCCAACTCTACATGTCTATACCGCGAGTAGGTATTGGCTCACTGTTTGTCTGTTTGTCCGCGTTGTTTGAACGGTGGGATAATATTATTTTAGACTGTTTTTCGTGGATTTGGAATAAAACTTGGGAGTTCTACGTAGTTCACAATAATCTATATAAATTAATAAGTCTGTGCGTTATGTCGAAGAACAGCTCTTTACTAAGCGCATATGAAACTTACATCTACACCTAACAAATCACCAAATTTTAAAAACAGATAACTGTTGTTATAGCGGGTCACTTTTGTTTTAGAAAAATAAAAAAGGCTCGCCGAAACAAAAAAAAAAACTCTTAACTCTACACTGGCGAAGCCGCTGGCAAAGTTATTTCACAAAAACCGCGTAGAGCATGACACGGGACATATTTGTTTTAATAATTCTAATGTATTAACTAAATAGAAGCTAAAAACCTGAAGGGACGTTTTCGCGTTTTCTTTTGTTTTTTTTGCGCTTAATTTGCGTTTAGTCGGTGGAAGTTCGTTCTCTACTTTCAAACATAAAATTCCCTGATTTTTCAAACCTTTTCTAAACAGATCGATCTGCATAACCTCCTTCGTCATGCTAGTCTAAAGTCCATATTTAAAAAAAAAGAAAACAATACACTAAGCATTCATAAATAGAACGTACGAACTCGGTAGATGAAAGAGCCGCTATTTGACCAACGGAGGCTGAAACCCGAGCCGCGACATCGGCAATCCATTACGCTTTGCGCAAATATTGGCCGGGTTGCGTACGATTACGCTTTATGTTTTATATTTATTTATACTGGGAGCAGGCTGGGCTTTTGTAATATTGGGAAATGTGGAGCTCTTGATATTAAGTTCTTTGTTTAATTAGGAATTCATTTTTGTAAGAACATTGGATTGAACTGCTGATATGTGTTTTTATTGGCCGTTGGGGTCGCAGCATAAGAATCGATTCCTTCGACCTACCCCGTGGAGTGGAAGGGTAGCTTTCTTCTGTATATTTTAACACGGCCAATGCGTACGTACTGATCAACCAAGCGTGGTGAGCAAAAGCAAAAAAAAAAGCCAAAAGCCAAGTCAAAAGCCCCCTTGTTTGGGGGAGGCATGTTCAATTGTTCAGCTAGTGGCCGTAAATATGCTGACGATGTACCTATGTTTATATAAACACAAAACTAGAAATTATCGCAAAATATTACAAACACAAAGGCTAATATTTACCCAAGAATGAAAAAAAACTTGAACTTATTTGTTTTTCATCGCGCACAATTATAAAGTTAGCTATTCACATGAAAGCTGTAGGCATGCCTGCCTAGCCATATGTATTAGCTATTAGCATAAGTTCTCAGCATGTGAGCAACACAGTTCACAATCCCTTTATGTACAGGACTACAATGCGGGTGGTAATCCATAACGTCCCGAATTAGGCATAATTCAATCAATTCAATTGTCCAACACCATGTACTCAGCGTCAACGCCCTACCGAGAAAAAAATTACATTCGAATTTCAAACAATTGACAGTAAACTGACAGCTAGGGGAGCGGGAGCCGACGCGATTGGTCGGAATTGGACAATACGGCAGATGCGCTCTATATTTTTTTATTCCTTTTTATTCTTACACCGCCATGTTTGCTCAAATTCTTCACCGAAAAATGCGTGGAATAAAAAATATAGTAGACGAAGATGTTTCAATTCACCGGTGAGAGTTGACAAGAGATGTGAAAGATTAATTAGTCATACAACTACTAAGCGGAACAACACGAAATTCAGTTGACACAAAGAATTCCAAGTTTTTATATTTATCGCGACCGAAATGATGCATCGTTATTCAAATTCTAAAATTAGTTTGTAGTAGCGGAATGTTTTTTAATTTCCATTTTAGGCAGTTGAAGCAGAAGATATTATACATATTATTATTTTATTATATGAGGGTGAAATATTCATTATTTTTTTACAACTGTGTTACAAAGCGCAACTGCAGTACATAGACACTAGGCACCTCATCTCTTACATGTTTATAGGAATTTGTATCACACTGCAGGGTAAAGAACATTAATACCCGTTAATACCCAGAAAAGAAATACCTACCCGAAATGTTATGTCACGTGACATTTACCAGCAACCAAAATGGTTACAAATCCATCTGCCAAAATTACCATAAAGCAAACACTCGAAAGGTGAAAATTACCCGACGTGTGTTAACATTGTTTTCAATATGCGATGATAAGTGGCAGTATCGGCCCCGAATTGAATGGCAATGCAAACAGGCGACTCGATATAGGGGTTAAGCTCGTTAATCCGTGGCTACTGTTGTATCTGATACTGGCAGCCGATAGGGTTGAAGTTACGATGAATTACCTAATTTTTAACAAACTTTACGTACTCTCGCAATACTCTAACGCGGCTCAGATCAAAAGTGAACATCAAACGACTGAAAATCTACATAAGGTACTTCAAAATCACAACCTAAGTTAAACTAGCCTGAAATATATTGAAGCTAGTTGAAAAATATTAGTGAACCAAACTTTTAAAACCGTGTAGTACGTTTTTAAAAGATTGAATCCATATACCTAAACTTATATTTAAATAAAAAAATAGTATTAGGTGTAGTCAGTTATGATAAGGTTCTAAGGTTTGAAATTAAACAAATCCAGACTTATTGATGACCTTATCCTTTTTCGGGTTCCGAACCCAAATAGTGTTTGAAGCCGTTTAAAAAATTGCTGTAGGTAGTACGGTTTTTCTATATTTAGGTATATGAAAGAAAGAAAATACATTTATTTGACACCATACATAACACAAAACACGACACATTAAATAATAAGAAAGAATACATACAAGAAAAAAAAATATAAGGAGATAATATAAAAATAAAACATACAGATAGGTACAAATACGTGTTACAAAAGGGGCCAAAAAGGTCCCTGTCTCAGCATTATGCCGCTACAAGCCGGAGTTAGTAGCTGATTTTCAGACAGGTCCTGATGTGGTGGCACAAAGCTTTAAAACATTAGGTAATTACTTACACAAAAGAAGACAAGAGTAGGTGAACATAAAAATATATAATACATGTATAAGTAGTGGGTGGTTTCTCTTAAATACGGTATGTAAAAATCATATTTCCCAAACCACAGGAGCTGCTTAGCTCTTGTGGTTTGGGAAATATGATTGTTATATACAATACTATACAAAAATACTTTATTTTATACCATGTAAAGAACATTGCAAAAAATACATTAGATGCGACAAGTGCAATGGGCGGCCTTATTGCTTAGAAGCGATTATATAGGTAAGTGGTAAGTACTTGTTCAGAAAACACGACTGTTTCCGTTTTTACCTTCATCGTGTCTCTATCCCAGTCAGTCCAGCCTGTCGAAAGTAAAATTGGCTCGTTTCTAAAATAATATGAACAATATTTTTCCACGAAATTCGGAAAACCTATTCAGCCATATCTGTATTAGATTATTAACGCGAATGGAGAATATTTTTTGCCTCCGGAATACCGATCCGTCATTCGCTGTCGTGCCGGCATAATGCACGTTGCCAGTACGAAATTATTAACGTGAGAGGGTGGCAACACTGTGCGAATAACATACGAGAATAAAATGAAACTGGAAATTAAGCTAGCTGGAGAAAGAAAAATGCACTTAATCAGAGCTATTCTCGTTATACCATATCAATTTTTTAAAACAAAAAATAAATAGTAACTTTCTTACTAAGCTATAAGACAGACAGACTATCAAAAAGCCTAAATTTTAACACTTTGACTGCGATTTTTTTTCGACGACTGCGATCTTTTTTTTAGCCCTAAAAAATTCGTTCTGCCGCTATACACAGCCGTTGTGTTGCGCCGCACATGCGTTTCGTTCGAAAAATATTACGGCTGTGCTGAATCACAAAGATCTGTATTTTCTCAGCCGCTGCGCTAGTGTGGATTTACGCATATAAGTCACTTGTAGAAAACACATACCGTGTGATTTCAGCACTCAAAGTGTTAAAACATTTAAAACTTCTTTGAATTTATCAAAACCAAAGCACCTATAAATCTGCCTCTGGAAATTAAAACCGGAAAATATAACGTCTTATGCTCATGATATCATTTCCAGACGAATTTGTTCAGTTTGAAAAATTATGAAACGGTGAAACCAATGTAGGTGGTTCCTACGTAATGTTTTAATTTCACATGGTTTCCCGCACGATGTTGCCAGTTTTCCCTCGGATTACCATAAGAATTATTATTCAAAAGCACTCAGAACACTCCACTCTACGACCCTACTCACGATATTTGCTGAGCATATTTACGCAATTTTAGACATCAACGCGCTCAATAAAAAGGGACACTTTTTGTTGAGCCTTCTGCTTTTATGGGTAGGTAAGTAATACCCACCAACGTCATTTTATTAGGGCTTAGTTTTGATTCAAGCATAGAGATCAATTTAATTAGACCAGTGACAAATGAATGAATCCTTTAAAAATAAATAGAATTGAAATCGAAAATATAAACGGTACAATATTACTTCTGAAAGTGATTTCTCCTAATCAACCGTGGGATAGAAGTCCGAAACGAAACGTGTAGGTGAAAGGTGTTACTTTTAAGGACAAAACTTTTGTAGTAGACTACTACTCACTCATTTGGACAAATTTTTATTTCGTAACTCTCATATATTCGTAAATAACTAAACAAGAAAGGTACCTATTCTCTGTCCACTCTCTTATTTGCTGTTTGGTAATTGAAGTTGCATGCAGGACAGACGAGTTTCGACTTTTATCTTAATTTTAACTGAATTTCAAAAACCTCACATCCCAATCCCAACCATCCAACCAGCCAAAATGTCGTGGAAATAAATATAAAAGCAGAAACAACAACTCCTCCGGGAGGCGATCAATCGCGCGGAGTGACGTATCCCTGGACATTGGACGGGGAGAGGGGGATAAAGAAATTGTACTAATACATAACGGTAGGTATCTACTATTGTACAGACGATATACAGGAGTAGGGTTTTTACTCTATGGTTTGAGGTTTACATCGAGATCTGTCGATCTGGCGGCTCAAGACGAGAAACAAGCGTAAAAATGCAATTAGACCATCATCACCATCAGCCTATTAGTCCACAGCTGGACATAGACCTCCCCCAATGAGCGCCATAGCGCCCTGTCTTCAGCTTGACGCATCCAGCATCTACCTGCAGTCTTTAGCAGGTCGTCATCCTACCTGGTCGGAGGGCGTCCTATATTACGTTTACCGAGTCGTGGTCTTCACTCAAGAACATGTTTGCCCCAACGACCGTTAGATCATACGGTCTTACGTTTCCTTGCTGGACTAAAGGGAGCCTGGGTCCATCAGATAGACAGATATACGGGGATAGACAGATTGTACATACTAATACAAAGAGGTATGTACTATTATAATTGATATAATTGAGGATTGCAATGAAAATTATGTTTTAGAAAATGGACTAATATTTAATAATTGTTGCCAAACTGCCGTCGGACACTGACGTTCTATAGACACGACAAGAGTAAAGGGACTGGGCGTCTCTGCAACAGCTCTAGGTTACTCTATTGCTGCTGGTTAATACGTATATAATGGTGGTCGATCGTCGAAGCTGGTGCATGTAATGGAGTTGGCTGTTTATAACCGTCTTCCAGCTACGGTTGTCAGTGCCTCCTCAACGCAATCCTTCAAAAGAAAACTTAAATTGTGGCTTATTGAGGAATGTCACTATAAATTTAGTGAACTAGGTACATATTTGACATTGTATAATTTAATTTCAATTTATATAATGATATTTTTATATACAAATTAAGTGATAATTAATTAATGGACAATTAAATTGATAATTTAATTAGAATTTAGAAAATGACATGTAAGATTACGTTATTAATAAAAAAACTGAAACTGATACACATGTTCATAAAACTTATTTGAATAGAGTCGCAAATCTCAGGTTTGAATCACTAAGTAAACTCTTAGTTTCAGTGCAGAATAGGTACTCCGTACGAGGTCCTTTGTAGGATTTTTTTCTGGCCTATCAGTGTTTTTGTCAGGACTACCTAGGTATCTACTATATTATGTAGGTAGGTATATATAACTATATACAAAAGTCACTTATAATGGGATATTTACCATGGTTGGATTTTTTGGTTTTCCAATATTTTGGCATAGTTTTATGCGCCATGATCTCGTCTTCAGTTATTCCGTGATCATGGCGCATGAAACTGTGCCGAAATATTGGAAAAATTAAAAATCAAATCATGAAAAATATCCCGTTATAAGTGACTTTTGTGTTAATAACCATGATAGTTTCAAAGGTATACTCGTATGTATAGTTATTCTGTGGCGCCACGCGATCGCAAACAACACTCGATACGCTCAGGTTCATCATGATTTGCCCAATCCAACAAGCAGGCAATACAATCCGAAACCTCGAGGTTTATCGATATCTTTCAAAACATATGATTACTGGAGATAGCACGAAGGCCAGCGATAATGCGCAAGAATAGTGTCCATTTAACGAATTTAATACAATGTTCAAATCAAATCCGCGATAATAACAGGTTTGGAAAGATAGGATATCTTACATGCACACAAGTAGGTAGGTACTAAACAAACTAAGATATTTTAACTATCATGGTTATACACCAATATATGAGAACACTCGAACACATATCAAAGTATGTGCTTGAAACTTAACTTAGTATGAAGAAAGCAGAACAATAGGTATGTTTGTTTGCTTTATTATGTGGAAATATTTTGTGACGTTGTATATGGCTGGGATTAGAATCTCAAGTCGTACGTCTCTCTTACATTCGGTACAAACAAGATGTTATAAACTGTTGATTCTGCATCAGAGCATGTACTAAGCGTGTTTGTCGTAAGGCACAAATTTAAAACAAAACTACGGAGCTCGCCTGGGCAAGCACCGGCATAGCCCAGACGAGCCACGAGATATCACTCTGAAGAAAATTGTACAGTTCCTAGCAGCTGGGTTAGAAGCGAATTATGAACCCTGCAGCTTCAGGGCTGAGCGTATAAAGTGGCGATCACAATAGGTCTATCATGGCCGCAGTGACACCCAAGCCACCCATAAGGAAAAGACATGACTTGGCATGCGTTGGGAAGCAAACAGAAGAGGAAGCTGCAAATCTTAAACCTACATACTATCTTAGGTTGTATAATCCGTGACGCGAAGCTAGACGTAGATTTAGGAGAATAACATTTACCCTGATAACAAAGGATTGCCTAAATATTTGCTATATTTGTACGTAGCAGCCACTCTGTTTACAACACAAGATACCTACACACCGGTTATCAATCACCTTATCTCTCTTCAATTTAGATTATAATATCGCCTTTGTTCTTTACTTGGATTTTCTTAATCTTAAATATCTTTAGCTTACGATGCCTAGCTGAAGAAAGGGCGCTATGGCGCTCATTAAGGGAGGCCAATGTCCAGCAGTGGACTTATATAGGCTAATAATAATGATCAATTATCTCTTGCTTAAAAACCTTATTAACTTATCATAAAATTCACCAGTAAAATTGCAACTAAACCCTGTAAGCTATTAAAAACATTGCCTTGTTCCATCATACAAAATTTTGAATATTGTGCTTTTTTTTTTGATGATCCTGCGCTAGCCACGTTTTTTCCGTCGTTAACCAATCGTAACTTTCAACAAGGCAACTTGAAATACTATCTTTTTGTATTTCGCTCAAATTTATCTGTACCTCCTACCTACTTCCTTTGTTAACCGACGAAACAAAAACAAAAGAGGAGGAGGTTCTATGGTCGGCTATAGGGAAGTATTATTATGAGTAGTGGTTTCTTTTCACTTCTTCCACTAAATTGAAGTGAATGGTAAAATAATTTTATTTGATAATAATTTATATATAAAATATGACTTGTCTAAGTGCTTATTTTGTAAGCCTAAAGAAATAAATGATTTTTTACTTTACTTTTTACTTTTTAGTATGTTCATCGTTTCTCGTAAAATGTCTAATTAGCCTTCTGCACCTCTAGCCAGCTTCTCTATGCTAGGTGTTTTCTATACTGTAGAACAAAATATCTGGTGGTTTTATGATCATGGTGCATGAATGATAAAATAAAGATCGTTTTCGTTCATTTATTTTATACTAATTTGCCTTAGTACGATTTATTAACCTTACGCAATTTTACTCGATAAAACGTCACAATGAATCAGAAACTAGCTGTCACACTCGACAAATATCTTTAGCATTCGGGAATTACAAAAATATCCAGATTTTGTAACTCGATAAAACTGATAATTTTTGCGAGTATCGCCAATCTTGGTGATAAGAACTACCTGCACGCTGTTCGCCGATTAGATTATCGATATCCACGCTTCAAGGCACCAAATAAAAAAAAAACACATTTTGCATGCAAAAACCAGCTTCGGGAAAATTTGCTTTGTTAAACCTAACTTTTACTGTGACTCGAATCACTCGGATGTAGAAAAGCACGACCCTTAGTTTTAAAAGTCCTATTTTGCTTATTTTTTTCAACGATTTTTTCTACAAATGGTCAAGCGCATAATGAAGTCATCACTGACGTTTCCCGGCGGCCATTTTATGCAGCTGCGGCATCGATAAAGCTCAACAATCGATCATACGGACGTGTCCCACCACTGGCTGTTTGGCGTTCGGTAATTTATTATATTTGGTGTGTGCTTCCGGACGGACAGTCAACACTCAATAAATCAATTATTTATTAACATCTTAACTGCGATAGTGAGACACGTGGGTAGAGTCGGATAAATATGGGCTTCCTTGGCTTAGGGACAGATAAGGCAGAGCTCCAAGCGACCACTCTAAAGTTAAGATATTATTATTAAAAGCTTGTGAACGTGCGCACGTAAGATCACATTGTTTCAGTCAGTTTAAATTAACTTCTTTTATTGATTCCGTATGTTGTCGGAAAAAATAAAATTAATATCCTTAGCTTTTAATTGAATTAAAATGTAATGTCAGACAATTCCATAAATCGAATCAAACAATTTAAAAACAATAAAGGTTCACACAGAATTTATTTAAATACATAATAAATTTGTTTGCCACAAGGGTTTATCAGGTTTGACATTTAGTGCCTTTGTAATTTACTGAAATTATTAATTTATAGTGAATTCAATTGTATTAAACAAAAGGCTCTCCGTAGAGCCTTTTAATTCACTTAAGTAAGCTAAAAATAACATTTTAGATTCACCAATGTAATGTGTTATCTCTATGCAACATATACTTGGTTATAATTGTTAACTGAGACGAATCATATTTATTACCTACACAAAACATGTAACAAGCAATGATGATAAGACACAAAAAAAAACACAAAGAAAATCCTTTATATTTTTGGTAGTTCGACTGACCATCATATTATAGTCATGTTGTAATGATTTACCGATATTGTATGACAATCGATTTTGTTTATGAAGAAGTTGTTATCGACCTTGTTATTGTTGCTCAACATTTTTATTATGTCCCAAACATTACTCACGTGTCTAAATTACTTTGTTTTTGGAATCAGAATGTTCAATATATTATTTCTGTTGTTTTGCTATGTACTTGCTTCTGCCCCCATTACACGCGGTTTTCCATTATAAAAAGTAATAATAAATAATGCTGGAAAATCCACACAGCATCATCTAGCCCCAAGGTAGAGTAGAGCTTGTGTTTTGGGTACTAGATAACTGATAAACATAATACAATAGATTACCTGGATAGATATTTTTTATTATACATAGAAAACATCCAGAAGACCCGGAACAAACAACCTCCTGCGTCGCAGGCGGACCTTCGCCCACCGCGCCACATCGGTCGTCATAATGTAATGCAGATTGAGTTACTGTGGTAAACTATATTTTATACTATTTTAAATATTTTTAATGGAAAAAGCGTCTAGAAATAATCTTTGTACTATGTCGGCTCGATTGAAATCTAAACTTTCGCAAGTCCCTATATTTTTCGATTCGACCAATTTGCATCTCAAAAAGTCTTTGAAATTCATTCACTTACCGTCGTCTTTCGTCTTCTCCATGTACCTAGCTAATCGATCGGCACCAATTTTGTGTACAGCTGTTCTCATTTCAATTCATAGAAAAAAAATCTTCAAAGACATCAAATTCTTTCAAGCGACATTTTCGCGTAAAAATCAAGGTATCTCAGAGCCAGGGCTTGGAATACCGGTATTTTCAAGTACCGGTTCGTCTAACCTTGACATGGTACCGTTACCATCTTTGGTATCGATATAAATTTTACCGATACTTTTAAAGAACCGATACTTGTAAGTACCGGTACT
This sequence comes from Eupithecia abbreviata, assembly GCA_943735965.1. Classification (NCBI taxonomy): domain Eukaryota; kingdom Metazoa; phylum Arthropoda; class Insecta; order Lepidoptera; family Geometridae; genus Eupithecia; species Eupithecia abbreviata. Next base: position 12,786,835 of record OX030980.1, read on the forward strand.
TCATTGGTAGCGGTACTAAAATATAGGTATTTTCAATAAGTACCGGTATAATTACAGGTATCATGCGCGTAAAATATCGATATCAACAAAGTTGGCAAGCACACCCCTCCCCGGTCGGTACGCTAGGACTGGAGAGCTGGCAACGTCGCGAGAACCGCTTTGAGTACTGGTACTTTTGGCAAAGTATCGATACTTCAAAGTATCGAAATGAAAATAGCATAATTACCGCTATAGTACCGGTATTATTGGTGCCGGTAGCAAGCCCTGCTTGGAGCACACACTGGCCCAGCTACTCCCAGGCCCGTGTGCGTCACGTCACCTACAATATTGACAGTGCTGCGATTACGGGTAATGTAATCAGTCGACCGATAGCCCGGTTCAATCTCTGACGACGGCTCGTCTTACACCAATCTGTTGGTACCTACCTGCTAGGTACCTACCTACTGTAGTGCACTTGATATAGATATACGGACGATAGCGATTTCGTAGAGATTTAAATAAATTTTCGTATGGTTGCCTCCGTTAGCGATTTAAATGGCAGGTCCACTTTGAGATACACAATCATCATCATCATCAGCCTATGTTAGTCCACAGCTAATAATAATAATAAAAAACAACATCAGCTGGCCACAGGCCTCCACTAATGAGTGGCATAGCGACATGTCTTCAGCTTGACAAATCAAAATGCATCCAGCATCTCCCTGCAGTCTTTTGCAGGTCGTCATCCTAGCTCCTACCTCTATCCTACCATCCTATCGGGACGGAGGTTGTCTTACACTACGTTTACCGAGTCTAGGTCTTCACTCAAGAACACGTTAACCCCATCGGTTGTCGATTCTTTGCGAGATATGGCCGACCTACTGCCACTTCATTTCTTAGAGCTATGTCGATAACTTTGGTTCTCTGAAGGATGAGATTTTTAATGAATACATACTCATTAAAAATCTCAACCTTCAGAGAAACTTCGAGCATAGCTCTTTCCATAGCTCGCTGAGATACACAATGAATTCCATAAATATCAAAAGATAATAAAATTGCTGGTTCGAAAAACTAGATTAGAAACATTATATCGTTTGAAGGTTTGATAAAATAAAAAAAAATCCACCGGTACGATGTAGACAATAACCTCGTGGACTCCACTCAAGGTGTAGATAAAGAAAGAAAACAACAATGTTTGTTTGTTTATTTCTATTGTTCCAACAAAAGCCTTTATATCTATAAAATTCCCTCTATACAATTCCTTCACCTCACAGTCTATATTGGTCCACTGCTGGACGCAGGCCTCCCCTGATAAGCGCCCTGTTGGCTTTTACCTTATCGGGATCGCAGTTCGATACTTGGATTGTTCTGCAGGAGGTCCTGCTGCCCCCGCCGACAATTCAAATCTTATTAATCTAACCGGTATTGGCCTTTTTGATTAGTGATTAATTATGTCAATTTTAGTTATTAAGGGCTGTGGATTTTGTTTTATAAATAAACAAGCTGCGCCTCGCAGATTCGCCCGTGTGGAAATCTATGTGTCAAATGGTTTATAAACCTTCCTTCTGAATAATTATATCTATTAAAAAAAACCGCATCAAAATCCGTTGCGTAGTTTTAAAGATCTAAGCATATTATAGGGACAGACAAACATCGGGAAGTGACTTTGTTTTATACTATGTAGTGATAAACTTTACGACCAATAAAACATTTAGGTTCATTATAGTTTATTTAAAAATCATGGAAAATAACTAAATGATACTATATTTTTAATAGACTATCATATAACTGAAAATAAAGCAGATTTTGTGTTATGGATATTTACCACCGAGGCACAAACAATTACAGTAACTTTGAATCAGCTAGATATTTCAAATTCATTGCACTTTTTGGGGTTTAGGGATAATTTTTCAAAGGGATGGTAGAGTAACCTAAGTAGTTAATTAAGTAGTTTGTCGATCCGATAAGATAAAGTTACTATTGGTTTGGTAATCACCCATGTAATGTAATCGCGATTAACAATCTTGCTGATTGTAAACTTTTAATCCGTTTGACGTAAAAGAAAAAACCACTGATTGTAGTATTTATTTTAGAGTATTGCAACACGAATGTAAATAAATAATATAACAAAGAAATAAAGTAATTATCGTAACTATTGCTGTTAATCTTTATAAGATGGAATTCATTGTTACCAAATTCATTCTAACGTGAAATAAGTTATTGATTAATTGTATCTACAAAAACGAACTCAATCAATTCTACAAAGGTTCTGTTAGTTTTAAGGAGGCGAATCATATAGATTTTTACAAATTTGGCACAGGGTTTTGTGTCGTTTTGTATATAATCAGTTTTTGTCGTGAATGTCTTTCAGTCAAATCACTTTATTGTAACTTCTTTTGTCAACATAGTAATTATATAATTTCATTATAGCAAAAAACTACCTGGCCTCATGCATGTTGAGTATTTCCCTGCTCTAGCCTTCTCACAAAAATAGAGCTTTTGTGAAAATGCTAGAGCAGGGAAATACTACACCAATTTATTATAATCACTCAATGTAATAAATACGAAAAATTTTAATGTTATGATGTGTGGATGTTTGTTCACGCCAGACCTAGGTACTAAACGGATCGGGCTGAAAGTTATCATAGACGTAGTTCTGGACCTAGATTCACAAACATGCTCCTTTTGTCCTGAAAAACGTGTGAGATGCCGCGGGCAGTGCAAATCGTTTCAAATTGCCTACCACTAAGTGAATCGTCCACCTCTAAAAAGGCCCATTACTGTCACCTGTTGCTCCTAGCCCAGCGATGATATATTCATCATCCCACGCGCAACTCAATATCCACTGTTATCTGAACACGGGACAATGGACCTTATCAGAATGTTCCTATCGTGGGCTAAATGTGGGTTTAGCTTAGAAAGCTGCTTTGATTAATCTTGGTTTAGGCCGTAGATTGAGTCGAACGATTAAACGGTGATTTTGTTTTTATTGATTCTCTTTTCTCTATTGATTCCCATTGCAAAAATATAGATATTTGTAAGTCGTAACGTACGCATTCAAATAATTTTCTTTGATCGAAAAATCTGTAGACCAAATTTCCTGCTTGATTTGCTGGTGGAAATGGCGATTGTTTTAGTTAAATAAAATAACTTATTTAAACAGTCGTTAGAACTACGAATCATAAAATAGAGCGTAAATTATTATTTGACTTGTACTATTTTGTTACCAACAAATTGAATATTCTGACTATGCTTCAGACTGCTGCAGATAAGTGCACTCGGGCTGTCAATCGAGCTGCGGACCGCACCGCCGCCGCCGGCCGTCCAGCCACCCACGACAGCAGATAATTATTGAGAAAGTTACTGAACATATTCACATTATACTTTGCTTAACTCTAGATAAAGATATTAAGATATGTTCTTCTATCGGAGTAGCTGAGGCTACCTTAGGGTTGATATTTGTCAAATCTTTTGATTAAAGGTGGGTCCAAATAAGATGAACGCCACAGCGTTCCGAATTGAACGTAGGTAGACGAACGAGTCGAAGGAAACAAACAAAAACTATAAAATAAAATCTGATGATGTCACAGAATAACTATAATTGTATGAAATAATACTACGATATGTTAAACTCGGCGCGGAGGTGTGCGAAGTTACATACGATTTCATAAAACTAATTCTAAATGTAGATTTTTTCGACACATGTATTATTCGTTCAGTTTGGACACACGGCTAAAGGAGTGGGTTTCATTCATACGAAAATAAAATGAATGAACTCAAAGAAACTAATTTCTAGGGCTTATTTACGTGAATTTGCTTCGGCGACAATATACCAACGGGAGACCGATGTTAGGTACCGGCACCTTTCTTATTCGATAGGCTATTTCGAGAGTTCATTAATTCTAATCTTATTATGACGTCAATGTCGTGTTTGCCACAAACCTAACCAGCAAATGGGTTTAAGGTTACAATCGAGGTTGTTACAAGAAATAATGACCTTTCCACCCCCAAGAGACCTTTGATCTAACAACTGTTATGTAAATCACAATATTTTCTGTAAGAATTTTACTAGTTTAGAGATGAAATAATGTTTTAAATATAAAGTACCTAAATCTGTCAGTCTGCTCTATCACATTTTCACGGCGGCATAGTTTTGCGGAATATACACTAGGTAATCACTCCGGAATAATATTTTCTTGGGATTATTCTCTATACAATAGCAAGAATCATCAAAATCGATCCACTTTTGACGAAGTCATCAGCGAACATACCTGCATATAAGAGAAATATAACACAGCTGAACATTGTAATAATTTTATCGAAGTCGGTTAAAATCAAAATGCGCGTGCGTTGCCGTGGGCAAAAACTAATGTTTATGATGAAACACTGACCTTTCCATCCTCACCTAAGCTTTTCAGTTGTTTTGACAGAAAACTTATGGAAATCACAATATTTTCTGTAAGAATTATGATTTCATAGAGTAATTACATGATTTTCCATGAGCTGAGAGTCTGAAGGGGTTATTATTTCAGTGGTAACCAGTGTGCAAGTCACCTGCATTAGAAACAAGGTGTGGTGTAAGTGAAGAACGGAAGGCAAGAACCTTGCGGATGCCTCCATGTTAAGCAACAATGGGCAAAGTGCTGATGAGCCTTTTTCTTCTTCTTTTTTTTAAAATGTGATGAATGAGGAATTCAATTAGCGCTGGTGACTGTTTCAGATGGCGTTCTATACTCCGATTACAATCTGGATATATTTTTGTGTACAAAGGGGTTACAAAAGCCAAGGAATATTGGCTGAAATTATTTAACGACATTGGTATCATCGAAACACGCACTGAAGCTTGAAACAATTTTTGATTTTGAAAGCTTTCATTCAACATTAAATAGATCTCACCTTTGTTTTCGAATACAAATTTAAACATTTTTCGCTCCACATGTGAGATTATGCGTTGTTTTTTTTTTGCTGCTGCCTTGTTGTTTTCTGTTATTGATAAGTTTTGAATTTGAATTAGACGAGAGAGAGAGAGTAGAGTAGAGTGGTGACCACGATCCTCACGTTCAGTTCAGTGAGGGACAGGGTTGTAACAAGAGTTAACAGGAGTAAGTGCATACCTAAAGTACTTTTTCGAAGTAGGAGTAACAAGCAAGGAGGCAAGAGCAACCATGGAACGAGCGAAACCACCAATCACCCGAAATAATTCAGCTTGTTACAGATATTCTATTTCACGAAGAAGGTTTCACCGACGACTTTTCTGCTTTTAGCTTAGTTGCCTTGTGTTGACATTATGCGTGGACCCAAAAACACTACTTAGTGTCTCGGACCGCGTCGCGATCGAGACTGAGTGATCGAGAGAGCTTCCGAGGTTACGCACACTAACTCAATGTGCATATGCACGGCTCACAACAACCAATATCAAACCTTCTTCGTGAAGTAGAATATCTTCAATATTAGATTATCTAGAGACTAAAGGCTTAAGGTTAGATAAGGTTATTTTAGAACTGTGATATTATTATCACAGTTCATTATTATTATCACAGGTCCAAAGTAAGAGTTATTTGACATTGAATAACTTTGCTCTTTTAGTGACACAATATCATTTGCCTACAACATGTACGAGTGTCACTTGGCACTTGAGAGGATTTCCAGTAGAAACAGGATAACCCTACAGTGGATCAAAGGACACAGCGGATCATTAGGCAATGACGCTGCAGATGAATTGGCACGGAAAGGCTCGGAAACGCCAACACAAGGCCCACTCCGTTCCTTCCCCTACCATTCTCCCAAATCCGAACATGGATACAGCTCCGAACCAGAGAGATGTATACCGCACTCCCAGCTGCATCACCAAGACTAACTAAATACCTATTAAGCCTGACGAGATCGGACCTACGAGTCCTAGTGGAGACACTCACAGGACACTGCCCACTAAACAAACACCTCTTCACCATCGGAGCAACGGACAGCCCTCTCTGCAGAGGATGCCTGAGCGACGAAGAATCAGCTGCCCACGTAGTCCTGGAATCTCATATCTTTATTTATTTGAAAAGGAATGACAAGAACGATCTGTTGTGGAGGAAACGGTATCAGAAAGACACCAAAGAATTCTATACTCAGTGTTTTTTTTTTGCATCGATCGTCATATAAAATAAAATCTGCCCTTCGTCTGTCCCTCGCGCCGGTCGCGCCTTTTAACCGATTAGGTGCCAGTCTTCAAAAGTACCAGAGCTATCTTCCAACGTCTATATGCCCTACTATCCTTAGAGCCAACGGTTCCACGTTCTCCCCAGACCTATCTCCCGCCGTCCAATCTGCCGTTCCCTTATCCCTCGCGCCGGCCGCGTCCAGTAAACCGATTAAGGGCCAGTCCCGGTATCGCGCGATCAGCACGCAAGGTGGAAGCCCTCACGTGACGCCGCGGCCGCTCGCCGATACCTTTGTACTGGTAATGACCCCGTGACTCTGCCTCGATGCTGGTTTATGGCTGTTTGATCAACTTTCTTGGTTATAAGACTTATAAGTTATATTCTAAGACTGATGTCGCGCGGCGGGCGAAGGTCGGCCTGCCGCAGGAGGTGGCGGGTTTGATTCTCGCCTTGGCTGAAAATATTTGTTCCGGGTGTTCTGGGTATTATCATTGGATAACAAAAAAAAACTATGTAAGGTATTAAGTATACTAGTCGTCTAGTCCCATTTAACAAGCTCTGCTTAGCTTGGGTTTAGATGATGCTGTGTGGATTTAGCATTATTTATTTATTTATATAAGTAAGTGCCCAGCAGTGGGACAATAATGGCTTAAAATAAATAAATAATAAGTAAGATGAAAGAAAACATACATCGGTGATGAGTTTTGGTAGGTGCATTATATTGCACGCACTTTAGTTCTTTCAAACTTTCCTAAAGAACAAGGTATCTAGCTTTTTAGTATTTACTTTTCCACTAACACTAAGTCAGGACTTGCTGCTTTAGCGAGTCGACTTCAGGCTCACCCACCATGTCTCGGTCAACTTTGGTGAATAGTTAACTGAACAATACGATTTCAGTAACTAGTAGGTGTCTATGATACATAGACGTAGACAGACATAGACTCACTTGTTAAACTAAAACAGGATTAAGAACGTAAGATCTCATTCTGGTTTTTGAAGATTTACTTAGATATTTGGTAAAATTGGTTTTGGATCGATTGTCCGTCGATGTTGCATCTTACCTATCCACAATCTAAACTAACTCTTAACCTAACAAGTCACAAAGTTGCAGAAAATATTCGAAGTCAAGCGACAGCTTCCAACGACAATACCATCCTCTGCCAAATTATACTGCACCTGTTGAAAGCATTTTATTCAAATTTTCCTGTAACTTTCTTACATTTAGGGTATATTTTCGTGTGGAAGGATTTTCGGAGGTACAATGAATAAGTTTGTGAGGTCCCCCAAGGTAAGGCACAAGGATTGTATTGTGGCGTAGATAAGATCTGAAATGTCTTTGACAGGCTTCACGTGTGGTCTACATTTTAGCATGTTGCTTACTTCTTTAAGTGCTGCATTGATATCAATCTAGGTTTAGGTACCTATCAGAGATATTGATGTTAAACTTGTCACAGATTTAATAACCCGAGGAATGTTAAGTGGCCAGGAGGAAAATATCAATGAGGTTTTGATGAAAAGTTCAATAATATTTAAAAAAAAATAGATTTTGACGGGACTTGAACCTGCGACCTTACCCTCAGTACAGGGACGCTCTCTCTCTCTATCTCTCCCTCTCTCTCTCGTTATTTATTTCTTAGAGATTACCCCGAGTTCTTACTCGGGTAATAAATTTTATTAATTGTTAATATAGTGCGTAAGCCCAAGTATAAATAAAGTTTTGAAATTCCTCTGCTATGCAGGCCTTAACCACTTTTCTGGCCCCTCACTCTCTGTTCCGCTATTAGTGTATATTTAGCCTTTTAAGTTAAATATAAAGTAAAGGAGCTGTAATAAATAGTCCATAGCGAGTCACGCCAATTCGCCTCCACCTTGCTTTACAGAGAAATAGCCCGAATCCATGTAAAGCTTTTAATAAAACCTACACCAAAGCAAAGTTAATAAGCTCAGGCAATTTGTCACTGGCTAAGTACAGTGAGCGACAAAGGTGATTCGACTAAAGCCACTTTAGGCTCGCCGCACACAGAATGCTAACTCACTGTGACTGCGACAATTGTAACAATAAGGGTGACTGCAAATATTGAATTTTGTTTGGTTTTATTTCGTTAAAGGTCGAAGCTTTTTGTGGAGTTCCGTTTGTTGTGGTTATTGCGTTGAATGCCCATTATGGGTTAGTTTTTGTGAGTTATTTTGATGTTGTAAATTATGACTGGGCTTCTACCTAAAGTTTTTTGTTACTTATTAAGTAAGTTCTTAAATATTTGGCAGGACGTTGTTAATTAAAGGTTCGATTGAGGAATGATGACGAAATGTATTTATTTGTTTGAGAATAAACTGAATTGAATGTGGCTTTATAGTTTTTTAAGGCACAGACAGAAAGCAAATAAAATGAGTCATAGGAAGGGACTCTAGAAACTCACTAACAAAGCGCTAAGGAAATAGTTGATTTTTAGATTATTAATTTTCTTCTAGATTGCAATATAATTAGTATGCCAAGCAGAGCGAAAGTTGTCTAGGGTAATAAAAAAAAAATCGAATCGTCATCAATTACTTTAAAATTATTCCTTAGACTCCAATAATTTACGTTATTTTCATAATTTTAGACAAAAATAGCTTTGCTAAGGGAGAGGTTAATTATATTATATTGGTATACTGAGGAAGGCCCTCTTTAAAAACTACTGTTAGTAGATAATTCTTAAATATTGTTATAAAATATCTCAGATCGTCTAATCTTATATTCACTACGAGGTTTAATCATGGCTTTTATGAAACAAACGAGTTTAACAAAAAAAATAGTAGTTGTAAAATATATTTTCGAATTTTTCCCGAAATCAGGCTACTTTGATTCGCGTGTAATTAAAGAAACAAACAGAGATAAGAACGACACAGGATTAAGCGAGTTGTAAGCGAGCCGGCCGCCGCCTGTCGCGTGTCCAACTTACGTGTCCGGAATAATGGGGAATAATGGGAATATTCATATTATTTTGGAACAAGGGCCTAGATATAAACTTATTTAAATTAACAAGAAAAAGAGTTCTTCATACCTCTGAAAAAATTTTTAGCGTCTTAAATACCGTTAATATATTTAAAGGATGATTGTTATAGCATCTGGAATGAAAAAAAAATACGATATATTATACGAGAATATTAGAAATTGTTATTAATGTTCACAGGTGAAGATTCGATGATAAGTAGAAAAGTGGTATGGCAGTTCACGATGTCGAGTCTTCTAAACTAAACCATTCAACATTAAAGCGGATCATCATCAGTAGCGCGCGAAAATAAAATATTTTCTAGTTTTATATATTTTCTGCGATCAACATTTTAGCTATTTATTATTATTTTTTAGTTTTATAAGGTATTTTATAATTTTGCGTCAATTTTAAGCTATTTGCTATAATCCCATGGTTATAAACCTTGAATCAACTGTCGTTTTAGAGTATATTGCAATAGATTGATTACTATAATCAAAATAATCTCAATACACTCCAAACTGACGATTGAATCGAAGTAAGTTTTGTAAATTGCTAACAATAGTCGAAAAACTAGGTAGTATCTAGGCAAAATTACAAAGAACCATATATTTTACATTTCGCGCACACTACCTGCTTTTATAAAGTTTAGTTACACAATCACAATTTATTTCAAACAGCTAATTGACTTAGGTGTGCAGATACTGTAGAAAACCTAAAGAAAATAAAATTACATTCGATACCAAACTACAAATAAAAGCTTAATTCGTTTACAAAATAAAATCTCTTTCATTGAACCGTTTTAATTGTCATTATAAGCCCCGCTCGAGCCGTCATAGCTCCACGCACGTCACGTTATCTGCGCTCAGATCTAACACTTGTCCGTCCGAGTGTCCGCGTGGCAGAAATGCTATTGACAGTCCGGGCCTGTTTTGACTGTGCCTGTTGTTTTGTTCCTGACTGTACGTAGGTACACTCGTGATGGGAATAAAATAGTTTAATGGTAGAGTCGATCAAAATATGGGAGAGATTTTTCAGCCAATGTAGGTTGGAAATCGAGTCGGCTATGGAACAAAATATTTGAGTTTCTCGTCGTTTAATCATATTTTTAGAATTCATAGTTGCTGTACCTACAATATTTTATCCTGGGAAATCACAATCCATTGATCGTCTAGAATAAATATAGAGAAAATCTGTCTGTCCCATGTATGTATCTTTAAAACTATGCACCGGATTCGGTGAGGTTTTTTAAATAGATAGAGTGATTCAAGAGGAAGGTTTATAAACCATTTGATGACACATATATTTCCATGCGGGCGAAGCCGCGGGGCGCAGCTAGTGTAGAATATACTTGATTTGAATACTAGCCTTACATTTTATAAGCAAGCAGAGAGGTAGAGAGTGATGGACGTGATAGACTCGACACAGGCATGGGGCCGTCATATTATTTGGAGAAGTGGCCCCGCGCCCGCGCCCCCCCGCGCCGGGTCGCGACCCTTGACTCCTGCGGGTGGCCACTGCATGACGAGCCTTACGACACCACTAATAGGTAGGCGAGTTTATAACTACTTATCTACTTATTTACAGATTCTTAGGCCCAGACTCCACCATACGGAGATATGCGGAGATGATCTTAGCCGAGACGAGAAGAAACGTTTTACAGCTACCGAAGCTGAATGTCACTACATAGTATAAAACAAAGTTGTTTCCCGCTGTCTGTCTGTTTTTTTAATAGATAGTGATTCAAGAGGAAGGTTTATAAACCATTTGACTAATATATTTACACGCGTGCGAAGCCGCGGGGCGTATCTAGTGAATTATAAAAGTTAAATAAAGTTTAGTTTGGCCTTTAGTTCTTACATAGGTTAGCTTGGTATAAGCTGTTAAGTTGCCTTGTTTTTTACGCGTGTTGTGGTTTGAAGTATCTACATCTAATTTAGAGAGCACCAGTTTAAAGTATTTTAAGTTAATTAATAGTTTTAAGTGGGTTAAAGTTTTTTAATGAGATAAAAGCCAATAAGGCGCTCATCAGTGGGAGGCCTGCGTCCAGCAGTGGACGAATAAATAGGCTGTTGAGGTGAGGCGAGGAGGTTTTTAAAAATCAGACAGAACACAATAGGTATTATAATCCAAGGTTTTTATCGCACTTATATTTATATAAAGCTTTTACCTATATTTTCCGACGTTTCAACAGGTTTACACGCTGTCGGTCGTTAGGTCCAGTTTTCTAGTCACGGGATGACTAGAAGACTGGACTTAACGGAATTAAAAATACTTGATTCCGTTATGTTATCGGATCGTTAGTTGGTTGCCTAGCCGAAAAAAAAATACATTGTCTGTACATTTAAAGTCGAACATTATTATGATAAAGATCGTCAGTTTATCAACTCTAGACTTGCGAAAAATTTATTAGGTAGTCGGTAACTACTATTTACTGAAATTAACACTTGACAAAACATTTTAATTACAAATGTAGAGTTAAAAAAATATTAAATAATTGATTTAACACTTAGAGTGCTGAAAACGCACGGTATATTATATATAGTTATATAAGATATTTTTACTTATATATAGTATATATAAGAATATTTTTTACCAATATCGATAGTAAATTATTTTCTTTTTTCTAATCATTGCGATACCTACCTTTACTTTTTTTATTGTTAATGTAAGTTTTTATAAAATATAACGTAAGCTCTAATATTATATTTATGAATAGTAACCACAAACTGATGAGAAATTTTATTTTATTTTCAAAATTCTGGGAAAACTTACAGCTAGGTCTTAAAAATAGTTATTTACTTAGTACATGCCGGTAAATACCAGCGCATGTGCGCTGAGGGCCAATTATCAAGTTTCCGCAGATATGTATTTAAATAGAATAACAAATAACGAACAGTGAAATTAGACGACTTAAAGAAAATTAAAAGAAACACACAACAAAAAAATTATATAAAATTAGGTTATGTTAAAAAGAATTCATCGCTAAGCAAGCGTTTCAGCTTACTTGCAGATGTGTTAAATAAATCAACATCATTGTTTTTGTTTACCAATGAGTTGAAAAATACTGAAATAATGACGATAGGCGAGTGGCTTCTAGAGATTGAATCAGATTGTCAGGAGAAATCACAACGTACGAGTTTGAGCACTCTTGCGCAGAAAGTTGTCTTAGGGCTGGGCGTGGACTTGGGAGATTATCGATATCGATAAAATAAGGTCAAAACAACAGCTACTTGCATACTCAGTGGTTTTATATAACGGAACCTAATATCTATAATTGGTTTTCACTGAGATTTCAATTATTATTTTTTGTTCTTAATTTATATATTAAACCTTTAGGAAAATACTATTGAAGTTTATCGAGGTTTTGTAACAACTTTAAAGATTTTAAATTTTATAAATGATGTCGTTATATTATTAAGATTTAAAATAACTATCAATGTCTTAGTACTCACCGGACGGCTTAGGGACATTTCTCTTCACCTGCATCCACTTATAAGTAGGCACAGCGTGCGAGGAGTGCGCCTGATGCTGCAGGTGGACCTGGCCGCAGTCCTCCCGCGGGAACTCCCTCAGGGCTCCGTACTCGTCCTTCGGCTGGTAGGGCTCGAAGTCCGGGCATGGCAGCGGAGACCCCGTGCTGTACTGCAGCGACTCATCCACAAAGTGCATGTTGTATTTAGTCTCTAAGTAATGGTTGTCGAGCTTAGGCTCGTGCATGTGCATGTCTTCCGGCCGCGGGAGAGTCGGGAGAGATTCCTCACGTCTGATCCCGTGGGAGATGTCCGGGTGAGGCAGCGTGTGGAGCGGGTAGCTCGGCTGCAGCTCCCCATAGTCCAGGTTCGTATAGCAGAGTCCCGTGTCCGTACTTATCACTGGAGTAACAGGCTCGTGCGGCTGCCCCGGCAGGATCGGCTCGTAGTAATGCGAAGGGGGCTCGTAGTACCCCTCGTGGTACCCCTCGTAAGGCACCTGGTACCCGCCGCTCTGCTGGTAGTACTCCGCGTTGTATCCGCTCTGATTGTTGTACATCCCGACGTCCATAGTCATCATGTTTGTCACGTAGATGCCTTACATCACACTAATCACAGACACGCGCGCTCGCCAGCTGCGCCGCCGGCCACTGTTGCTCGACGCATACTTTAAACCACACCTAGAACTTACAATCGGCCGTCCTTTTCCCTCTTATCTACCGGCAAACCGTCCGACGAGGACGGACTTAAAGATAATCAAAGTCTGATAAGCGCACCGTGATTTTAAATCGTGGATGATTTCCGAAGACGCGCTTTGAACTCGCGAGAGGAACTAAGCTCGTGTGATCTCGGCCAGGTGGGAGCTTGTTCTGGACGCTTTTTGTGCGGAGTGGGAGGGGCGAGGGAGGTGGGAGGGGCGTAAGGGTCGGGCTGGACCAATGGCGCGGCGAGGCGCCGGTCTCCATCTTGTATTGGCTGGCGCGAGATAATAGTGCGAATTCTGGAGGCTGGAGCACGTGATGCTTTTTATTTACTCGGCTGAATGTACGTCCGTTCGCTGAATGCTTTAATTTATCGTTGACGTAAATCGATTTGAAGGTGTGAAGTTGCTCTTTCGTTCCACTGCTGCCATGTTCCCAGCTTCCCATGTAGTAAATAATCTTAAGGATCTGTCTGTTCTATTCAATTCATTTGTTGCCTGGAATCGAGAATGGCTACCGAAAAAGCTGGCTTTGATTCGTTCGGGTTGAGTTTTCGCCATGTCTTGCTTCATGGGTTTTTTGTATTCAGTGGCTCTTGGGTCTTCATGGCATTCAAAAAACCTCAGACAACTTAAACAAATTGACAAATTTTAAATCAGTAACTGTCGCCTAAATGTAAAAGTAGTAGGTGGAACAATAAAAACCTTTACTTACCCAATTTCTGTTAACTAGTTATTTGATTTTGATTCGTAAATTTTTGTCTATTTTTTATATTTTTCTATATTAATCTATTTTTCCAATTTATTGCATACCTAATCAGAAAATGTTGGATACCTATTTAATCTACCCAACGAAACAAAATAATGGACCCAATACTTTATTCACAATTGCATAAGTGAATCGAACCCCATAAAGATTTACTTCTCACTTCGCCCCCTCAACACTTCAATCCAATGCCCCTTGTAAAAAAAAAACAATTGCATGGCCATCCCTACTCAGCCGTCACTTGTTTTAAATTAAGTTGTATTACTTCACTCCTCTCTTTCCTTTACATTGATACATATATTTCTATCTCGTTCGTGTAAGTAGCGGTCCGTATCTTTACAATGATGAATGTTGCGAGGGACACTGTAGCTTAGCTCCTACTGGATTCAATAAGTAATGAAATGAAGTAGGATTTACGAGTACATTAGTTAGTAGCGGGTTCAAGTCCCATCGAGTTCGTAAGTTTTTGGGATATCTATGATTTAAATTTTTGAAAATAACGATATTTAAGTGACTTATTTTGTTAGATACCTACTAGTTGATCAGCTCGCGATTTCATCCGCGTGGAAATTAGAATCCCAAATAACTTTTTATATTTACAACTATCATTATTAATCATCTCTATCTTTCTATTCTATACCTAATTCTATCACACTCCTACAATATCTAATTTTTCATCGCCAAAATTTTACAAACAACAATTATGGTTTTAATGTTATTAGGCGAAAACCAATGAATCCAATTCCCACCCTCTTAGACTGCTTATTTCCAATAATCGGCTCGTTATTTTTTTTATTACTTTGATTACTTTATCATAAAGTGAACCCCCATGCCGAATTTCAGCCACGTAACTCGTACCTACCTAGTTTCAGAGATTTCCTAAAAGTTTTCCAAAAAAACTTCTTAGATATCTAACATAGTCGATGCCAATTTTTAACAATCCATTTGCAGGAGGTGTTAACTTCCTAAAAGGAACTCTTGAGCAAAATTGCAGCTTCGTAGATCTTGCAGTTTCTGAGATCTCCCGATGAGTCGGTCAGGAATTTTATTCGAAGAGAATGATTTGCTTCCGCACCATGAACTTTAAGGCGCGATTTCAAAAAACCTCAAACCACGTTACTTTTATTTATTAAAAATTCGATTTTAAGTCTTATGGGTTTCATTATTTTAATAACAGTAAAAACTTAAACTTTATTTAAAAATGCATAATTATCAAGTTCTTAATCCCTTCTTAACAAAAATAAATCAAACCCGATATTAGCGTATCGTTAAAAGCAGAACATGTTACCTACATCAACAATATTAAAAAAGCTCATAAAGTGGACAAGCCTGTTCCATTATTAATCAAACGACACGTCACAACACTATGATATCGTTATTCAATTATAATAACCCTTTACTATAAACTTTAGGCAAAACTCAACTCAAAATTGTAGGTGTTAGCGTCTAATTTTGAATGTAAGACGTTTGACATTTGCGTCTTTTAGTGATGGGACGATATCGATGCGACAATGAAACATCGACTTTGGTCAACCAATTTAGAGTTGGTTTCATTTTGACGTTCTCATGGGCTTGTTAATAGCATGTCAAATGATAGGGTATTGTTTTTGTGTACGGAATATGAAGACATTGGCTGTCAGGCTGCTTTCATTGTCCAGAGATAAGGTAAGGCTAATGTTCGTTGGTTCTCTTTTTGTTGATTACGATAAGTGTCATTAAGGTGGTTGGGAAACTCTTGCCCGTTATGATGATGGAATATTTTGGGATTATGTGGGAAGAGCATTCCGAAACTGTTTTAATGGAATTATGAACGGAACGTTACCATTTGTAGGGTACGCAAAGGTGGCGCGGCAATTCTTTATTTACCTAATTCAAATTCGAGTCAAATCAGTACACTATATGTACATATATATTTATATGAATACACTAGCTGTGTAATGTAATGATTTAACGTTGACAAATCAATCTTTATCGTAGGTACTTCGTTCCCTTTCAATTTAACATACTTATAATAAAAACCTGCGCAGGATTCGAATCGAATCACTGATTGCAGCACCTGGATGTGTTCATGTGTTACCGGAATACAATGCAGTTATTGTTGTACCACATACCTACTAATAACATTGCAATATGTTATGAATCATGGCCTGTTGCAGCGTTGGATCGCGAGGAGTGGAAGGAGAAAAGGGAGGCCTTTGCCCAGCAGTGGGACTGTTATGGCTTAAAATAAATAAATAAATGTTATAAATGTAAATAGGTATGTAATCGCACTAACCAAACAACTTACAGCTACTCGCAAATACCTGTCAATAGTCGATTTTAATATTGGTAGGTAGAATACTAAACTAGAAGCAAGTAGGTACCTCTAATTTGTAACATGTTAACTAACCAGTTAATTTGAACGTGTCAGATCAATTAGCCACTCGCTAATTAATCACAGCTGCTTCATCACTGCGACGGGTGTTCGTTTGACAGCTGTCACTTTTGACAGCCCAAGGTCATTAACAGTTCAAGGGTGACCTGTCAAAGGATTAACTTCCGGGTGCCATTTGGTAGAGAGTTTGACGTTTGGCAAAGAGTTTGTGGACAGGAGGTGTCAGATGGTGACGTTATACGGCAATATGGCACCGGATGATGGTTTTTTTTTAATCGCAATTGTGTCTGGTTGGACACTTTTCTACAATGGTTTTTTCGAAACTTGATCAAAAAAGTTGGATATGTTGCTATTTAGCTTATCTTTCGTACCTACATTCCCTGCTTTGCTTAAATTCACATAATAATTTCCATCCAAAGGTTGCCTGGAAGAGTCTACGTACATGCATTACAGTTGCATTGTACTTGTCGCATGTAATGTCTTTTCGAATGATCTGATTATTAAAGCATTTTTGTATTGTATCCCAACAATTAGGGCGTTTCAATTTGTTTTTTCAAATGAAATGAAATTCTTAGTCTATTTTTATATTAATGCACATTTTATTTGATAAAGTTTCGAAAAAACATTGTTTCAAGCGAAGCAAAGCTCTGTTTAACACTTTGATTGCTGAAATCACACGGTATGTGTTTTCTACAGGTGACTAATATGCGTAAATCCACACTAGCGCAGCGGCTGAGAAAATACAGATCATTGTGACTCAGCACAGCCGTAATATTTTTCGAACGAAACGCATGTGTGGTGCACAACCGCGTGTAGAGCGGCAGCACGAATTTTTTAGGTTAAAAAAAAGATCGCAGTCGTCGAAAAAAAATCGCAGTCAAAGTGTTAAGAAGTATCACTTTTGTATTCTGGGTACTATGGTGTTGGCATATACAGAAGAGCCACAGCGAAGTTCGCACGATATATTTGTTTGAGTTGTTCTACCTACGAATTTTGAGAAATTTTAACTTGAATAACAGCAATTACATACTTCTCCGTATCAAAAGATTTATCTCTATTCTCTGCAGTGAAAATTTAATAGTTTTTATCGTTTTACTTTCAAAAATAGTTGACGTAAGTAAAGGAGTAGGTACAGTGTGTACACAGGCACCTACCGACGACGGTGTTATCAGCGCATTATCGGGAGCTTCCGTCTGCATGTTTGTGTGTTTGTAGTGCTCGTGTCGCCAACCAGAAACAACGGTTTACGAGAAATTACATGGAATTTTTCACAAAAATTCTTTGCCAGCCATGCTATAGATACTTGGCTACGGTAAAGATGATGATGACTTACGATTGCTACGCCAAGTCGCGTCGTAGCAAGAGCAAGCTGCAAAATAATTCACTCAAACAGTGTCTCGTCTAGGTCCAACTACTTGAAATCAAGAAAGATTATCGACATTAGTTAAGGTGCATTAAGTATTTATTATTCATACTAATTGTTGCCCTGCTGTCGTTAATTTTTTTGTTCGTCCTTTAGTGACTTAAAAATATTATCTTTCTTATGAACCAATCTATTTAAAAGCACTAACCGCACGACGACTACAGGATGCAAAAATTAATAGTATGGAATATATGAACACAATATGAACCCCGTTTAGTTTCAGTTGAAAGCGGTACGTCCTACGAGTAGCTCAACCAGAAGAAGGTCTCCAAAGGAACACACGTAACTTCACAGTCGATTAAAAAGGAATATGTGAATAAATCCCACGAAAGGCCATGCAGTTTCAGTTATTGTGCAAGGACATGATTGATCACCGAGTTGTAAAGTTGCTGTTAGAGCGAGTACACATTAGGCTTGTTGAAGCGCGCGCTTTAGTAATGCGCACTATTAAAACTCCAGGCCGATACATCCGTAGTCTGTACACGTTTAAACGTGTGTTTAACACTTTCATAGCCTATGACGTACATGTCCAACTATATGTCGTGCAGGCGGTGCGTGGCGGCGCGCCTCTGTATGTCGCACCGCAATAGCGGGGTAGTATATGCGAATTAAATTAAATATGCGCGTGTATTTAAATGTCTACAGATGTACATAGGTATCGGACCAAACCGTTTTTAATAGTATGTACATGGACAGCGGCTTTTGGCCGAAAGGTGTCATTTTCAGGAAGTTCATTGGACGCCTGTCAAACGACACCGCGCGCGCATGCGTCATCGGAACGTCGGCGTCATCGCTGACTCGGCTAATTTTAAATGTTTTTATCTATGTTAGTCTCTAAGAAATGTATTATATGGGCCCTAATTAACTTACCTTTTGTACACTTTATATTTTGCCTGTAATAATGTTATTATTATTATTAAAACGCGCGTTACCAAGGCACGCGCTTCAAAACGCCTAATGTGTATTCTCTGTTAGAGTCGGGAGATGGATGGCCCCGTCGTCGGGAGCTGGAACACGTCCCTCGAGAGCTTGTGCCGTGTCGCCAGTTACTGTAGCGTAAACTTGTCCGGAGTCTCGCTAAACTTACACTTTAGTAGGTACCTGCCTGGAAGACCCTAGTAGGGATAGGTAGGTAGGTGCTGTGTGTACGCCGTGCGCCGCGCCGTCCTTAGAACTTCTTTAGGATAGATTCAAACTCTTTAGAAAATACCGATAGGGTCCGGTTTCACTAGGAAAGGTTTAAATCAGCCGGAAATGGCTATGCACCTTTTGACTATAAACCTTTTGAAACTAATGATAGTCATGTTAATAACCATAAGGTTATTAACACAAAAGTCAGATACAACGGGATATTTTATGTAATATATGTAGATACTGCTGAAATCTTGCATAGGTACGTGAAGTTTTCGACCTGAAAATAACATTATAGTTTAGATGTAGATAGGTAATTTTTATAAGAAAAAAAACCAGCTTATGACCGTGTATCTCATATACCATGGTAGGTATATGTTTTGACGACCGATGTGGCGCGGTGGGCGAAGGTCCGCCTGCGACGCAAAAGGTCGCGGGTTCGATTCCCGCCTCGGAACAATTGTGTGTACGATCTGCAGATATTTGTTCCGGGTGTTCTGGTCGTTTTCTATGTATAATAAAAAATATCATGTATATAAAAAAATGCCATGATGTTAATGCTTGGCCAGATGTCGCTCAGTTTCGCACAGACATAGTATGTAAGTAATTTGTTGTTGTGCATAGCTTTACTTAAATATTGACATGTATCGAATCATATTATATTTAGACTTAAATAGGCAAATAACCATGTATTAGACATATAAGAGATGAACATGCTAGTGGTTTCTTTTTCACTTCTTCCACTAGTGGACAAAAAATTGAAATGAACAGTAAAATAATTTTATTTGATAATAATTTAATGTATAAAATATGACTTGTCTAAGTGCTTATTTTGTAAGCCTAAAGAAATATATGATTTTTTACTTTACTTTACTTTTACTTTACTATCTATCTATGTAATATATAGTATTATGTATATCAGTTATCTAGTACCCGTAACACAAGCTCTGCTTACCATGGGGCTAGATAATGCTGTGTGAATTGTCCAGCATTATTTATTTATTATTATTGTTTAATATTCATTTATTCTCAAAAGGCAAATAATAAACGTCACTTACATGAGAACAGTGTATTTCAGATACTATACTATGGTATATAGCGTGACTGTTTTTTGGGTAGAAAGTATCTAGCTATAATCTAGCTATAAGCTAAATACTTTCTAATTCTCTAGATACTGTTATTATTCCAGGTCCAAATCTTTATTTGTGCAAAATTTCAGCCCGATCCATTCAGTAGTTTTGACGATGTCTTCCACACAACTTTACGGCTGCACAAATTTTCTTTTTTTAATACAAGTAGGATGTGTAGTATATAGGTTCACCCAAACAGCTCTGTACAAAGGAGTTATTGTCTCAGGATCGATATCCAAACAGCGCCGCTATCAGCTTATCTCGCGGCTCCTTTCTTCTCGTTGTAAAGCCATAAGTGATGGCTGTGACCGTGGGAAGGCTAGGCTCAAACAAGGTCTAGGCTACGATCTTGACAATGCATGGGAACAAACTCATGCACCGCTCACATGTTGGTCGAGATATACCGAGCCTATCACTACATAAGTATGAAAAAAATTTATTCCCGCTGTCTGTCTGTCCCTATGGATGCTTAGATCTTTAAAACTACGCAACGGATTTTGATGCGGTATTTTTAATAGATAGAGTGATTAAAGAGGAAGGTTTATAAACTATTTGACACATAGATTTCCTCGTGGGTGAAGCTGCGGGGCGCAGCTAGTAACATATAAGCTAGATTCTTTTTATTCGGAAAAACGGTCATAAGCTAGTATCTCATATACCTTAGTATAGTATTTCATTAGTATCTCATATACCTTAGTATAGTATTTCATTAGTATCGCATATACCCTGTTCTCATGTAAGTGACGTTATATTAATTACTTGTGCTTTTGAGAATAAATGGATATTCAACATAATACCTAATGTTTCCGCATCAGTAGATATGATCATTAAACTTGCATCCCCTAAATATGATAGTTTTGTCATAATCACTACGCTTCGCAGGCGGTTGGTATTTGTTATTATTTATTTAATTAATTTTGATTATGATAACTTCATTATATTATCATTCCAACATAGTTTCCTATCGATTCCAACTATTTGATCAAATCAATCAATCAATGATTTGAAGTTTAATTACTGGTCGTGTCCCTATTTTATACTTTTGTGTAGGTACCTACAGACAATTTTGATTTTTAAATCGGGTGATAGGAACTATCAACAGCTGATAAGGCTCTGGTTACAGGTGGGTACCTATATGGTCCGATGCTACGTAGGTGTTGATAACAACACCTAATCCTTACTATACAAGGTGATGCGAGAATACCTATATCGAGGAAAGTTATACTCGCAAAGGACTGACGACCATAGTACTGTTTAATAGAGACCAGGGACTTTATGCTATCATTCAAGTAACTTTACTTAGTTATGTATCTCATTACCATGATCTCGTGTCCTTTGGAAGGCTTGCGTGGGGCCGAAGCCAACAGCACAGAGACCCTTTGAGAGAGTTAATCTAAAGGCGATGGGTACACATAGCGGGTATCATCCTCGGGTGCACAATATGATACACCCAAAGATGGTATCCGCCAGGTGTAGAGACTATTGCAAAGAAAAATGAAAGAAATGAAACCAGGCTATTGTGATGGATGGATGGACTGGGTAATCGGGCTATAGGGGAGATTGCGGACGTCTGCCATACACATAGTCTCATCCTAGCATATCTCATAGTATCTCGTTATGTTATTATTATATACAATAATATTTGTCATATTTTTTATAGAATATTTCTATATTTTGGTTATTATATTCATGTAGAAATGTTGGAAAAACTTCTTAATATCAGTATTTTCGTACCTACACCATTTATAAGTCCACATGTCTATATCTACTCAATTATCTTGTTTTAAAAAAAGTCGATTATATTGTCTCGAACTGACAAGTAGCTAATTTGATAAGATCTCTATGTACCTACCTCCTGAAGTACCTAAAGATTTAAAATTACTAACACGTTATCGCCTCGTTCGCAACAAACATAATTAGTATTCACGTGTTGATGAGTAAAATGGGAATTCCTAAATCGCCATATATCTGTTTATTGCCTCTTGAGACTGACACTAAAGATTTTATCACTCATGCCTTTTTAGATTGTGGATTGAATAAGTATATATCTCTATTTTCTTTATCTTCATTTTCATGGACTCAGCTATAACTAACTAAAGTTAAATTTTGAACAGACAGTATTTATTTATTTATTTTAAGGAAGGCCTACAGCTTAAATACATTTTAGTTTAATGATCTAATTAAATTAAATGTAAAGTACCTACTATTGCAATAAAATAAAAATGAATAATCCTTCCCACGTATAAACCTCTCTCAACACTGTTTTTCAGAGGAATAGAAACGATTAAGAAAACAAGCCTTATGCTTAATTTATCAAAAACAAACCTCTCTTTACTAATACAGCTCCTATAGAGATATCCTATTATACCAAGCCATGAAGGATATCCGTATACTTTGCCTTGACTAAAGTGACAAAAATAGTAGGTAGCCTAATTGACAGCTTTACTGGATAATCGTAAATCGCAAATACAATATCATGTCGAAATAATTACTGTCATACCTCGACACTTCTATCGTCTATACTGGATTAACAAACTTATCATCAACTTGTATCAAGTTAACTTCAACCTTAAGAAGGTTGTAATAAGTGTGATTGTTATGTTTGGCGAGGTATAGATAGCGTGGCAGAGATAGGACAGTGTTCACATCATATATCATAGTTATCAGTGGACAAACTCGGTAGCCAACAATTATTTTAGATTTTGTCACCACTATGGATTTTTGGGTGAAGTGTTTCGTATCTATGTATATCATCGCAGTAGGTGTTTTTATGCTTTAATTAAAACAAGCATTTACGTCACTTACGAGATTGATCACATGTGTTTTTTAACCATATCCGTAATCCGTAAGGCGTTGGACACTATTGTATCCTGTTTGAACGAAATGAAAATATAAGTTTTTCACTCATTATCACGCAATTATTAATATTTTAATTATATTTAAACTGTTGAAAGTAATACGAACCCTGAATCTTCTAGTTACACTGAACTCGTTATGACAAAAAAAGCAAATAAAATTTCTTCAAAAGGAGTACGCCAGGGTGCATCTGTAGGTCCTGTTCTGTTTATAAGTATCAGTTACGACAACAATGACGGAGAGAGTAGTTAGCAATCCAATAAAGGGATATATCTTATCAGTCGGTTTGTCTGTCGGTAGCAGCAGAGCCCGTAAGCTTATAATCCCAGTGCGATCGTGTATCCGATGTTATTAGTTTGAACATGTCATGGTGGAAGGGTGTACCACAACCACTAACTGCGTGATCTCATTTACAACGCCTTGCTTTGTCGTTCTTTAGAAAAATTAAATTTTCTAATAAAATCACGGATTTGATTTGTCATAAAACTCAACCCTCTGTTTAAGTTAAATGTGAAATTCGTACCTAATGGTAAATTTACTGGCATAACGCAACTTTTATTTTGATTCGATATTTATATTGAAGAGTGAATCATACATACCTCAAGGTATTTGACTTTTTCAAAACAGATGTGACATTCGGACTTTGGACGGACAGATAAAATCGCAACTTAGGGTTCTCGTTCACTATTTTGGTTGAGAGCCCTAAAAGAACATCAAAACTTATTCACGTGATAAAAATGGCAGTGTCACTGAAAATCAATATTTCAAAAAAGATAACACTAACTCAAATGACAACAAAATCAGATTGACATACAAGAAACTCTTAAAACTTTATATAAAGCTCTAAACCGATAAAGATAGGGTTGTAAATCGTAAGATGGCATAATTAGCTGTCGAGTCAATTATTATGGAAAAGTGGCTTGTCTCGGTGTAACGAAGTGATGGGCCGTCGACAACGCCAGGAGATAAATAAATAAGATGATACTTTCCGGTCCCGGGCTGGTTTGTGCCGAAAGCAGGTAATGGGCGACTACAGATGTCGCCGTATTACAAATTTTCTTTCGCTTCGTCGACATCCTCATCAGCTATCATAAGTCCACAGCTGAACGTGACTCCATCAATGACCCCAAGATATGTATATACCTATATATAATTATTTGTTAAGGTAAAAACAATCAAAATTACATATTGGTTAGATTTACCTTTAAGCTATGTTAGGTATAACTAGACACAGCGTTCTCACCTGTTTTAATAACATCTCCACGCGATGGAATATTGCTCTAAACTAAACACAGCGCTTCGCAGGCAGATAGTAGCAGTAAATGTGTTATTATGACACAGAAGAATGCTTTTTCGACATAGCCCTTTGTTTTCTTACTATCGATTCCAAGAGGACGTATTGGTTATCATAATCATTCCTATTTATTAGCTTCTCTGCTGCTTGGTTAATGTTATTTATTTTGTATGTATTTAAGCCTTCCTTAAAATAAATAAATAAATAATGCAAGCATACCAATCAAACATTTGTGTTCATTACATTGCTCTCTGAAGGTTCCATTATCCATTTCATTACGATTTTCTCAACTAAAAAGAGTTTATAAGTAGAGATTTTCCGTAGATGAAAATCACAAATTGACGAAATATTGGTAAGTCGAATTGTAGATTAGTCACAAGTTAGTTTCAGATTTTCAGTATTTGATCAATTCGGAACCGGTAACCCGATTTCCTTCTAAATGCAACAAAAAAAACGTGAACAACAAGTGCAATGTCACGATATCGAGATGGGTCGGTTTTTATGGCCGGGCTCCGATTATCTAAGCTCAGACTCAGGCGGGCTTCGAGCTGCTAATCATTTGGAGACATTTTGCTAATTTATGACTCACCTCTTGGTTATGATATTACTCATTTTTAACCGACTTAGAAGAAGTTGTGATTCTATCTTCGGCTGTATGTACGTTTTTTATGTATGTACATATGTTTGTCGATTTATCGGTTGATAATAATTATGGACGGACATTGATTTGATTAAATTAGAGATTTGGAAAATTCTTTCGCTAATACAATACAATACATAAATACTTTATTGTACACCAGATACAGATCATTACAAAAGACATTACATGCGATAAGTACAATGGGCGGCCTTATCGCTTAGAAGCGATCTCTACCAGGCAACCTTTAGGCTATTGTTTGAAGAATGATCCCGTGATCTTACTCATTTGAACTTACTTATTTATTTTACTATTACTTTTATCTATTTTTTTATTATCTATTTGATGTATACTATTAGTTTATTTGTATGAATGCAGGCGCCAGACATGTTTCCGTCCCCTCAAAAGCTTGTAAACGCAAGCCGTGGAAATAACAAGTGGAATGCACACGAGCCCACTTCCTAGCCTGACCAGAACCTTAAAGGGTGGGTTCCATTCACTTTTTAGAGTTCCGTCGGTCAGTGAGGCAAAACCACGCTTGTAGATTTTATGATTGGTGTAACAAGTAACTTTGAGTCAATAGAAATGTGCTCCAAAATTAATAAGCTATATTAAAAAAAAGAGTAAACATTAGAATTCTGTCTTTCTTTTGGTATTTTTAGTTGAGTTTTTTTCGATGATCGTTTTTGAGATATATCCTTCGGCCCATCAGCGTATACCAAAAGAATTTCATCAAAAAAATTCAAGCAAGCAGGAAGTAAAAAAATCTTCAAAATCAATTAAGGAATATTCAATACATGCCTACAATTCAATATTATATAGGTATACCAAAACACTTCGAGACAGGTAGTGACCACATTTTTTTATCTCACCTTTATCAGATAGTAAAGGAAAATTATATGAAGGTAATGGCTCATTAGGCATTACCCAAGTACGTTGCTATCAATAGGTATCACTACAGCAAAGCATGATACTATTGGTTATTAAGGTACCAGTCTTTATCAATGTTATTATTATTGCCTTGGGTAAAATCAGGAGAATCTAAGTATTGGGGTTGGTGTGAGATAGTTTTTTTTTGTGTTTTTTATTATTTAATTTATTTTGCGTTTAACAAGGAATAAAACGTGAAAGTAAATCGTGGACCATTTTTTTTAAGCCCGTGAAAAAACTAAGTTGCTCGGGCATTTGGGAAAAAAGCGATTAAAAAATAAATTCATACTTGTTTACAGGTAGGCCTTAGAATAAAACAAAGTTTTTATTCCGTAAATCAGTTCCCATCGGATATAAATAACCTTTAAACGCGGGCGAAACCTCGGGCATAAACTACTACTACATATCACCGCTCCTCAGAATGCAACCAATTTTAATTATGAATAGAAAATAAACCAGTAAGCGGATAGATACATCAGAATAGGCCAGGTTATAATGTACAGAACCATCACAAATTGTTCAGCCAATGTCCTGTCATATCGTTATCTCCTCAATTCGGAGGTAACATTATCCTGCGCTGTCCAGTTTTTGTTGACGTTGTAACAAGTTTGCGGTCGACCACGACACGCGTCCGTGTGACCATCGACATCAAATTATTTTTTTAAAACAAAAAAAAATTGAATTGGAGGTGGACGGTTTTTAAAACTTCTATAGTCTGATGAGTGCCACAGCGCCCTGTCTTCAGCTTGCCGCATCCAGCCTCTGCCTGCAGTCCTCGCAGGTCGTCATCCCACCTGGCCGGAGGTCGTCCTACACTACGGTTTTCGCTCATTAGGGGAGGCCTATGTCCAGCAGTGGACTACTATAGGCTGATGATGATAGTCTATAGCGGTTCGGAAGGACGTTGTCCTGTCCTACTAGTGACGACCGACTAGTCACGACGCCATCTATTGACTTCAATCGTAATTACAAAGTCGCCGTTGGGGTGTGTGTACTAGTGTGTAGGGACCTTATACCACATCGTATACTTTTTAAAGCGTGCGTTGTCAAAACTTCAAAACGCCTAATGTGCGTGCACACAGTCTTAGGATGGGTGCCTTTTCGGCAGAAATGCTCATTTTGTAAGCCTATAGAAATAAAGGATTTTGAATTAAAAATTGCGGATACCTATGTGTTAAATACAGAATCAGATCTATGTGACCTTAAGATCGCTTGGATTATGAAAAAAAATTTTTTACTACGACTATTACTATTCGTATTTAGTTTCATTGTCAGTGTTAAAACCCTTTCAAGGAACCTTATAAATGCGAAGAGCAACAATAGCTCTACCTCGTGCTGCTTGCGCGTGTCGTCCGGTTGGCCGTACGCCTACCTGATACTGTGAGAGACTCCTGTGGTTCTCTCTCTGGGGAGATCAAGAATGTGTGCTGAGATTCTAAAATGATAAAAGGGACAAAAAACTTTTAAAAGGCTAGGGAATAATGATGGCAAATCTTTTTAATGTCATCTTTGTGTCCTCTGTTTTGGTGTTTGGGCTTTAATAATAATGATAATCATTTATTGTAGACCACAGAAGAGTAAGAGATCTTATTTTACTTATTCTACGGTCCATAATAATATATACCTTACAACTAGCATACGTATAATATAAAACTATTTAATGAATAACACGCTATTTTATGGCTATGGTATGGCTATGGTATGGCTATGGTATGGCTATGGTATGGCTATGGTATGGCTATGGTATGGCTATGGTATGGCTATGGTATGGCTATGGTATGGCTATGGTATGGCTATGGTATGGCTATGGTATGGCTATGGTATGGCTATGGTATAGTGTTTAAAAGTTATGCTTATAAACGACTTATATTTTAACACTTTGACTGCTGAAAACGCATGGTATGAGTTTTCTACAAGTGACTAATTTGCGTAAATCCACACTAGCGCAGCGGCTGAGAAAATACAGATCTGTGTGACTCAGCAGAGCTGTAATATTTTTCGAACGAAACGCATGTAAAAAAAAGATCGTAGTCGTCGAAAAAAAACCGCAGTCAAAGTGTTAAAGGGATTCTTAAGTATGATATTGATTATCTAATACTACATTAAGGAACCTACTACAGACAAAACTGGACTTTACTTGGCTTCTTTGTATTGGCAATTGGCTATTGGCAATAATGTGTCTGGTGCACCACGTTGTATCCAGTTCATGGATTTTATGGAAAGGAGGCGTAGCTGCGTAGTTACAATAATAATTATTTATTTATTTATGTGTTATATATAAGTTTAGGAAAACTTGAAAACGACACTAACACATAAAACTTAAAACCTAGTTAATTATAAGTCGCACATTAGTGCGGTCGATATTAAAAAAACACCAGAGATTTTTCCCTCGAACAAAAATAACTGAAGCAACGAAGTAAAAATCGTTGCTTTAGTTTTTTTTTTGTTCGAGAAAGACATGAAAATAACAAACAATCTAAAGCTTATCTTCGTAATTAGATAAAGCAAATACTTTCAATTTTATCGAATTTACATCAATAAACTTACAAAGAAGAAATATAATTGATGGATGATATCTTTATTATATACATATAATTATTCTGTACCTGTGTTTGTCACACGTACAGAAAAATATCTAAGTAACCTAATTTCTCCTAAACGACTTCATCGATTTGGATGCGATTTTATGTGTTTTTTTAAGTCCTGGTTGGTTGGTTTGGACCTGCCTGATTTTCCAAATGCTCGTAAGCACGCGCTTCGAAACTCATAAATTAATGTAATGTGTAGTAATAATAATAATATAATAGTAATAATAATGTGTAAAGGGCCGTAAAGGGGCCTCTGTGCTGTTGGCTTCGGCCCCACGCAAGCCCTCCATAAGACCGGGTCACTTTATGGCCCGTGATCATGGAATTGAGAAACACATAATAATAGGTAATATTTATTAAAAACAACTTAGAGCTAAATAAATTACAGTAGCAGCTCGAAGGTCATCATTATCACAACTGAAACTTAATTTTATTGCATTTCCCAAGAAAGCAATGGAAACAGCTTTCACAATAGTACCCTATACACTCTTGTTTCTAATACAGATTTTTGTTTTGTATTTGCAGTTTTGTACAAACCGCGGGTCTCTAATACTATGTGATGTAGCTGAACTAAACCCGATAGCAGTGACCTTGCTCGGCGTTCGCAGCCGGCGTGAAGGCATGCTGCTAGATATGCAGATAGGCCACCGCAGACAGACAGGGGAGGAAATTGAACCTAGCGCCCTACATACGATTCAAACACTTGTGTTACATTACATATCTAAGATACAGGGACTTGTCTCTAAAGTGAAATATGCTAGGTGTTTACGCGTTAATTTAAATCATCTATTATGCAACTACATAATTTTATCACGATCATCATCAGCCTATGTTAGTCCACTGCTGGATATAGGCCTCCCCTGTCTTCAGCTTGACGCATATAGCATCTGACAGCAGTCTTTCGCAGGTCGTCATTCCACCTGATTGGAGGTTGACCTACGCTGCGTTTACCGAGTTGTGGTCTGCATCTGCACTCAAGAACACGTTTGTCGCGGTTGACGGTTCTTTGCGAGATATTATGGCCGGCCACTAAAGCTTGCTAATTCTTTGAGCTATGTCGATAACTTTGGTTCTCTGTGGGATGTATGCGTTGCGAATCCTATCCTTCAGAGAAACTCCGAGCAAATACATATACAGCTCATACTTTTATATTGTATCATATTCATCGTCATCTTTCGTAGCAGACGATTTCAAGCTGGAAACATTATTTTGTAGTCCCACACTGACCACAAAAATGTATATTTGTGTGGATTTCTGATATTGTAATTGTAAGTTTGCTAACCTGTCCCGACTCAAAGTTATTGACGTTTTCGACTGTTGTTTTGTGTAAAAAACGCACATAATATTCCGATTCACTGAACGTTTGACAGACGGCCCAGAGGATCTCAAACTTTTTAAATTGATAAATAACTTTTAAATTGTTTTTTAACTTTTGCCCTATCTATAGTTACCTACCTATCGCTCACTTGGTTCTTAGTTATACGGTTGGTACAGATCAGTTTACATACTTATCTACTACTATACCTGGTTACCAAAACTACAGTTATAGATTATGACAATCAGGAATATTGTCCTGGTTAATAGGACGACGATGGGTAGTCCTCCTGATAAAAAACTAGCATGATGATTCAAAGTAATTTATAGCTTTTATATATATTTATATTTATTTGAAGGAAAACCAGAGGCTTATCAACAACAGACTATCAAATTGATAAATACTTAAAAGCTTATCGAAGGTTTTCACGGTTAGATAATAGAATAATGCTTTACAAAGAAGACCGACCTGCAGTCAAAGTTTAATGAAAATATAATTTGTGATAAAAAAGTTTTAAGGTAAAAAAGTTTGGGCATCATTGGCACATCCGTTCACGCGACAGGTCGTGCTGTTTTGACAGCTCCCTGTGACGTGTGCTTTGTTCCAATCCAACATGGCGTTTATTCATGGCATTTATTCTGAGATAAAGACTCTCTTAGGTTCAAGCTCAGAAGAACTTTACTCACTGTGTTCATTTCAACAGTGACTGCTCGATGCACTCTTTGTCTCTTCCAGGAATTGTGCTCCTTCGGGAGTTGATTCGCTTAGTCTCGATTAGTGTTAAAGATAGTCGATTGTGATGTGATAGGTTTGACAGCGAAGGTTTCGTGGATTAAGTTTGAATAGAACGTTTAGCAATTCAATTTCTTATCTCTATTTATCCAAGGGTAGGATGAAAGGGACAAGGGGACAAGAATTCTATCGTTTTAGAATAAATTTATATAATAAATAAATAATGTTGGACAATCCACACAGCACCGTCTAGCTCCAATATAAGCTGAGCTTTTGTTACAGGTATTAATTAGATGACTGATACCTGACATGGATCGCAGCCCAGAACATTATCTGCAGATCGTACCTACACACAATTGTCCCGAGGCGGAAATCGAACCCGCAACCTCCTGCGTAGCAGGCGGACTTTCACCCACCGCGCCACAGAGTTCGTCGTAAATACTTACCTACGTAGGTAACGTGTAATAATTCTCATGTTGTAAGCTAGGTTAGACTAACCTCTCGAACATGGAGGGACACTTCACAATAGCGATGCATGTGATTATTTTTTTCATCGTCAATTTTTTCATCTTTCTTTTGCCACAATCGATTTTATTAACAACAGGTGTGCTAAATTTCGTTATTAAAAATTGATTTTAAACATAAATCATAGAAAGTTGATAGCGTGCCAAACCTTATAAAAAAGCTAGGTTTGACGATGTTATCTACTAGGATTATGACGTCATATCTCCAGACTTGGCCGAGAACAATCTGCGGCTGAATCGGTGGACGATGTGAAACGTTATCGCACGTCTAACTAATTCATTTAGATAATGCTGACACCTGAGATACACTATCAGTATGAAATAGGTAGCTATTTAAAATATGATTAATAGGATCCGCTGCATCAGATTTTAACTGTCATCATTTTTAATTTCCTGTCTTTCGCTTCCCTAAACACGCATTTATTAATTGCGTTTAAGTTTAGTTTTAGTTTATTTTGTTGAATAATTAAAAATATTTAATTAATTATTTAACAAAATTATGATATGTTGTTTGTGACTTTTTTCAATATAGCGTATAGTATAGTGCATGTGATGATTTTTAACTTCATTATTTCTGCTAGTGTTATTATTCTGTTGGGAATCCTACATATCAAGGTTTTGTTGAACAAGTAGTATGTTATTATTCTGTTGGGAATCCTACCTAGATAGAAGAAATCTAGTATCATCATCATCCTACATTATGTTAGTCCTCTGCTGTACATAGGCCTCCCCCAACGAGCGCCATAGCACCCTGTCTTCAGCTTGACGCATCCAGCATCTAACTGCAGTCTTTCGCAGGTCGTCATCCTACCTGATCGGAGGGCATCTTACTCCACTCAAGAACACGTTTGCCCCAGCGGCCGTCGTCGGTTCTTTGCGAGATATGGCCGGCCCACTGCCACTTCAGTTTGCTTTTTACTAGAAGAAATCTAGTATGATGTTAGCCAATATTTCTGTAGGTTCCCATTATAACATGAACATGCCATACATACTCTATGATATGTCAACCGTTCATTATCCTTACCCACGGTTATGGCAAACGTTTTTAAGCCTTATTGCTTTTAAGATAGGCACTTGGCTTGATTGCTAACAAGTTTATTGTAGGCGCCTACATTTTATGTGTTGTTCTGTAAGTTACGTTTCACATTGTTATCCACTTTCCTTATGGAGGTGGCCATGCAATGTCATGTGGCAAACGTTATTGTTGTTTCTTTTTTGTTAAGTGTATATATATATTTTGCCATGTTTGTAATATAAAGAATTGATCTCATATGGGAGTGACATAGTCACTTTGTGACAAAACTCCATCAATAACAAAAGATATAAAAAATAAAAAAATAAAAATAAGTTACGTTTTTGGTTTTAAAAGTATCATTGAAACTCATAACGAGGTTTTATTTACCTAAAGCGGGTAAGAGCTCACAATACTAACTTTATTCTTAGCTACAGGATATAGCTATCCTGTTACCAAATTCCATCCAAATCCCTTCAGCCGCATGATCGTGACAAACACACATAAACTTTCAATATAATTATGGTTTATTTTGCGGTTTTGTCAGATTTTTTTAGATTTGTTCGGGTACTTGTTATACGCTTTCGGGCAAGGATATGAAATAAGCACATGTTTGTAGTAAAATGTTTATATTTATATAGACTGGTATGGACCTAGCTACAGTCTAGAAATAAATAGACACCATGCTCGTATGACAGGGAAAATTGAACATTGGATTTGACTTAGAGTTGTGTTACTTTTTAATGTGACTAAGATCTAGAATCCTTGCTGTAGTTATACATTAGATATTTACAAAAATACAGCTTCCTGTCATAATAAAAAAAATCTATAGTCCTCTGATAGCTGAGACTAAGGCCTGTATTATTGAAGGTGGTTCAGTCATCTATCTCTCCTTGAGTAACGCTTTTATATATAATAAACGACACTCAAGCATGTATCTATGACTGAAATTCTTCCACTAGTGGAAGAAGTTCAGTTCACAAAAAATGTAGTAAGAAAACAGAATACCAAAAACACCACATTTCTTTTTTGATAATAATTAATAAAATTTGACTTCTCTAAGTGCTTATTTTGTAAGGCTAAAGAAATAAAGAAATTTGAATTTTGAATTATGAAGAAGCTTTCATAATACGGGCCTTAGGCTAGCTTCGGTGTCTTGAACAGCACGCAGTAGGTACGATGCCTTCCATCACGTCCACTGTCAGTGTGGAGAAGCGGTCATTTGATGTTCACACCGCAGTGTGATTATGATTACACAGATTACAGAACAAATGACCGCTTCTCTCCACAGACAGTCGACGTCGACGTGATCAGATCAGCCAACTGCCTGGTGGTCAAGGGGCTAAAGCTTTTAGTTATATATCAATTTATTACACTTTAGATTCAATTGACTTTTTCTGCGGTCCTTCTACAACAAACGCTCGCAAATAGTTGTTTTACAAATTTCACTCTCTGCTGAGTGTCTACTCATGTTTAAAAAGAAATATGTTTACATTATAAACTATTTGAGGATATACAAAATGTATATCATGTATATACAAAGTGTATATCTACGGTGGAAATGTATTAATGACTAAAAAAAAAAAAACTATTTCGTTAGGCCGCGTCCTACGCGAATTTTACGCGACCGCGAAGCGGCGGCGGCGGTTCATACATTGGCGAAGAAAAAATCTAGGCGTTTAGGCTTCGCAATCGCGACTCTATCGCCCACGAAAGATTGAGTGTTAGTGGAGAAAACGAATTGCTACAATTATAGAATATAGATATAAATTAATGTAATATAATTTATATCTATTATAATTTGTATCTCTCACATTAAACGCCTGTATACAAGTAAAGAAATCTTACAGAATAAAGTTACGTCTTCCTTTACAGCTACGATTAGAAACATTGGCACATTGCACCTTATCTTCTAACTTAATTATAAACGACTTAAAAACAAAAAAGTATTTATACATTCGTATTGAATTGGTATTTTGAAAAGGCGAATCTTAAAGTGGCTTTTATTTTGCTTGACAATGAGCCCTTTCCTTGCCGTGATACAGTATTTAGCATACTTTAGCTTACTAGTACAGAGTTCTTACAATCTGCGCTTTGAGGTAACTATTGACATGATTTGAGATAAGTTCACCAAGATTTCTCCCGACTACGACACTGATGTTGCCGTGTTTTGTTGCGCTTGTCGCTTCTCTAGGTACTGCGGGTTGCCCTGCTCTATCCTGCTCTCGAACAGCTGGTCGCCGTACGTGACCGGCCTCCTCGAGTCTCCGTGGTCTACCGCACCTATGAACACCTGGTCACTATACTGCTGCGGTTTCCCTTGATCCAGCTTTGCGCGTGATAGCAGTTCCTTGTAGTGCAGGTTTCGCTGTTGACTCTCCAGTAATGAGATCTGGTCTGCGAGATGTGGTGGTCGGACTTGACCTAGATGTGGTGGTTGGATCTGGTCGATATGCGTGATTCTGGCGAGCTGGTCGGCTCCGTACTGCAAGGAGCGGATTGCAGCGTTCTGGTCCAAGAACGAGTAGCCAGACGCTGGGAGCTGCTCCTCCGGCTTGGACCTGGACTGGTCTTCACCACGAATCTCCGGGACCTGGAATGGAGAGACGATTGTGAGATTAACTGCCTTTATACTGTTGTAAATTTAAATCTATGAGGATTCAGAATATATTATGTTTTTTATACATTCTTTGCTCTCGTGTTATATTTTTTTAGGACTTTAGTAACTACTATACTTACTATATACGAATAAAAATAAGCAAAATCTATCTCCTTGTCAAATTTCAGCCGGCGAGTAGTCAATATGCGAACTGATATAATTACTTTCGCATTGAGTAACAACAGTTATAGTATTCATTATATAAAGTAACTCATAATACATACTTTAGTTAGATAAACATCTGTCGAACTTAATCGATAATTTACTGAGCCAAAGAATGTTAAACCTGTATGGTATTTATTTAATCACTTGTTCAGACATATCATGATAATGGCTGTAAATATTTTATCGGAGTTGAAGAAAATAGACGGATTAGATTATTTGTAATTTTCGTTTTATTGCTGAAATCTATTAAAAATGTAAAGGAAAATCAGATAATTATTTTTGTTAATGTACTTATCTTGAGTAGAATCGTCAGTATTCTACTCGTTTTGATACACAGTTTAACCAAAATAATCGCCATTTTTGTATTTTTCTTGAAAATTACTATGCATGCCTGTCTACCTCCTCCTGTTTTGATATTTTGGTTTAAAACTTTTATATAAAATATTTTTTTTAGTATTTAAGTTATTTGTGGTCTTATTTCCTAGTTACCACTTTCACATACACCAGTTGATTTCATTGAACGGCAGATATACCATGCGATAATAATTTTGCAATGATGTTCCGAATTAAAACGTCGTGGGACCATTACAACCGTCATTGAGTCCCCAAAACAATGACGCATGTGACTTTTAACTAGGCGTAGTATCAATTTCTTATGTGGGCCATATTGTAATATCTATACAAAAAAGTAATGCTAAAAATACGTAATCGGTTTCGAAAATATGACAAAAATATCCAAAATTATAAGTATTAATACAACGGACATTTATCGCGTTTATTTACCTATTTTTCACGACGTTTCAACAGGAAAAATATTTAAAAAAATGTAATCCAAAAACTTTAAGGTGCTCTCTTGAAAGGTTGCTAAAATGCACTTACGACTCTGTTTGACGATTGCGAAGTTAGTCATTGGGCAAAATGGTGTGATATTCATTCGATAGTACCTACCTATCGGAATAGAAAGCATTTACCGATTTACGTAAATAAATCATAGGGATTTTAAAGATAACAGGTGATTTAGATATTTTAACCAGATTTTACTAGTTATCGACTGATTCATTAAAAAAGACTAATAGATATAATACTTTAGTCGTCAAGGGCAACACCGGGGCGATGCAAAAAAAGCAGCCCTGCATCCCCAATCGACATGCCCAGCGTGGGGATTGTGGCCCCCTAATAAGAGCCATAAAGCGCTTGTAAAGGAAGGCCTCATAGTCTAACTGTAGACTGGTATATTTTGTTGGTGTTGTTGTGGTTTTAAAATCAACGAAAGAAAAAAATACTAGACTTTTCTGGTATAAACCAGAATTCGCCTAGTTTTTTTTTGTTGAAAATTATACTAGGCTATTCTTGTAAAACGCAGAATCGCCTAGTTATTATATATCGCCGCATTCTTATTATCTAGGCAATCTTGTAGTCACGTAATAAAAAAACGTATAAGCGAGTGCGCGTTGAAATCTTTTCTATGAGTAATTTCTTCTAAAGTACCTCGTAAACATTTTTGACGACCGATGTGGCGCGGTGGGCGAAGGTCCGCCTGCGACGCAGGAGGTTGCGGGTTCGATTCCCGCCTCGGAACAAATGTGTGTACGTTCTGCAGATATTTGTTTCGGGTGTTCTGATCGTTTTCTATGTATAATAAAAAATATCTATCTATGTAATGTATTGTATTATGTATATCAGTTATCTAGTACCCATAACACAAGCTCTGCTTACCATGGGGCTAGATAATGCTGTGTGAATTGTCCAGCATTATTTATTTATTTATTAAGGTGGCCCGTAACGCCGGTCTGTACCCGGCTTTAGGTGCCTGAGACAGGAGTTTTCCGTTTCAATTCCCGCCTCGGGACCATTTTATCAAGACCAATAGTTTTATAGCTGTTTGTAGTTGGATTTATAGGGTTTTTTATTTTTGGAAACTCATTGTTTCAAAAAATTCGTTTCAGTCGTTAGAAAGTAGTTAAAAAAGAGGCTTTCGATTTTCTGTATACAATACAATACAAAAATGCTTTTTTGTACACCATATGCAGATCATTACAAAAAGACATTAAATGCGACAAGTTCAATGGGCGGCCTTATCGCTTAAAATTACCTTGTTAAGTAGAGATTACGCATTCTCACATGGTGGCGTTAGCAAAATGTGACTTTGAATTTTGATCAACGTTATCAATGAAAACGTATTTCCTGCATACCAGAGTAACATTTTTATCTTTATTAGTTTTGCAACATACTAAAAACTGTTACAGTTTCGCCAATATTACACAACGGCCTTTCGATAGCCATAATCATTAAAATAAGCTCTGGTGTGTTGAGTTAGAGTTTATTTTGGAGTGGTTCTTGTTTGGAGGTGTGCGCAGTGAAGTTCACAACGAGGCCGATGCGTACACGCATGTACAATTATAACTTTTAGTGAACTTTACGAAATAGGTATTATGTAGGTATTAAAATTTGTTGACGTTTTCGAATATTCTCTAAATGAATGGCAGATAAAAATTAGATAAGGGACTCGCGATACCGTGAACTTTTGCAAATGTCGTCGTCGCGACGTTTGCAAGTGTTCAGAGCCTCGCGGTATTCACTACCCAGAGCGTTAGCGAAGCTGAATGCGTATTCGGTACTCAATACAATACAATACAATACGAAAATACTTTAGTGTACACCAGATACAGAACATTATGAAAGATATTACATGTGACAAGTACAATGGGCGGCCTTATCGCTTAGAAGCTCTATCGTCACTCCTGATATACATAAAAATATCAAAGTGTTTAATTCCTTTAGACCTTTCAGGACTTTTTTATATTAATTATGGTACCGTTTAGTTCTAGTACACGGTGAAAATATTCTTAAAGCTAACGATATTATCTTGTCAACATCAAAATATTGTACCCATCCACGTTGGTATGGGAAGATGAGCGACTTGTTGAACCCGTATTAAAGTAAAGCCCATTTCAGTTTCAGTTTAGTTTCAGTTTATTTATTTCCACCGTAGGTACACAATGTTGCACTTGATGTCGTTTAATAGGTACTATTTTAAAAGATAAATTACATTTTTATTATAACACACACTAACCATATTTAAATATACATTTTTGAGCTTTTGTTTTTTTTCATTCACCACTCCATATTGTAATTCTGTATTCACATACCCAGTAGATAATGACGCTGCTCTAGAACCGCTCCTACTATTGCGTGAGCGCATGACATTGACATTCCAGCAACATGCTCACACCGAGGAAGTCAATGAGATGTATGACCGTACTTGAACCTATTATGCAGGTACCTAATATCGTGACCATGTAAAAATTGGTTCTCGATTCCGTGTCTATTTTTTTTGTTGAGCAAAAAAGTTTAATGATAGGTATGTTCATCAAGACAACCCAACACTGCCGTTCACTCTGAAAGACTTTCCTTTCACGTAATTTTAATTGGTATTTAAAATAATAATACGCAATCCTGGACTATTCACACAGCATCATCTAGCCACAAACGAAGCAGAGCTTGTGTTTTGTTAAAACTAAATAATGAAGATACAAGTGGAGAATGCTTCTGTTGGCAACCCCGCTAACGATATAATTCATTAATAAAGGTCAAAAACTAGATCTTATGACATTGAACGATTCATACCTGATCACGAATTGCTTGCTCAAATGATAAATGGGTAGTGTGAGTGGGTACTTCTCATGAACCAAAATATGTTTGTTCTTTGGAGAGTTTGGTTTGTGATATTATAAGTAAAAGGTACATTTTTTTTATTACTATATCTTAAGCGAACCAATTAAATCCCATATTCGAATGCACGTTTTTGTGCTGCGTGGTAGCGGTGTTGTATTAATGTGCGCAGAGTGTTAACCTGTCAACCAGGATGACTCACCAATTGCGTACAAAATCACGGGCCGTATGAAAATGAATGAATACATCATCATTTAATAATATCAAAAGTATGAAATCGCTGTAAGCGATAAGGCCGCCGATTGTGCCACTAGACTTAGTATTAAGAACCTTTATTATTATATTTTTTTCTATTGATGTTGCAATAAAGATATGTATATTGTATTGTATATATACACGTGTTGCAAATTTTAAACTACATTCAAAGTTATGTGAAACAGGGACAATCTACTGCGGTCAGAGAGATAAAGCAAGAATGTTGGAGCCGTGCCAATAATGCGGTTTCTCAACGAGCCATTGACCCCCGCTGGCAACACTGACGAATAGCGATATAACTACACAAACACGGGGTAATATCCACAATCAAATGATGGAAATGATCGCGGACAATTTGCAAACTGTACTTGTCACGTTTTTGCAATAAGGTGTAGTGAAGTAACTTCACAGTTATAGAGCCTAATTTTGATTGTGTGACCATAAGTGGTTTCTAATAAAACTTCTGAAACTATCATGGTTATTAACACTAAAGTTATTTAAAACGGGATATTTACCATGATTTGATTTTTATATATTGGAAAACTCAAAAATCAAATCATGGTAAATATCCCGTTTTAAATGACTTTAGTATAAGTGGTTTCTGTTTGCCTAAAAGACACTCCCAACTATAAAATTTAAAGTATCAATAAAATTTAGATTAAACTTTTATTGTAAAAGCAGAACATTTGACGACCTCTGTGTACTGCAACTTTGTATTAGTTGCCTAATGTGTACAAAGCTTAATGAAGTGATTTCTTCGTTCAACAACTTTTAGAATGTCCTCTTCAATTAATTATTTTTGTCACTAGATGTCAAATATTTGGGCACGTTTAACGAACGCCGAGACAAGGTCGATGTCGTAACAAACAACCGGTCGGTCTGGCTTTCTTACCTCAGCGGAGAGAGTGATCATGATTACTGTTCAACTACGATACTCCAGTTTTTTGCTGGTTACAGATTTCGGTTTTAACAGTAATTTAACCTTACCAATTATTTTAGAAGTTTACAAACATCATACTTAATCCTATTTTAGGTACTTTTCATGTGAAATAAGTAACTTGTAATTTTCTTTGACTTTGAACTGGTGGACCAGCTCTACCGTCAGTGTCCACGTCTCAGCTCCGTAGGTCATGACGGGTACTTATTAAATTTTCGTTATCAAGCAGAATTGCTGCCTAGCCTAGCAGGATCCTCTTGGCCTCCATCTCAAAATTGTTTTTAACTAACAGAAGCTGCCCAAGGTGGTATTCAGAAATAATTTCGAGAAGGTGGCCATGTACGATGACCGGTTTTGGATCAATGTGACTGAGACAAAAATTATAAAATTTTGTATCAAACAGTGTTGCATTAAATTAATTAGTTTTATCCAGCATACTTGGAGAGACATTTTAGTGAGATACATACTTTATTATATTTACATAGTTTTGGTATGTTAATAGAAAAAAGTAAATAAAATAGTTCAATAAACATCCAACAGAGCCAGTTCATCGGTGATTAGTTAATAACTTGAATATGCACGTAAACCAATGAACCTTTTCGAACAATTACAACCGTTGGTCTGACACGCACTTCCCGGACATACTGACATGTTGCAGGCTACAGAAGCTAACAGCTAGGTTACGCTTGCATGCAACAAATATTTCATTTTTTTTAAACTCACGCAATCCGAACCCATTATAATATAGCTATTCACAGATATTTGTCGTGTTTATTTACCTTTTTTATTTCAAACATTTTTAATAGAATAATTAGAAAATTAATGAGGTAGTAAGAAAAAGAAAAAGTTTCTAGTCATTTCTAATTTAATTTTTTTTTTTTTTTTTTTTTTTTTTAAGTTTGACGACATATGTGGCGCGTTGGGCGAAGGTCCGCCTGCGACGCAGGAGGTTGCGGGTTCGATTCCCGCCTCGGAATATTGTGTGTACGATCTGCAGATATTTGTTCCGGGTGTTCAGAATGCCGGTGGTCGTTTTCTATGTATAATAAAAAATACCTATCTATGTAATGTATTGTATTATGTATATCAGTCATCTAGTACCCATAACACAAGCTCTGCTTAGCTTGGGGCTAGATGATCCTGTGTGGATTGTCCAGCATTATTTATTTATTTATTATTATTATTTATTCTAATTGGGGTCATAATCCGCTGAAACGGTCTAAACAGCTACAACAGCAAAGTTATCAGCAATGTTCGCGGCGCGTGCGTGACGTGTGTACTCATATGTGTTGTTTTGTTTCCATTTCTCCTAGTTGCATCACAAGTGTGACTGATGTACAAAATATTACAATCACAACAGCGCTGGCTTATTGCTTAAACCTCTGTATAAAAATAAGAAAATATAAATAGACACTGGCTAGATGCTTGGTTGTTTCTTTACGCATTAGAATACGGAAATCCTTAGTCCAAGGTCACCGCTATAGCTTTCAGAATTAGAAAGAAGTGACAGGCAGGTCATATAGCTCGGAGAACTAATAACCGCTGGGGAGTTAAGAGGCCTCCGGAGGGACGAATTCTTCATACAAACGTAATACCAAAATGATTCCCAATTCAAGCATATTTCCACTATAATATTGTATTATTTTTATTTGAATAGTATTTATCTAGGTTCCTAAATAGTTTTTTATTCAAAATACTTACCTAAAATTAAATAAAAGCCAATCGCATTTTGCACATTTTTATGCGAAAATGGACAAGTTTTCTTGCTATTTGTTTCGTATTAAATATATCAATATCTTACGTGTTATTTATTAAGGAACATAGCTTATATTGTCTAGTTACCTACAGAATAACAATACTTTGTGAAGAATACAAAAAGTTTTCAGTCATAATTTTTGTATTACGGAACAAACCAAATTTTAAACGGCTAATATTGCTATCGCGTACGCATGGGGCGCGGCGCAAGGTTTAAACAGGGACAGCGATATTCGGAGCGATTTTTGCAAGCGAGGGTGCCGGACCCTTAAGTTTCTCGAGTGGTGCCCCAGTGCAACGCGAAGCGTGTTTGAAGACGATGGACCCGGCTAACTTCCACTCTCCGTACCTATTGCCCCGCCCTGCTTGGGTACCATTGTGTTTCTTACACATTACCTAGATAATAAGACCTACAAATGTACACAATGTTGCAATAAAATCAATCATATGGACCGATGATATAGTAGCGTTCGCACGGAGACGATGGATGGAGGCGGCTCAGGACCGCTATTCGTGGCGTCCTTTGGGGGAGTCCTATGTCCAGCCGTGGACTAATATAGGCTGATGATGATGTCCAGCAGTGGACGTGTATGGGCTGATATGATGATGAGATGCATGGTGGATGGCATATTATGAGTACTAGTAGTAAGGTAAAAATAATTGATATGGGCTAATGTTTCATGTGACCTAACATTTAAACACAAAAAAGATATTAGACCATGTAGACATTTTTCAAGCACAAGTCAGTGGTTATAATTACAACGCAGCTCATTTTTGGGTAAGTTGTTATGTGCTACATAATCTATAATCCGTCTCCGTATAATCTATAGTCCGGTCTATAATCTGTATTGTAGAATAACAACAAACATACAAATTAGATTGTTGCGAAATATCTTCCCGCGATTGTCTCACTTTTACTTTCGTTTAAAATTCGTAACAAGCAAAGCATTTTAAACCTTTACCTGCCTATTCTTTTTGACTAGATCTAAATTCTGTTTACCATTGGGGAAAACTTCTTAAGTGGAGACCACGATTCGGTAAACGTAGTGTACCCTCCAACCAGGTGGGATAACGACCTGCGAAAGACTGCAGGGAGATGCTGGATGAATCAAGCTGAAGACAGGGCGTTATGGCGCTCATTGGGGGAGGTCTATATCCAGCAGTGGACTGGACAGCATAGGCTGATGATGAAATGCCGAAACGTATCGACCTTAGACACCGAGCTATTTAAGACAAGATAAACCAAATACCTATTATCTTAGTTATTTAATATGAATGTAGAGGTAGTGCATATTTCTTGGTAAAGTAGCATTTTGTTCTCAATACCAATAATTAAAGTGTCTTTCTATGGATAATGGCAGGTCTTTAGAGCAGGTGCCCTAAATATTTCGCATGGTAAAATAATTGAACTCATTTTAATGATTGCGGTTTAAAGCGATACCTAGCTAGGTACTTTACATGGTATGGCAACATCCTATCTGTTAAGGATCCTTTATACATTCAGTT
This sequence comes from Eupithecia abbreviata, assembly GCA_943735965.1. Taxonomy (NCBI): domain Eukaryota; kingdom Metazoa; phylum Arthropoda; class Insecta; order Lepidoptera; family Geometridae; genus Eupithecia; species Eupithecia abbreviata. Next base: position 12,829,763 of record OX030980.1, read on the forward strand.
GGTGTTCCGTTTTATTTTATTTTATTTTTAAGTATTATTATTTTGTTGAAGCCGCATTTGCCATGATAACAAAAATATCCCCTCTCTTCTTTCTGGCACAACGAGTATAAACCCTCAAAATTAAATGTAAACCTAGCTTTACATTTAATTTTACAACGCTAAGAGGCGACGTGGAAGGCCCAGGATGAGATGGCGCGACGAGCTCGAGGTATATCTTCCATCATGGCCTGTTGCAGCGTTGGATCGCGAGGAGTGGAAGGAGAAAAGGGAGGCCTTTGCCCAGCAGTGGGACAGTAATGGCTTAAAATAAAATAATAAATAATAGCTTTACGTATAAAATGAAGTCGCTTCCGATGTCTGTTCGCTTAATATATCTTTTAACTACTCAACGGAGTTCAATGTAGTTTCAGTAGTGATTCAAGAGGAAGGTTTATAAACCGTTTGACACATAGAATTAGATGCAGGTGAAGCCGCGGGGCGCAGCTAGTAAATTATAAATTCCACAGAAGTGGTCACTTGTTAAGTATTTTCTGTTCCAGTAACCTTTAAGTTGATGTAGTGACGAGCAACTTGTGACACTGTATGATTTACGAGTTAGCACCATATTGCATTATGTACGTATATTAGCGTTTATATATGGAATATGATAGAATTGGGGATCCATATGTCGGCCAAGTCACTTAATGTTTGGACACCAAATTGTTGGTGAGTTTTGTTAATTGGCCAAAATAGGGTAAAGTCCGGATCGTCGCATTAGTAGTTCGGTGATACGTACTCCATTGGTTTCTTTTCTCCAAAATTAGCCTTTTGCTCCATTTTCATAACTGTTTTTCATAACTAGCTACGAAAAAGGCAATTTCCTTCACTGTTTCATAACTAGTTATTAAAATTGACCCTTTGTTCCCAACCTAGTATGGAATGGACCAAAATTTAGCTTATTTTCTAGGCTACGAATGTATTTATCCAATCAACACTTAATTGCGATTTTGTTGACAATACCACACGGTTTGTAAAGCTTCGGTAGTGTCATCAAGAACTCGTTTCTATGATCCTCTATGTAAAAAAAAATGATATTGTAATTTTTTTTGGTTCTGGCAGTGGGTAGGTAGCGAATGCCAGGCCATCCATCCGGAGTACACATCAGCAAACTCTTTCCTAATTCGACAACCGATGTGGCGCGGTGGGCGAAGTTCCGCCTGCGACGCAGGAGGTTGCGGGTTCGATTCCCGCCTCGGAACAAATGTGTGTACGATCTGCAGATATTTGTTTCGGGTGTTCTGGTCGTTTTCTATGTATAATAAAAAATATCTATCTATGTAATATATTGTATTATGTATATCAGTTATCTAGTACCCATAACACAAGCTCTGCTTACCATGGGGCTAGATAATGCTGTGTGAATTGTCCAGCATTATTTATTTATTTATTATAAAATAACACTATAAAATAGAAATTACTTTTCCTTTGAAAATGTAAAGAAAAGGTACTCACGTGAACATCAAAAGTGAACTGGTAGTTAGGATGCGAGTAGATATGATCAGTGGACCCCCTGGAGTAGTGCGCCACGCTGACGGGGTTGCTCCCGTGGTGGATCTTCGTCACCTTATAGGGCTCCGCCCCCTGCAGCTTCTTTAACTGCGCCCCTTGGAACACAAACGGCTGATAATGCTTCTTAGGGCTGATCTTAGTCAGGACTAACGAGGCCTTGTCTTCCGGTTTCTTGTACCCTGTGTATTCCTCTACGTTCTTGGGATAGAAACGTACGACTGGTGCCTCGAACGGTGGGTTTGTTTGCGTGTCTAGCCCTTGCGAGATCTTGTGTATTACCCGTTCTTTTTCTAGGTCTGGTAGTTTGGTGTCTGGGTCGTTGAGGTAGGCTAGGAGGGCGTCGTCCAGGGACTTGTAGGCGGCGTAGGCGTATTGTGGGCCCTTGGCGCCGGGGCCGGTGTTGTCGTAGTTGTTCTCTCGCGCGAACTTGAGCTGTGCCTCGGAGGCTGCGGAGTGCGGCGCGGCGTGCAAGTACCCGGGGTAGGGCCGCTCAGCGCCCGCTACGGAGACCAGCGCCGGGATCTGGAAACACAACACTTTTGTTATTCATTTAAGTTTTGTCGTTTCTGACACTTCGGACCCACCATTTGGAGATCTTAGGTAGCTAATTACTACATAGTATAAAACAAATTCGCTTCCCGCTGTCTGTCTGTCCCTATGTATGCTTACATCTTTAAAACCATGCAACGAATTTTTTATTAGATAGGGTGATTCAAGAGGAAGGTTTATAAACCATTTGACACATAGATTTCCACGCGGGCGAAGCCGCAGAGCGCAACTAGTATCTTTATAAACTCTTATCCTGTTAAGGGCGATGTGACGTCATAATTTTGCAATTAATAATGTCTACAAGAGTTACCAACATTATTTCTGTCCAGCCCAGCTCATTTATCACAAATCTATATATATATACTATATGATGACTATATGATTCATTTTCTTCACTTATTCATTCATTCGTTCATTTTATTTAAATTCAAATTAAATCCGTGAAATAAGGTGCTAATAATAAAATGTGCAAAAAACTGTCTTCATGCTTGTCGTTTCTTTCACGAGTGAACTTTCAAACTTCAGAACGGTTCGAATGACCTTGAAAAACGTGTGCGGAGCCGAAGGCAGAAGCTTGTTAAACCTCACACACAAATTATCCTACCACCATTCTAACTAGTACAAACTACTATAACTGTGTGTTGTGCAAAATGAACTCATTTAAATGATCAGGCAAAAAACTTTCCGCTAATTAAACACTTAACTGTGTACCTGAGTGTAGACAAAGGAAACTAGTCTTTATGGTTACGCGATAAGGGCCCATTAATCTTCGGAGAAAGTCGTCTTTATTTATACTTAGAATAAGGTTTAATGAAGGCAGTTGCAAAGTTGATTACGTCACTACGTTTGTACTGAAATAATAGTTCTTCGCACGTGGTTGTAAAGTATGAGATATTTCCCGAAGTAAATAAAGTTATAGATAGATAGATAGAAAATACTTATACCACAAAAAACAATACAGAAATAAATACTTAGAATAGAGAAAGTATAAAGGGCGGCCTTATCGCTGAGAGCGATCTCTTCCAACCTTAGGATAGAATGGACATGAAGGAACGATATAGACGGTAGCACTTTAACATTTAGATTTAAAAAAAAGAAAAAAAATACAATGCATACCATAATACCTACATTACAAACGAAGTTACGTGAAATAGGCAATTATATAATGATATTCGCACAGTAACCTAAGATGACACAGAAGATGGCCTAAAAGATAAGTTTTTCCAAAAGCGGGCATGAACAGAAAACAAATGTTTGTAAATAAACATAACGGAGGATGATCATCATTATTGACCCAGACTAGTCCACTGCTGGACAATGGACTCTATGTAGAGTGCTCTAGCGCCTGCTCTTAGCATACAGGATCTGTCCGCAGTCTCTCGCAGGTTGTGATCCCACCTGGCCGGAGCACGTCCTACACTAAAAACAAACCAAACACATATTTGACTTGTCTAAGTGCTTATTTTGTAAGCCTAAAGAAATAAATGCTTTTGACTTTGACTACGTTTGCCAAGTCACTCTCCACTCAAGATCACGTTCCAAAAACGTTATACCTCCACGGTAGTTTTGTATGGAGGTAAATTAAAATTCAAAGAGGTCTTCTTACTTTCAATTCCCGCGAAGTGTGTATAGTAGCAGTAATGGTGCATTGTAAGAAACTTTTGTATTGTACGGAGGATATTGTACAGTAACATACAATTACCATTTTAACGGCTCTTAAAACAACTGATAACATCGATTGGAAATGGGTTTTTGTTTGAAGTACAAAAGATCTTAATTACGGTACCTACTATTTGAACGGGTATTTATCGCGTTTATTTAACTATTATTCCCGACGTTTCAACAGGTTTACACACTGTCGTGGTCACGGGATGAAGTGAGGGTAGTTGGAAATAAACTAGCCCCCGCTTCGCAGAGGCGGTAACTCCAGTACTCCAGTCATCCTGTGACCACGACAGTGTGAACACCTGTTGAAACGTCGCAAATAATAGGCAAAAATAAAGGCGATAAACACCCTTTACAATAGTACTTGTAATTATGAGTTCTGATCGCGTAAGTTTAAAAACAAAAGATCTTAGCATAAAGGTTATGCCCTCGAGGTCCAAAACCACCTGTTTTCAAATCTCTGACTATGTCCAATAGATGAAATAAATAAACATTGAATTAGATGAGACTATCGCATGACCGTAGAGAGTGATAGAAGATGGCGGTGAAAAATAAAGAAAATATAAATATTCTCTACATCTCTACATAGTATAAAACAAAGTCGCTTCCCGCTGTCTGTCTGACCCTATGTATGATCTTTAAAGCTCGCAACGGATTATGATGCGGTTTTTTTTAAATAGAGGGGAAGGTTTATAAACCATTTGGCACATAGATTTCCACACGGGCAAAGCTGTGGGCCGCAGCTAGTATAAAGATAAATAAATATAGAGAGATAAAGATAAATAACAATTTTGCATGTATCATTTAACACCAAGGTCAAGGATGAGAATAGCAGAATGTAATGTATTTATTCTACCACCATTGCATAAAGTTATGATATTAATTAAGTAGGTACTTTTATGTAATGGTAATTTTATTCGATGAGCGCATTCTAGATCAAGGTTGCTATGATTAACATTTTGATATCATTAACATCATGATAATCAACCTATAATACTCCACTGTTGGACATAGGCCTCCCATAATAAGTGCTATAGCACCCTATCCATAGCTTGCCACATCCAGAATCTGCCTGCATCTTTCGCAGGTCGTCATCCAACCTCACGGAGGGCGTCCTATACTACGTTTGCCGAGTAGCGGTCTTCACTCAAGAACACGTTTACACCAGCGGCTGTCGGTTCTTCGCTGGCCCACTATCGGGTAAAACTGTGTATATAACACGTGTACCCCGGCTCGATATCCAGAATTAACTCAGTTCAAAATCTGTAGACGAATAACGTTCCTAGCTAATTTGGGTATCACGGACAGCCCCTTTTGCAGAGGGTGCATGAATGCAGAGGAGACGGCAGCGCATGTGCTTGTAGATTTCGACAGCGTAGCTTCTCAAAGACTGCATCACCTTGGGACACTGAGGACGCCTACGGAGGCATGCACCGGCATCAGCGAGCTGCTGGCCTTCCTGGAAGATATCGGGTGGTTAGACCAGCAGCCCCCCACCCGACTCGCAAAAAGGGCCCACCTGCGGCCAAGTTGCGGAAACCAGTCCAGAAACAAGAAAAACGTTCCTGGCGGGTTGTTGTGCTCGGCAGAGTAGCGTCGTGCTGCGTTCTTTTGAACGCAGCACGACGCTACTCTGTCGTGCTGCGTTTTTTACTACTAGAAGAAGACTAGGTTAATAAGGCATTTCTTTCTTTTTTACTAGCTAATAACCTTTATACTAACTAACGTAGACCACATCGACGCATGCATACCTTGATATTACTGGCTTCATTCAAAAGGCCCATAATGTAATGTTGGTCAAGGTACTTTAAAGATGTCTCTAGTGATTAAACTTGAAACATATTAATAATTTGGTCCTTGTTTGGGGGTTTTAATTATTGTGTGCTTCTATTTGTATTTTATTTGATTGTATGCCATGTAAGTATTGTTTTGTGTGCCTAATAAATAATTTTGGTGAGATTGGAAGGTATGAGATAAAATACCCGTGACTCCAATCTTGGTTTGATATTGTATTTACCTACTGAATTATTAATGAACATTAGATGAGCAGTAGGAACTCGGCATTATGTCACCTGCAGTGCGATGCAACTGGTTGTTATACAACATTTACCATAAAACTTTAATAAATAAAACGTTTATGCTAATCCTACTAATATTATAAAAGAGAAAGTTTGTATGTATGGATTATTACTCTTTCACACAAAAACTACTGATCGAATCGGGCTGAAATTTTGCATACAGGTAGTTCCAGGCCCGGAATAAAACATATACTTTTTATATTTATACGTCAGTCCCGCAGCTTTCCGCATATAGCAACTGCCTGCAGTCTTTTGCAGATCGTCATTCCACCTGGCCGGAGGACATCCTACACTACGTTTGCCGAGTCGCGGTCTCCACTCAAGAACACGTTTACCCTTATTAAAGAGTACCTAAATTATAAAAAAACAGATTATTATATTATTCTGTAAGGTAAACTAAAACACCGTACCTATCTATAAAGAGCATAGATCGTTATTAAAGAGCAATTATCTAAAAGTGACGGGAACAAGCCGCGACAACTTTCTTCAATAAATAATTATATTGATTGCACTTTCTGATGCCAGCGAACCTGTTGTGAGAATGGAAACAGTTTCCGAAAATTACATCACAATTTATGATAATTGTTGCGCTGGCTGTGTCAAGAGTTCCTAGGTTTTTTGGACACCTTTATCTGCTAGGTAGAGGAAGGTAACCTACCTTTTGGGTACCTACTCCCAGCTACTCCCTAGGCATCTTGTATCGACTTATCCGTTCGTCCCAATGGCTTCGGCCCAAACTAGTCTCAATCAGGAAAACTTATTCAATGCTGGTTTCGCTCATGATCGTCCCATTTTAAGATTTCTAACGGAAAAGTAGCCAAACGCCAATGCCTCACAATTATTGATTGATCGATTTAATAATTCACAAACTCATGGGTTTTATTTGTTTAATCGCAGAATCCTAATTAAATATAAAACAAAAATAACTGATGATTCCCGCCATCACATCATCTACCAATGAAAGTCCCTTCAAAATAGGTCCAGTTGTTTCTGAGATTAGTCAAAACAAACAGACAACGAACGAAAATTTCTATAGGAAGTGCAACATTTTCTATGTATAATGTACTTACCAATAAGCCCAACATTGTAAACATTGTCACCCCTCTACCTCAGCCAATATAGGGATGTGCACTTCACTCATAAAACATAGATATCGATAAAGTTTAAACTTGAATTCGGAGCGCGAGTAACCGACGCCAGCGCGTTCTAAAGAATGACGGTTAACAAACAAGCGGCCCGCGAGGAATATTACACTTTTTATGCAAGTGACCACCGCAGGCAATGTCGTCGCAGAGGCGGAGCGATGAGCGGTTGTCACTAAATCTGTTCTAATTATTGCTATTTGTGTCATAATAATCGATTAAAGAATGAATAGTAGATACTTTTGAAGATAATTAAGTACATAAAAAATCATTAGAATGGTGATAAATTTGAAATACCTATAGCAGACATTCACATCTTATACATTATTGATCATTAGAAATATTTATTTCCAAAATGTATGATATGATTACCGTCTTCATGCCGCCATGTTATGTAAAATAATGGGTATGTAAATTTCAGTATTTCGATTATTATCGAAATACTGAAATAAAGTTCTATTAAGCAATATGATATTTTCTTAATCTAAAATTTAAGAAAAATATATACTTTACCTAATGCCCTCAATGCCTGTCGTACCTTCGTACGTTTTGATAGAAAACTACAAGTGTAGTTCGCGTCGCTGCCCGCTGCTCGCTGAGCTCACGCAATATGTCCTCTACCTAACCCAAACTGCCTAAACTCTTTACTCTAATTTATATAACTCAAAGGAAGTACCTGATGGCTTTACAAGATGGTTTCCCAAAGTTAACTGTCGCAACTTGAATTTTAAATATTGGTTTTGTAAGTAGTTGTGAAAATGCGTTTTCTTGTGTAATTTTGTTTTATTGCCTCTAACTCGCGCATTATTTAGTCTTACAATGATTGTTTGACCCACTCTCTAGTAGTCCAGTAGTAAAATTCGTGAAATATTGTCTGGTAGGTACCTAATAAAATAACCTAATCACTTTACCTAACAATGTTGTTAATTTTGTTTGAAATTCATATTTCTTTTCTGAGCTAACCAACCAATTATAGACAGAAAGCAAAATAATTAAAATTTGTTTCAGTCTGTTTGTCAGAGGCATTTTGTGTTGCTAATGACGTCAACCATTCATTATCATTGGCCTAATACTAGTCCACGGCTGGACATAGATCTGCATGAGCATCATAGCACCTTTACTTGGACTTGCTGTATCCAGAATCGACCTCCAGTCTCTTGCAGGTCGTCTTCCCACCATTTACTTCAGTCATTTATAAGGTTAATCTTTCTTCGCTACTTACCACCACTTGAATGCTCTATTGTTACTTTTACGGGTACTTTAGGGCACAATCTGATTACAAGGTAGGCTATAAGACTAGGCTATGCTATAATAACAAGATTTATAATGTGCACTATGTTATTAAGGTAACTTATCGGGTACGCCTCTCATTCAGAGCGGATGTCGAAAACTCTTGTGTGGAAACGTGAGCTTAGCACTGAGTGGACTACATTTTGGGCCAGGTGACTAGAGCCTATAAAAGGCGTGTGAATTTTTATACGGCGAAGCAGATAAGCGTTGAAATTGGTCCTTATTATGTAGGCTTTAATAAGATGGATTACATAGACCTCCCGTAATGATCCGTGACCTTTATTCAGCTTGCAAGCCTGCAGTCGTTCGTAGATCGTCATCCCACCCGGCCGTAGGGCATCCTACACTACGTTTGCCGAGTCGCGGTCTCCATTCAAGAACACTTTTACCCCAGCGGTTATCGGTTCTTCGCGATATATGTCCGGCCCACTGCCGCTAAAGCTTCTTACAAAAGGCAAAACTTAAATAGAGCTTTAATATAAGTAATCATACCTTGGTTGGCTACGCACGAAAAAAAATGCTAAGAAGCTACCAAAAAGCCTAGGCCCTCAATTCAACGTTGCTGTAGGTAGAGTTTATTTGTTTTACCAATTTTCTTTCAAAATCCTTCGTGACTTTTGCACAGGCATGACAATGGCATGGCTTCAACCCCTACATCCCATATTTTCCCAGGATAAAAGTAATCTTTAACCAGGTAATTCAATTCGGGTTAGACTATGACTAAAAAAAAACTGATCCATTTAGTAAGTATAACATTCTAGAGTCCACAAGTTGGTATGTCGATTGGTACATTAAGTTGCTTATATTGAAGGTTGCCTTGTTGCCAATGACGATGGATTAATTAATATTTTATGAGTCGCTGATGAAAGTATTGTTATTCATTGGAATACCTAGTGCTAGAGGTAGCACATGTCATGTTATTTCCTTTAACATGATTATAATGGTAAGTATGTGAATTGTTATTGTGGCGTATAGTTTAGTAGACAGACAGGTGAGATAGGCGGTAGGCATTTATTGGTCACTACTTTTGATTTTCTTTTGATGGGTTGAACTGAAGAACAATGTTTTTTAAATCTATATCTATGTATACAAAAATGAATCCCCACTAAGATACTGCACCTAAGAACTAACCTGTATGGATAAAATTACAATAAATTATATGAATAAATGAATAAAATAAGCAAATGTTAACGTTTAACCGTTGCATGATAAAGGTTTTTAGGATGAGTTACCTAATTATTATGATAATCGGAAGATAAATGATTGCTCATAATGAACAATATCCGACGCGTCCGTTTGTTTGTATCTGACTTCATAATGCTATCTATAAACACCCGCATGCCTGCTAGACTCATATCATTGTACATTATCTAAATACTTTCATCATGAGCCTCCATTAGACATTATGCCTCGAACTTAGGGATTTTATCTGAGAGTACCTATAATAAGAATAATAATCATTTATTTCAGACCATACAAAAGTAACAGATCTTATTTAACTAATTCTACGATCCATAGTTATTACCTTCCAACTAGCAAACATAAAATATAAAAATGCACTTTTTGGTGATTACAGCGACAGCATGTCGAAGGCATAAATTACGCCTGATTACGCTGCGTAATCAGGGTGTCAGCTGACGTGTACGTGTGGCGGTGTGCGGCGGCGGTGCAGGCTATACCTAGCGGTGGATAAAATCCACTGACACTATCTTAGAGCTGTTATAATGAAGTCGCATGGATTTCAATTATCTAAGCTTGTGCCATTCACCTCTGTCATCACAGTGTCGCAGCGAGAGTAAGCGCTTTGAAATGTCGCGACTTTACATAGTTCGACGTAGACTACCTTACCGTAGCTCGTCTACGTCGAGTCGGGCCCGCTACCAGGGCTTACCTTATTAATAAACGAGATAATGCACCGTTTTATCGCTCTTGAAGTGGAGAAGCGCATTATAGCTCGCTCGCACTACTTCAGACTTCAACACACGATATGGAACACCATTCATCCAACGCATGCATTGACGCCCCGGATAGTGTCCTACGCGAAGCTTACCCACTGCTTCGCACGTATTTTCCTGGGATATAACGTAGCCTTTATGTTTCGATAGGTCTAAAATACCTATGTTCAGTTTCACTCTAATCTGTTAAGTTGTTTTAGTGTTATAATATTGACTCAAACATTTTCTTATACCATCGTCTTAATGAGTCATAGGTATTAATAGGAGTTCATCATTTCAGTTCCTTACCTAACCTTCAAGCAAATGTCCTAAGATGGCGTCATTTCAAAGAGGATCAAATGACGTAGGGTTTTTGTGGTTTTTAGTCTGCATCAAATGGACCTCCGATCCCCATGTAGCTTTGTTCCGCAATTAATCATGTTTTGATTTAGGCGAATATTTTTAAATGATTTTGGCCGTTTTAAACTGCCATGCTCTTGTAGAAAATTCTCTAGTGTTTCGATGATATATAAGTAAAATCAACTATTTAAAAATTAGTCATGTAGGTCGTGCTGGAGGATATATAGGAAGAGCTCACCTCTACGTGCGCGGGCGCAGGCGTGCGAGTATGATCGCAGAGCTAAGGTTGGAGTCACGAGCAGCCTTCGCTGCGGATTATGAAAGAGTGCTATTGTTACGGTCTAAAGAACTTTTGAGGATACTTATGGTAAGGAAGTACCTACCTAATTAATTTCCATCTACTCTTGTCTGACTGTTTGTTTGTTACCATTTCACAAATTAACTTAAATTATGTAAGCATTATTTTTGTTCTACAATAAACGATTTATTTATTATTTTTATTCATGAAGGACTCCTAACAAAAAGTGGAAGCATACGAAATAACAGAATAGAGTGCCATAGCATCAAAAATGAAAGGTCGATTAAAGAATTAATTAGTCTTGTGCAAATAAATATATTGTCTTTGTCTAAACGGTGGACTTAATCAAACTAACAAATTGTAACAGCTCTAAGACCTTCGCAATTTCAAAGTTAAGACCATCGATTAGGGTCGCTCCCCATTTATCAACGCAGAATTAGTTTTAAAAAAACTATTTTGCTAACCAATTTGCTACGGACAAACTAAAATGACATGAACTTATGCTAAAAATGGACAGGCTTCCAATTTCAATTTAATCGACCAGTTGGGCGTTGACGACCTGCGAAAGACTGCGGTAGATGCTGGATGCGGCAAGCTGAAGACAGGGCGCTATGGCGCTCATTGGGGGAGGCCTATGTCCAGCAATGGACTGCTATAGGCTGATGATGGTTATGATGATTCTTAAATAAGTATCGGTTAAATTAAATAATCATTGTAATGGACCGTTTCTGACTCACTGAACCTTTGCTGAGATTGCGTCGATAAATATAGCTCCCCCTAGGCCCCGCTGCTTCAACTATGCCCGGCGGTCATGTGGCCCCATCGGCCGGTAATTATAAATTCACATTTGATTACCATTACCATGGCCGTATCGTTGGCGTTTCTGGGCTTTCTCATGGTTAGGTTTCCGCCTGAGAATAGGGTGGCCTCGATTGGATTGTTAAAATATTTGCACGGTCTAACAATTAATACTAGCATCGCTATATACACATTTTCAAGTTTTACAAGTTGTTAATTATTTTGCATATCATCATTATCATTTATATGTATACCGACTTGTCCCACGCACCAAAACAAATAGACCCAGCACCTACGAATAAATAATCCCAGCACAGGAATTGTTGTCTTGGTTAGATAAATATTACTTAGACAAAATGGCATCGTATCATCATATTGCGTAAATTATTCAAGTGTTGTAATAAACTGACTTCAAAGACCTGATTAATGTAAATGAGTTTGGAAATAAGAGATCCCAGAATGTGAGAAACAATGTGTATGCACCTGGCCCTCAAATTGTTTTACATTCAGATGTTCTTACAAAAAAACTATTATAGGCCTCCATTCTGATGTGACTCCTTACTTGTGGTCTCACGCTAATCTCATCCAGGTTCGCTTTGCTCTATCAAAGGAATTATAAAAAAAACACATTTTATAAAAACTTAATTACACAAAACTTACAGCCACTTACAGCCCAAAATCACCCATAGATTACACTTTACTGAAAAATTATTCGTTTCTTTATATATTTTTAGGCTGTATTTAGAATTACCACTGCAAGGCAAAGGCTTCCCAAAGTTTCTTCCCGTTTTGTTCGCTCTCATAAAATATTTATTGTCGCTAAGAAATAAGCTTCTTATTACGGTAATATGTAAAAAAATCCTCTAATTCTACCCTCCAGGCCGAGGGGGTGGTGAGGGCGGGAGGGGCGGGGGCCGATCCATCACCGCTGTCACATGCCATTAGCTGGGCCTACGGTACGGGAGGAGAGAAAGTTGAAAGTACTATACCCTAAGTTCTATATTGGTGTTGTTATTTTCTCCTGTTGATCCGTGAGTCTGTCTGTTCGTAATTGCTGTTGCGATTGCATTTCGTTATTGCTGTCAATATTTTATCATTTAATTTTAAAGAAATACTGTAGATACCTACGTAGATGTACAAGTAACAGCAATCACAATTATTACAAACACGATGCCGACCCTTGTTCGTTTAAAGTCAGATTCTGCTTAGGTCAGATTCTGTTAACGACAGATATATAGATAGAAAACACTTAACCACACAAAACAGAAAACAATACAGAAATACACAATAGAATAAAGGAAGTATAAAGGGCGAACAGATTTGCTTTACGTCAGATTCTATTTAGGACAGTACAGATTCTCTAATCGCCTTATATTATATGGCGATTTGTGAGCGATTTCAAAGTGAGGCGCGTTTTAAAATCGCAAATCGCCAGTGTGACCAGGCTTTAAAAGTTCCTTTACAGCGAATATATCTATTAGTAGCATTTATTTACGCTAGCTTGAGAGTGGAGGCGCGCCGTGAAATGAAGGCCTTAGAGCCCTCATTTGAGTGAAATGAAGGCCTTAAGCCCTCATTTCACAGGTATGCGGCGTTGGCACTAACATTACTAAACTAACATTATATCTGTCATTCGATATGCAAATTATAACTACGAGTTGGGAGATGTGGAAACACATTTTGTATATAGCCTCGTTTGAGCAATGTTACGAGGCACCTGAGCAATATTTTATGTGTAAATGTTTAATAGTGAGAAAAAGCAATCGATAATCGCATCTGTAGAGCTTCTAAATTCGATAAATAATAATGAGTAGTAACTTAAATATCAACGTTATTAATTTTTAAGTAATGTTTTTACGTCTAGACAAGACAGCAAGTACTCTTAAATTTGATAAATAATAATAGGTAACATTTAAATAACAAAGTTATGAATTTTCAAATAATGTTTCTAGGTCTAGACAAGAGAACAAGTTTAATTTCTATTACAAAGGCGCAGTAATTTTATTGATGCTTAATAGACCAAACCGTGTTATTAACAAACATTATGTTATTTGCCACTTATTTAGTGCTTAATTACGCATTAAAGTTGTTTCCTTACCCACAAATGTTAATTGCTATTTGGCAAGAAAATTAATCTCCCAAGTCAAATACTTAGTTACTGTTACTGAGATATACTTTACCTTCTACTGTTGTTACTATAACTACTATTAGTTATTTCATGAAACTATTTCATTTTTGGTACTTAGTTCGACTGACGACCATTTAGTTGTCCTAATAATTTATCGATTCGATTGTTTATGACAATCGATTTTGTTTATGGAGAAGCTGTAGTACCTAATCGATTTTGTTATAGTTTCTCAACATTTTGTATTATATAACTAGGTACAGACTATATTCACGCGTCTAAATGACTTCATTTTTAGAATCAGAATGTGGCATTACGCGTTTTTTCGTTATAAGGTTACAAGAAGACAGATCGAGTTACGAGTACTGTGCTAAGCTATAATTTAAAAAAAAATTCAATACTTTACGAAAAATCATCTAGAAATAATTTTCGTTACATAACTACATAATAAGTAGCCGACATATTATGTTGGCTCGATAATAATCGAAACGTTCGTAAGTCCCCATTTTTCGAGCCGACAGATTCGCATCTTTACCTTCAAATGTAACTTGTGTCTGCTGAGAAAGACTTCGTTTTGTCATAAAGTTTTCATTCACTCACTTGTCAAAAAAAAGGGAGTGTAAGTAGGTATATATAAAAAAACCGTGGTCATTATAGTATTATTATATCTGTGCTATAACCACTATTATAATATTCTCTGCTTTACCCGTGAAGTGTTTTTGTTATAAATACAAGGCTACCTATTGACCATTTGCATCAAATCCAAAATAGAGTATTTTGAAGGTCCTCCAACACATTGCGAAATGTGAAATGTCAATGGAAGCCCATTGGAATAAGACTGTAGTAAATAAATATCGAGGCCGAAGGAACGATTTAAACTTATAGACTACATCGAATTTTTTATAGTTTCTGTCCGCGGTTTCGCATGTATTGTTTCTATGGATATGTTGTTTTTTATCCCACGGGAGCTGATTTATGGGATAAAAAGTAGTCTATATATTTGATTCCAGTCCTAGAACTATCTGTATGGTTGGCTATTTTTATCCCATGAATCAGTTACCTTGGGATAGAAATACTCTTTAAACGTTTCCGTAGAAAGAAACAATGCTTGGGAAACAAAAACTTTTAGAGGCCTGTTGAGTTATTTTTAATTGGTATTGTACTTAAATAAGCTCGAGTTAAGACAATCGACGTATGTAAAACTTATGTGTTAAATAAAAAACTTTGAAAAATAACATAATACAAAACAGTGAGACAGAGCAGGCTCCAACAATATATTTAAAAAATACTTTCCTCCCCCTGTACTGTGCGAATCTCTCTCAAATAAACGTGTAGGAGTAGTAGGTAAACAGCAAATATCTTCATCCGGCTAGTTATGCTTCTCCAGTGGACCTGCTGTGACCATCACTACCCTTAGATATTGGGTAGAGAGCAGAAAGGCCAGGCGCAATACCGCCTACCTAGCCTTTGTGCACCCTACCTATTTGCTACTATATACACGGTACCCACCGTAAAATATATAATACTAGCGCCCCGCCCCGGCTTCGCACGATTTTCGATATATTTATACATATACACCTTCCTCTTGAATCACTCTATCTATTTAAACAATCCGTTGCGTGGTTCTAAAGATCTAAGCTCATAGGGACAGACAGACAGCGGAAAGCGACTTTGCTTTATGCTATGTAGTGATAACACAGTACTAATTAAGGAAAGCCATATTTAAAAAAAAATGTTTTTAAATTGGACCAAAATCACCTCATTTCGTCTTGTTGTATTCATTCACGTAAGCTAGTTATTTCTCGACCGGTCACATATTTTATAATTTTTATAAAGTATTGTTTTTTATATACATAAGTGTGAGTGGTTATAGAAGAAACCTTCATCTTTGTACACTGCTGTATGCAATGGTGAGGGTCATTGAATAAGTACATCTCATCCGCCCCTAACTGAAAAGTCCAGTGATCCGTCGAATTACCGGTTTTATGTTAAATCTGCGGCTAAATCTTCCCTTATCGAGCCGCACCCCATCGAATTACAAGTTTAAATATTTTCAAGCCGAGGGTGCCCGAGCGCTGATTTTATTACTTACCCACTTGTCAGGGGATGATGGGATATGTAATGTGGAATTAATAAAAAATAAACCAAGATGGCAGCCATGTTTCATTATAAATGGTGATTTTGAAATCTTATAATGTTGATGGGCCTACAATCACGTATTACTTGATAAAATGAAATTGATTCATAGTTTTTGGTAAAAATAGGTTTCGTGCGTACATTTACCGACAACCACTGGGGCAAACGTGTTCTTGAGTGGAGACCACGACACGGTAAAAATAGTGTAGGACGCCCTCCAGGCAGGTGGGATGACCTGCGTAAGACTGCAGGTAGATGCTGGATACGTCAAGCTGAAGACAGGGCGCTGTGGCGCTCATTGTGGGAGGCCTATGTCCAGACTAACATAGGCTGATGATGTGATGTGATGTGTGTAGGGTGTGTATGTATACATTTTACTCTTAGGTACTCATTTAAAATAAATTTGATTATCTAACTACGTTCTGTGCTTGTGTTTATTTCTGTGGGTACTTGTAGCGGAAGCTGTGTAAAGATTCAAAGTCAATCCATCACAGGTGGTCGTCGGCGGAGTTTCGGCGTGTACGACATAGACACCTGTCAAAAACTTTGAACAGCCGTTTAGAACTTACTCTCTACGTTGAGGCGTGGTCTTTGGTTAAGTACGAGTATTATAGGTTCGAATGAGCGAATAAACTCAATCTTAATCAATATAATATAGACCATAAAAGGCCACAATGCTAAGTGATATAACTTTGTGATATAATGTAGCTTCTCGCTGTCTGTCTGCCCCTATGCTCTGTATGCTTAATGCGGTTTTTTTAACGGATAGATTCAAGAGGAAGGTTTGTAAACTATTTGACACATAGATTTCCACGCGAGCGAAGTCGCGGGGCGCAGCTAAATAAATACTTTTAGCGTAATCATCATCATCACCAATTCAGCATATGTTAGTCCCCTGCTAGACAGGCTTCGCCCAATGAGCGCCATAGCGGCCGAAGGGCGTCCTACACTACGTTTGCCGAGTTGCGGTCTCCAATCAAGAACACGTTTACCCCAGCGGTTAGCGTAATACAATACAATAGCAAAATCCGGCATTTTTTCATGTTCTCCGATATAAGCAATATCCATCCACTTCTATTCACGTCACCACGTGCGAGTTCCCGAATCTGCGGAATATCTGCGGAGTGATGGATCACCGGGAATTATCCCATTCTGCGGACCTGGGAGCTGGAGTGACATTTTTGTTGGAGTTTTTTGTACACGTCAACGAAGTAACGAAGGAAATTGAGATTTTGGACGGTTCTAAACAAATTATTATTCAGTGAGGTAAATGAATGAGAAGTTTGGCAAAAAATCAAAGTGATCACTTTGATTCCTAGTTTTACTTATGTTATTTGAATTTTGTGACGTAATCCAAGAGTCCTGTAGAGAAATAAAGCACTTAGATGTTTGTAGACACCCTCTATGGCTTGTTTAGGGATTTTTTTTAATCATATTTATTGTTAAGGACTTTTACTTCGCAAAACTATGCCAGTCCTATCATAATAACCTAAACTTATAAATAACTAACAAACAAAACAATTTTCAGATGCTCCCGTATAATACGTACCGACATAATACAAAAATGTGACTTTTTCACTGCATCCTAGCAGTGCGTAAAACTCTTAATTTACTTGGATATTAATATACTTATTACTTATTAAATAAGGTAAATAATACGATCTTTGCGCCTCTTGTGCCGATTTGTGCCAGCCGGATCCACTGTATCCTATGGCCTTTACAGAGCCCTCAGACCATCGAGCAAAGTCTACCTCTAGAGTCCGTTTTAATAACAATACTAAGCAAAGTATTTCAGTAGCAGTGGCTACCTACCCCTCGGTAGGTGCAGGATCCGCAGTAGCCTCGATCCATCAAGCTGTCAGCGGTCGCCCGTGCCGCGTACATTGTTTACGATTTCTGTACCGAATGTCACTTCTGACGGCTTTATAACTTGCTTTTATTTCTATTTCAACCTATTTCTGAATAAAAATGTAAAGAGAAATGCACGTCTAAAGATTTACATTGTGTTCGTCGCGTTAATGTTCTGAATTGCTGTTGAAAAAAATAAAAATAAATATCGAAAAATAGCTATACAACTGTGGGGATGTGATGTAGTTATTAACCGAATTTCGGCCACCGCGGCCAGTCTCAACGTAGTGAAGGCATGTGCGCTACGCACTGCGCACATAGTTATAGTGCTTACGTGTGTGCGAAACACAGGTGCACTCTCTATTCCCTAGCAACCGTGATGGCATCCCATCGGGTTATGAAAGTTAGAGAACAGACCAACAGGATCGGGAAGAGATCAGGCGCCAGACCAACGGCATACTTATTGTAGAATTCATACAAATGGACTATTTTTATAACGTGTGCTACGCCGTAGCAGCTCTAAAGGAATCCTTGCTACGACGTAGGGCTAATGCTGAAATACTCACTGTTCCTGATAAACACAATCGCAATGCATGCTGAGATACTTGTTCCAGCTAAACACAGTATTTTTAAAACTACTTTTGGGATGAAAAAGAAACATAATCCCATGTAGTTTTTTAAGAGCAATAAACGTAATAAACGCTTCTTTTATCCTTGTAAGGGCAATGACATGTCGTGTTAAATAAACTATTCATTTCATTTCATCTACATTATTTATTTGTTAATGCATTTATTTATTATTTATCTTTCTAACAAGGCAGTAATGAATGGCCGCTTTACAATCAAACACTTCTGATACTTATTATCAGGAGACGGCTTGTGTCGGAGGCTGATATCCAAGTAGATCCGCGGACTCACAGGAACAAAAAGCAGAACATTAATTGAAAACAGTTTTCGTTTAATCCCGGTTCATGTAACCAAGGAAGAACGAAACCTCCTAGTACAAGTATTCTATACTTAAAAGGAGGCTTCAAAATATTATGTAATCATAGACATTGTGCACGAAATAAAAATGTAGATGTTGTATTTTACACATTTGATATTGTCTAAAATTACAATATGCCTAGGTGTTAGAACATTATATGAATACAATAAACTACTGTGACGTTTGCATGCTAACATTTTAATTTTGTACGCCTCGATGAGGTAGGAAAGTATTGGAAATACCATTTTTTATTATAACCTTTTGTACTTACATTCCAGCGAATAAATAGTAATAATAGTTAACAGCGTAATAGCGAAGAACCTTGATCAAAATGTGAAGAGACTCTCCCTGGGAAGTTGGATTAAGGGCCACATCCAAAAGGCGGTACTCTTGTACTCGGCACGTATCGTCAGGAAGTTCCTTTCTCTGCAGCCCTATCACCGGCCGCTTGAGCCTAGCGAGCGGTCGGTGATGTAACGTTTTGATATATTTGTTACTGTGGAATAGTTTTATCATATTTTATTGTATTTTATTTTCTATAGTAAAAAATGTATTCTCTACTAAATGAGTGTACTTATAATAATAATAATACCGGACAATACACACAGCATTATCTAGCCCCAAATTATATGATTTGGTATTGTATTTGTAAAGTAAAGCTTTAGATTCCACGTCCTTGGCAGCTCCACTAGCAGCCACCTAACCAATCCATCACGTTGTCAGCCACTCGTCGGACGATGTTGCATTGTTCTCGTGCCCACGCTACCTCGCCCATCCGTGGGGAATACATGGGATTTAGCAAGGGGGATACTATACTTTGTACTTGACGGTCAATTTACTGTTATTTTAGGAGTGTTGCTTTTGGCCACCAACCATGCTTATAGTTTGAATCCTTGACTTAGGATCAGTGTAGATCAGATAATGGCAACGGTTACACTACCTCTATTATAATGAAATATTACTAAATAATTAATTATTATGTAGTATTTATAATGGAAGTGTAAAATGTAATTTTTATAAATAAATTCTTATATTCAATGGTGCGTAGGTTCACTCAGCATGAAGTCCCGCTTTATTTTACAATTTTTTAAACTGAATGTTGTTATTGAACGTTAGTACAACGCTCCCGCGGGTGTCGTAAGAGGCGACCAAGGGATGTCCGCCGGGGGCCGGCCGCAGTGCCTCCTGCAGAACAATTTACCACCGAACTGCGTCCACAACCCGTATGCCCAGCATGGGTATTATGGGTATTACCCCCATGATAAAAGAATAAGGCACTTATCACGGAGGCCTGTGGAGGAGCAGTGAACAAATATAGGCTGTTGGTTGGTTAACCGATTCGTTGCGATGTCTAATTTTGCAAACTTCTAACTGTGGCGTTGAAAAAAATTACCGTGACACGGTTGCCGAGCCAAGCGCCATACGATTAAATGACACGGCTCCTGTGTCTTCAGCTGTTCAGATGTGGAAAAGAAAACAGCGTTTTTACAATTTTTACGTGGTTCTAAGCATAAAACTTTTAGTTTACATTCGAAATCTAACGTGAACGGTCAGGAACGTAGTTTCAAGTGATAAAAAGTGGAAAAATAAGTGTATTATTGTAAATGGATGGTAAGTGGCTTTTTTAATAAAGGTGTGATAAACCTTTTTTACTGAAATTAGTTGTAAAAATATTGTTTTGGTTTTGCGTATAAGAAATTTCAAATATTTTAAAGTAAACTAAGTAGGCTGAAGTCAACACACCGGCAAATCTCGGACCAGTCCAGTTCAATGCCACAATCGTAACAACACACAATCAGAGTCCAGTAACACTAGCCACAGTCGTCACGAATGAAAAACACGGAGTCCAGATAAACAAGCGAAGGTAAACAGCAAATAAGTTGTAACACTTTCGTAAACTTCACTTCTGGAATTAATCTTGATCAATAAATACAATGAGCCTACATTTAAAATTTACCGCGCATTCTAATTTTAAAACTCCCGCGCTCTCACGCCTTACGGCACTGACATCGTCACTGACAGCTTTGAGTGAAGCAAGCGACCATTGACAATCGAGAACAATGAAATGAATCAGCTTTTTTCGATTGTCACTGGCTACACTATCCCCGGTGAACAAAGGATATATTATATTTTCTAACAAAATTGGGATCATTGCTAAAACTCCAATAATGTAACCCAAGGTGTAAAAAAATTACCTAAAAATGTATTGCATCGCTTGCGCTGCGAAAACTATTGATGATAGAACAAAGTGATGTACTACAACATTGCAGAACACATCATTGTCTACAAAAAATGTCGCGACAGCATATATCTAACTATTATAGTTACGTCACAATAAGTGTTTTTTTATTTTAAAATAAATTACTTTATAATTAAGACTGCTTCAATACCTTAATATAACGTTTAAGACATTCCATTCGAAAGATATCACGAGTTCAAAAATAGAAATATTATTAGAAAAAAGTCGCGTGGCTCACACTCGGCTAACTATAACGTACTGTGAAATAAATTATGAATAATAAATATAAAAAATACCCGTGCGAAGCCGGGACGGCCCGCTAGTGTTTTCTTAAATAAAAACACAGTCAACTAAATAAAACATGGTTGTCTAATTTTATTTTACAAAACTTTCACAAAACATATAAATTAAAATACATATAAGCATTATAAATAATTCAAACAATGAAATAACAAGAAACACAAATCTGTAAACGCCGATGAATATAGAAGTGAAAATAACAATTATTATTGTTCTGGTACGTACGTACCTAATTTTGTATGTCGGGATGATTGGAGCTATGATTGGCTTTAACATTCCACGCAGACTGTAATTTTCTGGAAACTAAAAATACAGACGCTTTTTGGTAAATAATACTTTATTTAGGAAAATTTGGTCCCTCTTGCATACCTACTCGTAATTCTAACTTAAAAAAGCTTTGGAAAATAGACTGTTGAAAATAGTGGGATTCATTGCCAGACTGGGAACCCAGACTGGCAATGAATCCCGAATAGGCCTGCATGGTTATGGCGTTAGGAATCACAGGGGGCAAATGCTTGTCAACTTCCTTGAGAAGGAGGGGCTGTTTTTAATGAACTCCTTCTTTAAGAAACGGCCTCAAAGGAAGTGGACATGGAAAAGCCCCGACACTGTGACTAAAAATGAGATCGACTTCATCATGACGGATAGCAATCACATATTCAGAGATGTCTCTGTGATCAACAGGTTCAATATCGGATCTGATCACCGACTCCTCCGAGGCTCTCTGAATATCAACTTGAAGCTTGAAAGAAATCGTCTGATGAAGTCTACGCTCCGACCTGACCCAATCCAAATCACGAGAAGTTTCAGCATATCTTATGACACTGACGAGATAGAGGATTAGAGATTTCTATGGCCGGTTATACGTTGCACATGCCCCCGTTACCGACGAGATGACCAAGATTCCAGAGCCACCCTGACACGCCACTATACCGACGAACTGCCTGACATCAGTCAAGACGAGATCGTGTTAGCTCTAAGGCAGCTCAAAAATGGAAAAGCCCCTGGTGAGGACGGAATTACTTCAGAGCTTCTTAAAGCCGGGGGAGCTCTTGTAATACAGGAGCTACGGAACCTCTTTAACACCGTCCTTCACAGTGGGAGAACTGCGAGTTTGGTGGTGCTCTTTTTTAAGAAGGGAGATAAAACCCTTCTTAAGAATTACAGACCCATCTCACTCTTGAGCCACGTCTATAAGCTGTTCTCACGAGTAATCACGAACCGTCTCGCCAGGAGACTCGACGAGTTCCAGCCACCGGAACAGGCTGGGTTTCGCCGAGGATATGGCACCATAGACCACATACACACGGTGAGGCAGGTTATACAGAAGTCCGAAGACTATAATCAGCCCATGTGTCTGGCTTTTGTGGCGATGCCAAGTAGACTATCGTTATATCGAGGTGCTGAGATGTCTCTACGAGGCCGCCACCATGAGTGTCCAAGTACAGGGCCAGCAGTCTAAACCCATCCAATTGCGCAGAGGAGTGAGGCAGGGGGATGTCATATCCCTGAAACTGTTCACGTGCGCATTAGAGGATATGTTTAGGAAGCTGGACTGGAAAGGAAAGGGCATTAACATAAACGGCGAGTACATCTCACACCTGCGATTGGCTGATGACATAGTCTTAATGGCGGAGTCGCTTGAGGAACTGAACCAGATGCTGGACGGCCTAGCTTCAGCCTCCCGATAAATCGGTCTTGGCATGATTTTGGATAAAACCAAAGTCATGATCAATGGTCACACTGATCCAAGGCCGGTGGTCATACATGGTCACCTTCTCGAAACTGTTTTCGAGTTCACTTACCTTGGGCAGATTCTGCAGTTGGGTAAAAACAATTTCGAGAAGGAGGCCAAAAGGATGATCCAGCTAGGCTGGGCAGCATTTGGGAAACTACGTCGAGTCTTCTCGTCATCCATACCGCAATGCTTGAAAACGAAGGTTTTCAACCAGTGCGTCCTATCCGTTATGACTTACGGAGCTGAGACGTGGACACACACAATAGGGCTGGTCCACCAGTTCAAAGTCGCTCAGCGAGCTATGGAAAGAGCTATGCTCAGAGTTTCTCTGAAGTATAGGATTCTTAACGAATACATCCGACAGAGAACCAAAGTTATCGACATAGCTCTAAGAATTAGCATGCTAAAGTGGCAGTGGGCCGGCCATATCTCGCGAAAAACCGACGGCCGCTGGGGCAAAAGTGTTCTCGAGTGGAGACCACGACTCGATAAACGTAGTGTAGGACGCCCTCCGACCAGGTGGGATGACGACCTGCGAAAGACTGCAGGTAGATGCTGGATGCGGCAAGCTGAAGACAGGGCGCTATGGCGATTGAGTTTATGATTTTCAAGTCTGGCACCAAGTGTCCACCTTATGTCCCCACTGTGTCTCTCAACGGAGCACAACTGAAGAGAGTGTATGTTTTCAAGTACCTTGGGCACTTGGTAACAGAATCCTTGTCGGATGAGGAAGATATTGAACGTGACCGGAGGGCACTCGCGACTAGGGCAAACATGGTAGCACAGCGATTTCGCTGTGCTACCATGTCTGTTAAAGTAACATTATTTAAAGCATTTTGCACTTCACTTTATGCGTGTAGCATGTGGACTAAATACACCAAAAGTTCTATGAGTGCCCTTCGTGTACAATTCAATAACGCGTTCCGGGCGTTGTTGCGGCTGCCGCGCTGGTGCAGTGCGTCGGGCATGTTTGCTGATGCGGGCGTGGACAGCTTCCCAGCTGTATTACGAGCTCGCTGCGCCGCCGCGCTGCGTCGCCTGCGCGCCAGCCGCAACAGCCTCCTGGCAGCGTTGGCTGAGGACCTGAGCGGCCGATTCCTGCGGCATTGGGTAGGAGTGCATTCAGTGCTTGCAACCTACACCTGGCACTGAGTGCACAACTGCCTTATCAGCAATTTTGTAGTTTTTAATTTCTTTTGCTTTTTTGTGTGTTAATTTGTTTAGTATGTAACCGATATGGACAAATGGTCTGAAATAAATGATTTTTATTTTTATTTTATTATTTATTTTATGGCGCTCATCATGATGATGATGATGATGAAGTAACTACTTAACTTTAAGACATGTAACGCCATCTATCTTGGAGTCTACGAGTTGTTGTATTAAACGAGCCAGAGGGTGGCACGCGACCCTTCACACATCTCTTTCGAACATTCAATTGTTTGGGATTAAATTAGGGGTGATCTCGGCCTATCTCCGGGATAACATCTATCTCTTTGTTTAATAAGCGTCGGGATAACAAAACTGCGAAGCCGCGGGTAGAAACTAGTTAAAATCATACTTGAGAATAAATGAAAAGCTAGTAATAATTGATTTAACAATTTATTTATAAATAACAGAACACTATCATCATCCATACATCACATAGCAAAGCATTTGCTGGCGGAAATGTGTATAATAAATATAATTATTTTATTTACATATTCTATTAATATCTGTTGCAATAATTCTTCTAGAGATTCCTACGCTATTGGCTTAATGATGCGCTGGAGATTCTGGAAAAGAAGAAATAATACTTTTAGTCGAGTTATATGTATTTCCACGGGCCTGAGTATTTCAAAGTTTTTTTTTTGTTTGACCGAGGAAAATGATTTGGTGACTGTCGCTTCAACGATAACGATTGGACGAATTTTTACAATGTCTCTGGGTTTTGAAACTATCATGTTTATCAAAACAAAAGAAATTTATGTAGGGATATTGACCATGACTTGATTTTTGAGTTTTCCAATATTTCGGCATAATTTAATGTGCTGATTACGGAAGATTATGGCACATGAAACTCTGGCGTTATGAAATCCACTATAGCGAACCAAGTGGGACTGCTACAGGGGTGACAATTACGGGCCATTTGGGAGTGCGGATTAAAATTGCATTTGAGGATGCATTTCTTTTCTTCTTGATAAATAAATAAATAATACTGGACAATCCACACATCATCATCTAGCCCCAAGTTAAGCAGAGCTTGTGTTATGGGTAATAGATATATTCAATACGGTCTCCACTCAAGAACACGTTTGCCCCAGCGGTTGACGGTTCTTCGCGAGATATGGCCGGCCTACTGCCAAATCAGCTAGCTTATTCTTAGAGCTATGTCGATAACTTTGGTTCTCTGCCGGATGTATTCATTACGAATCCTATCCTTCAGAGAAACTCCGAACTTAGGTCTTTCTATAGCACGCTGAGCCACCTTGAACTGGTGG
Organism: Eupithecia abbreviata; assembly: GCA_943735965.1. NCBI lineage: Eukaryota > Metazoa > Arthropoda > Insecta > Lepidoptera > Geometridae > Eupithecia > Eupithecia abbreviata. The sequence goes on from OX030980.1 coordinate 12,855,276, forward strand.
ACCAGCCCTATCGTGAGCGTCCACGTCTCAGCTCCGTCGGTCAAAACGGGTAGGACGCACTGATAAGGAGAGTTTTCTTACTTGTTAGCTAGCACGGCCCGCACGGCCTGCACTAGATCGCCGGGCTTGGGCAGCGCGAGTTGTTCTAACGAGCGCGCGTAAGGCATGGGCACGTCGGCGCCTGACACGCGCCACGCCGGCGCGTCCAGCTCGAAGAACGTGGGCGACTCCATCACGCGCGCACAGATCTCCGCGCCGATACCTACGGAAGGGGATAGTGAAATCAAGAGGAAATTAGAGATTTAGATAGCTTAACAGATTTCAAAGAGACATGCGGCCTGTTGGTAAGCGGTTCCCGCAGGCTATGGACGTCTGTAATATCAAGGCTACCTTTGGAGCTTTCAAAATGATTAAATTCCAAATTGATCAACAATGCCACCAATTATAATGTTTTTTGATCGCGACGTAACTGAGTCAATGGTCAAAGTGCTCATTACAGAGTAAGGTTTATCTTTTCCCTCAGAGCCAGGCTCAGCCTCGTTGGTCGAGATGCCCCCACCACTTGAATTTATCTATAGGCTCATTTGATCACATAGACCTGACAGGGACGGAGCAATTTGGACCAAATGGAGGACGTTTTTTCGCTGCAGAAGGATAATGCAAGTTATCTTTTCTACAGAATCCTTTTCTTCGTTTGACCCCTATTTATCTGTCTAGGTTTAGAAAAATTACATGTCAAACAATTTTCGTACGAACGAAGTTTCTTAACGAAATGAAACCGGAGTACGTAGCAATTACGCGAACTTTCGAATAAATCTTTGTTCGAATGAGATACTATCACATTGGTAATAAAGTTATCTTGATTATTTACCAGACTGCGGCCAGCCCTGCTCCACGGTGACGAGATGGTGCGTCTTGGCGATGGAGCGCGCGATGGTCTCGTAGTCCAGCGGGCGTATGGAGCGCAGGTTGACCACTTCGCACTCGATACCTGGAATGTAGAGCACAGCGGTCAGACAAACATCGACAAATTTGTTTATTGTATTATACTATTAGTCTAGTTTGTTTCTTTGAACACTTCCTCTGTCTGTTCCATCGCCCCGCGGTAAGGCTGGAAGAAAACTCTGTCAGGGTTAAGCTCTTTGTAAGTTTCTGTACATATTTAAGAAGCTTATTTGCTAGTCTGTGATACTTTATATGTGCCATGGCATGTTCTTAATTCTTATTAAATTATGAATAACATCTTGATTAAAATAATTGATTTGTATATATCATAACATAGTAAATTGATTAAATTTTTTATAAAAAATGTCAGTTCACTGAATTTATAGTGACATTGCTCAATAAGCCAGAATTTTAGTTTTCTTTTGAAGGATTGCGTTGAGGGTGCACTGACAACCGTAGCTGGAAGACATTTATTAACAGCCGGCCCCATTCCATGCAAATTACTATAATATGTTCATGTTATTGTTGCCTGATTTGAACCCGCGAACTCTATTGTCTCACACAGCGCCACACAGGTCGTCCCATGTCCTGCGACAGTGCAAAACTGGTGATGACATCATTTGTGACGTAGATTTTATGTTTCGATGCAGGAGGTAACATATGCGGGTCGGGGAAAACGTTTTTACGGTCTGCAGATATTTGTTCCGGGTGTTCTGGTCGTTTTCTATGTATAATCATCATCATCAGCCTATAGCAGTCCACTACTGGACATAGGCCTCCCCCAATGAGCGCCATAGCGCCCTGTCTTCAGCTTGCCGCATCCAGCATCTACCTGCAGTCTTTCGCAGGTCGCCATCCCACCTGGTCGCAGGGCGTCCTACACTACGTTTACCGAGTCGTGGTCTCCACTCAAGAACACGTTTGCCCCATCGGCCGTCGGTTCTTCGCGAGATATGGCCGGCCCACTGCCACTTCAGCTTGCTAATTCTTTGAGCTATGTCGATAACCTTGGTTCTCTGTCGGATGTATTCGTTACGAATCCTATCCTTCAGAGAAACTCCGAGCATAGCTCTTTCCATAGCTCGCTGAGCGACTTTGAACTGGTGGACCAGCCCTATCGTGAGTGTCTACGTCTCAGCTCCGTAGGTCATAACGGGTAGGACACACTGATTGAAAACTTTCGTTTTCAATCAGTGTGTCCGACCACCGGCGACCACCGGCCTTGGATCAATGTGACCATTGATCATGACTTTGGTTTTATCCAAATTCATGCCAAGACCGATACATCGGGAGGCTGAAGCTAGGCCGTCCAGCATCTGGTTCAGTTCCTATGTATAATAAAGAATATCTATGTAAATCAGTCAGTCTAACCTTCTCCCGCCAGTTCCTTGGCGGCGCTGAGCGCGGTATCGGTGGCGCGGCCGGCGCACACTAGTGTGATGTGCGCACCTTCTCGCTCTATCTTCGCTTTACCTGGAAATCACAGTTCATAAGTATTATTTGGAGAAGGAAAATCTGAGGGAATGGTCTTTGAAGATCAATTGCTTATTAGCTTAAATTTCAGCTCAAAATATCGCACTAATATTTTGTCGAACGGGCACTTTTATCTCGAAAATCTGGTTTTGTAAGGAAAATTCCAAATTAGGCTTGTGTATTTGAGTGATTCATTTGTTATCGAGCCATTTTTTTCTTCTGTTTTACTGATAGCCTCGTATCTAATTTAGTTTCTTCCTCAACTGTGTGAAATATTTTTTTTCGTTTCATTACATTTTTTAGTAACTCTACTCGTCAGAAACTCACCAATAGGCAAGACAAAGTTCTTGTCCAGTGCCTCGTCAGACATGGGGAACGGCACTCCGTACATGATCTCGTCTTCTAGCACCACCACAGGGTCGTTGTCGCGGATGGCTGCTTTCAGAAGACCTGGAATACACGGGGTTTCAGTTTAGGAGGTGGTACTACAAAGTAAAAGTATATTTATTGCATTACACGTTAAAAGAACTAGAAACTAGTTTATATAAAAAGTAGACGCGCCATAGCACCTTGTCTTCAGTTTGCCGCATCCAATATCTACCTGCAGTCTTTCGCAGGTCGTTATCCCACCTGGCATCCTATACTACGTTTGCCGAATTGCGGTCTCGACTCAAGAACACGTTTAATCCAGCGGTTGTCTGTTCGTCGCGAGGCATATGGCCGGCCCACTCAGCAATTTCAATTTATTAAAACCAATTACACTCGCACCGCGTTTCATATAATAAGAATAAATAACATTACAGAGAAAGAAAACGTTTTTTTTTTTTGCCCTTTCACCACTTCACAATACAATAACCGTTGTTCTAGGTACATTTCGCTGCATATTTTTGTACGTAGCAGCGTTTTGAAAAAATATTTGAGGGCGTCCTCCACTACGTTAACCGAGTCACAGTCTCCAGAAACCGTTTTACCGACTGTCAGGATTAAGTTACCTTTAGCATCCTCAGCGGAGTAAGGCATGACGACCTTAAGTCCGGGACAGTGTGAGTACCATGCTGCGAAGCACTGAGAATGCTGCGCGGCTACGCCGGATGCCGCGCCGTTGGCTCCGCGGAACACGATGGGAACGGGCACTTTACCCGCAGACATGTAGAATGTCTTCGCGGCTGAGTTTATTATCTGGAATGCAAGTTACTAAGTGATAGATAGATAGAAAATACTTATTATACCACACAAAACAGAAAACATCACAGTAATAAAGGAAGTATTAAGAGTAAGTGACTACCCAAGTAACATTTTGGACCTATAACTTAGGTTTATATCACTAAAAGGTTGAGTAAACGTCGTATTAAGGTTTTTAGCGTACCTACGGGTTCTATAGAAGCGTTTGGTGAAACGTTTTTGCTCTGTAAGCTTTAGAGCCAAATTATCCTATTACCTGTCGATGTAAAGGTTTACTTCACCATTTTATAGAGCCATTATAGACAGGTATTATAAACGTTTCAAATATGCCAGTACAGAGCAATATTACTCTATAGTAGTGTTTGATTCACCTTTACGTATCTAATTTGCTCTATAAGGTTTCCCTGATTACCGTTTTAAATATTGCGTTAGCAGTGATGAATATCCAACAATAGAACCATTTAGTGACATCGTGGTTCCACAAATCACTGCAATAGTCCATGGTCTTTAGTAGTGTTAACAACGCCATAATAGAGCATTTTTGCTCTATAGCGGATATTTCATCACCTTTATAGGATAATTTTACTCATGATGGCGCCGGAAACTTTGTCATGAGTACTATAGTTGGCCAATAAGGGTTACGGAGTTACCATTTGCTCTATAGTACAAAACTGCGGTACCTTTAATATTATATTCATATTTTATTTTATTCAAAACTCAATAAACCGGATGCGCGTTAAAAATACTAAATAAAAATAGTCTCAATAGTCTCTCTCTAATCTATCGGTAAAACTTTTGTCACACGAAAATTTTGCAGTATTGAACGAGTTATTCAATGTCAAAATAAGATGATATAAACTAACCACGTTACAATCCTTGAACTGAAATCACTTTACACAGATAATTTATTTTTTCGACCGTGCCATCTGCCGATGCCGAAAGAAAGATATTTGTGATGTATTGGAATTACGGACTCTACTATAGAACAAATTGGCACTTTAATGGTAACACGAACGCTACTGCAGTATAAAATGATAAAAAAGTAGCGTTACTGTACCCACTATGTCAATAGATTGTCATACGATTACCACTATATCAACTTTATAGAACAAAAATGTCTCCGCTAACACTTCTACAGGTCTACTATGTCACTTTTTGGTGATATAATTGCGCCAAATCGGCTTTACTCGACCTTCTTTGGGCCTCTATAGTACCAAAAGTGGTGTTTGAGTATACGTTCTATGGACTGCTATAGAACCAGAAATTGTTACTTGGGTACTACTTGATTTGTAGAGGGGACAAACAGATATCCTACTAGAATGTTAACACTTCTAGGGGCCATGACGCATAGGTGCTTTGTTTATAGTTTACCATTTCGTGGTAGCAGCAGCGCACCCCTCAGGGGTGTGCTGCTTTTATTTCGTTTCAAAGCACAGTATGTCGTAGTCTACAAACCAAAGTAACGACCATGAAATTGGAATAGCTGGTGTTGCCTGTCAGAAACTAAAATTTAATTGTCAGCCTCCGGTAATTTCAACGAGTGCGTGCTCTTGGTACGATTTGAAATACCTATAGGTACCAAAAAAGTTTCTGTGTGTTTTTTTGCTGTAATTTTTGAAAAATGGTCCGTTGAGTATATCAACTTTATTTTTAACAATCCACCATTAATTAATTTGTGTTTTTTTTTGTAATTGTTACACGTTTTCTAAAATATTGTCCAGTAATAATTAAATAATCGAAAAATCCAAAAATGCTTGTCCCGAATTTTAATTTTATCAACCTGAATACATGAAAAAATCAACAACACCAAATTGCCTACTATGTAATTCTACAGACGATGTTTATCACATAGTGATGGAGTGTGTTCGGAACGAATCGTTTAGAAATAGTATTTTACCATTTAGTTATAGGGATATAGGTCACTGTAACAGCGTCCTCGCTGAGCCTGTCTCAGACGCAGCTAGGGCGCTGTACAAACTCGTAATGTTAAGTAATTAAGTTAATTTTATTTTAGATAGATTTGATTTTGTGTTTTTCTGTTAAACTCACCAGGGCGACATAATCGCGTGTGCGACAAAGCCCTTAATAATAATGAGAATAAGCCCGCAGGGCAGCTTGTGGCGAGCTGTTGGTGAGTAGCGACACCACGGGTACCGAGTGCTCCCGGGGAAGTTCCTGGTTCTCGTCTCCGCTTGCGGAGTGGCATCCCAAGAGAACCAGATCCCCACCTCTTGCTTGCCTTCATTGGCCGGTCTGAGTGGAGTCGCGAGAGATGCATCTTAGGATGTAGACTCGGGGGTGGAAGTGTCTAATGGCGTAATAGCGAGGAAACCCGCTCACGAGCAGTCTTCGTGATGGTGAAATCGGGGCCGCACCTCTCAACACCCTCAGTCGTTTGCGCCGATGTTGTTCCTCTCCGGTAATTTACTCCGGCTTTTTAAGGAACCCATCCAGCATTCGGCAAGCCACCGTCTGCCACTCTTCTTAACATTATGATTGACTTGTTTATGGCAGACGTCCGCAATCTCCCCTATAACCCGATTACCCAGTCCATCCATCCATCACAATAGCCTGGTTTTATTTCTTTCATTTTTTTTGCAATAGTCTCTACACCTGGTGGATACCATCTTTGGGTGTATCATATTGTGCACCCGAGGATGATACCCGCTATGTGTAGCCATCGCCTTTAGATTAACTTCTCAAAGGGCCTCTGTGCTGTTGGCTTCGGCCCCACGCAAGCCTTCCAAAGGACCGGGTTACTTTATGGCCCGAGATCATGGTAAATGAGAATAAAAAAAAAAAAAAAAAAAAAAAAAACCTGAATACAATAAATTAGAATAATCTAAGTTGGTCATAGGTACCCGGCACCGGCGATCAAGGTCAAAGTCAAATACCATGCTAGAAATTCAATAACAGGTAGCAAAACAATCAAGGTACTATCAAACAATCGAGGGATCCGCGAAATACCTCCGAAAGTTACGCCAAACGCGCGGGTGGGTTACGTGGGGTCTGCCAGGTGAGATTGCATTTTGTTAGTTAAGTACATGCATACTCGAATGAGGAAATAAAATTTACGTTAAGTAAATATACATCTGATTACTTATGCAATCCTGGAAACACAGGAATTTATATAGTTCCTAAGAAGCCGCTTCTATAATTTGTTAGCAAAAATTCACTTTAGGTAAATACATTATGCATCCGATTATCCGATCTCTACATATGCTAGAACCTTGCATCTCATCATATTTGTTTTGTATTATATTATATTACAAGTAACACACAGACGCTGACAAAGAGCTATTGTTTGCAAACTATAACAACCCTGAGGTAATTCAGTGTCGTGTCATTATCTTATCATGAATCAGATATCAGAATATCTTTGAGAGTTATGATTTACTCATTTTCTGTCTCATTTCTCTGATAATGACACAATGTTTCTTTTGAGATTGTTTAGGTTATTTTGTGATAAGTTGTGTTGCATTTGTATGTAATGTATATTTAAATGCTTTTACTCATCATATATATTACATACTTTTGTATGTAATATATATGTAATTCTTAACTCCCTAGTATAAAAGTTTGAAAAAGTGCATTGCTTATAATTGCTTACAATTCTAAATTTAAGTCAATATTATTTAGGAAAAATGTACGCTGGATATGTATTACTATTATATTTTGATATGTTTATAAATAAAGATTTTTAAAATTTGAAAAGTACCCAATATGCTTATTATTTAGACAACTTTCTTGGAGCAAAAGTGACCTTTCAGTCTTACCTGCAAGACCTTTCGGTCTTACCTGCTTTTGCAGGTTCATTACTGTGGTAGCAGTAATATAATTGCTATATATTGTGTATATATTATATGAATAAATATTTTTTTGCATTATCTAGCCCCAGGCTAAGCAGAGTTTGTGTTATATGTACTAGATAACAGCTACGCTGTGTGATACACTTGTTGTGAGAGTTTTGTTAAATATCCAAACAATACAAGTTTGATTAGACAAAATACTAAAATCACTTACATGATCAATTGCTTGCATGGAGAAGTTAAATGTCATGTATTCACAGATCGGCCTGAGTCCAGCGAAGGCGGCTCCTACAGCAATGCCTGTGAACCCAGCCTCTGTGATGGGAGTGTCTATGACTCGCTTGTCACCATACTTCTTCCATAGTCCTCTGGAATTATTGAACAAGAATGAGGAATGATGCCAGTTAACTCTAATAATCAACTTTAAGCATCATTCATCATCAGCTACTATATAACATCTGATAAATAAGTACATTTTAAGTGAAATTATGGTCAATAGAAATAGTTTATTGAATTTGCCAAATATATTACTATAAGTACTACTAGAAATCCACTAAAAAATCATACAAACAATTGTAGTATTCCAGAATCATAAATTTGGGATTTGTTTACATGTAACTATGGTTTCTACTAGCATTGTTGGTACTGTATTTATCTTGTAAAAGGTATTAACAAAACAAAAACATTGGGATATTATGTGCATTTGGCTCGAGGTCGGTCAAGTTGAGAGTTGGAATATAAACATCTGAGACTTGAGACTTCCTGACTTGATATCTGTCAACAAATACCTTGGTTATGTAACATTTCAAATGTTTAGAATGAGACTGCAAGCAGATAAAAAAGTTATAAGGACTAGAAAAAATCGGATGTTGGTGCATAGTGGCACTGGTTACGTCCTCGGTTGTCTAGGCCTAGCGCACGAGGTTAGAACAGCTATGTTGAGAGGGTACCTGGTAACTTTGTAGGCACCATCGTATTGAGCCACCTCTTCGCCCAAAACGAAGACTTTCTCGTCACGTTCCATCTCCTCGTCGTGGGCCTGATTCAAGGCATCTCGGACAGTCATAGGCTTGGACGCCAAAGCCCTGCCCGTCGAAAAACTACGGGTCAACCGCGACACCACTCCGAATACTACCGGCGACGATTTCAACGCCATTTTCAAGTCGAACCACTAGCCGAACAAATGAATAACACTTAGTAACCCCTGTTGAGGTATAAATCTAAGTCCTTTCAGTTATTTTCGTTGAAAATGAAGTTAAAATCGCGAAATTACAACGGCGAAGGATGAATGGAGGTCGTACGTAATGATATGAAATGAAGTTCGTCCGATTTGTACATTTTGCACGTGTCATGTTATGTCAGCTGTCACCGCCAGCAATCAAACTAACGTCACTGTCACAAAGGCTTTTTTCGACGAATTTTGGGTGCTGTGCTTCACTATCAATTTATTATTTACTAGCGGACCGTCCCGGCTTCGCACGGGTATTTATTATTTTTATCATTCATGCCTTTTATTTCCCGTACCCGTAGCCCAGAGACGCCTATTTCGCATAGTTATAGTTAGCCGAGTGTGAGCCACGTGACTTTTTTCAAATACTTACATTTTTGAACTCGTGATATCTTTCGAATGGAATGTCCGAATTGAATAACTCAAAAAGTTATATTAAGGTATTGAAGCATGAAGCAGTTTAGTACTTTCGGAGCCTATTCATTACAAACAAACAAACAAAAAATCAAACCTTTCCTCTTTATAATATTAGTAGGTATAGATCAAGGAATAAAATAATGCGCCTTTACACGCGTTTATACAAGATATTGTAAAAAGGAGGATAAACTTGTGAAGATCGTGCTTAGTAATAAATTTAATTTAATAATTAAATGCGAGGCATAGGTGTAGGTAGGTACTACACCTAGGGTAAAGGGAGGTAATTTCGTGATACGTTTCATATTTTATGTCAATTCTCTAATATTAATCAGTCAATTTACCCAGACAATAGTTTTTTGTTTAGGGCATTCGTTTTATAATAGTGTTTATGAACGAAATACTACATACTAGTACTTATATGCTTTGATAAATAATTATGTTATTCTGCATTGTATATACATATAGGGAAGTTCGTGAGTTGTACTGTTAATGTCGTGATATAAGGAAGGTAACATCGTGATAGGTAAAACATGCAGGGTTTAAAAGAATAAACATTACAATAATACTAAAAAAAGCTTTATTGTTCTAATTCTGCACATGCCATGCATCACACTGGACATAGACTTCGTTCTCATCCGGGGCAACTTTCAAGCATATATTATCATAAGGGCGACCACAGTAGGAACATTGGATCCATTTCTTGCCATTTTTTAATCTAACGTCACTGGAATATGCTGTGTCACATACAGAACATACCCAATCGTCGCTAGTTTGATTTTCTTTATCTTTTTTTTTTCTATTCTTTTTAGCAGCAGCAGGACCTTTAACTTTCGAAGATGGACCAGCAATAGCATCATAGTTTTTTGTATTAAAAGTTTCTTCAGCATCATTTTCTTCTACATATTGTGATGATTTTCTTCTACATATCATTTAGAAAATTATCACGACATTACCTGTATCACGAAATTACCTCCCTTTACCCTATGCCTCGCCTACCGACGAGTTCGAGTCGTCTTCGACTCGTGTACCCTTACCTAAGTGTAAGTAGGTATCAAAAAGCTAAGATCTGACGGCATGAATATGATACGATTTTGTAGGCGTGTGTCTCTTCAATTTCCGTCGGAAATTCAAGTCAGACGGATATAAGTCCAAAACTGATATCATGAATGTGGGCCAAGGGCGTTGTAAAGATTTTAATGACCGCGCGCACACGGCTGCCTACGATCTTCAGCGAGTTTTGTAATGCATTTGCACTTTTCTGTAGGTACTTAATAGTAGTTATGAAGAATAAATAAAAATCCATTTTTACAAAAATCTGAACCTTATCTTTACGTATCAAAGGTATATAATGCAATAAATGCGGGTCCGGGCGTTCAGCTGGCGGCGGCGCGGCGGCGGGCCGTGCGCTGCGCGCCCGACCGTGCTCAGCGCCCGCTAGAGTGGAGCGACCGTGTGCACTGTATGTAAGGGTATACCGCACACCTACCACATCAGTCCACATGCACTAAAGCCGCTCCTAGCGCTTGCCGCACTGAGGAAGGGTGGCGGGTTCAAGTCCCGTCGAAGTCGATCAGTTTTTGGGATATTTTTTTCGCTGACGCACTATAATAGCAAGTAAACCTAGTACTAAATTCACCATAATAGCCTATTACGTAGTTATAACTAGTCCTACAGGACAAAGACAAGATAAGATGCAGATATACCTATCTAGTACTACATACCTAGGTTTTGTTAAATTTATCTCCTGTTCTCCATCCATTATCTAAATAGATAGGTAGGTACAGTCGGTAAATAGCTCGCTAGACGGATAATCCAGGAATAAATCAGTAAAATACAGCGCTGATAAAATCTGATGAGCGAGCGAAGTTTATGGCTCCTACAGTTTGATTTCGCGAGGTGGCGACGAGACGCACGGGGGTAGTGCCAGAGACGACGGTGGGAAACCTACTGCACGGGTGAGGTACTACAGGGCACAGGTGGGAAAATATCAAAGTGCTTTAGATAGATAGATAGATAGATAACACTTTATTACACCACACAAAACAGAAAATAATACAGAGATAAAAACTTAGAATAAAGGTATAAAGGGCGGCCTTATCGCTGAGAGCGATCTCTTCCAGGCAACCTTGTCGTGCTTTATATCCTTTAGACCTCACAGGACTCTTGGACACGTCACAAAATTCAAATAACATAATTAAAACTAAGAAATAAAGTGATCACTTTGATTTTTTTTCACTTCACCTTTTAAATTATAGGTAGGTACGCCGCGCAAGTAGGCTCTAATTACACATCATGCAGTAGGAGAGTATCCTACCATTAAACATTTAACACTCTGGTGGGCAATTAATTAGACACATCACAGGTGAGAAACTATCTTCCTCACACTCTACTCAGGTAGAAATAGATTAGCCGCAGTTACACACCGAACAGGTGGCCAATATCTCCTTGTGGAAAGAGGGAAGGTACCGAAGCGTTCGACCTGCATTATAAGGGGGATGCTTTGACTCAATCAATCCGCCTAGAAAACACTGTGATTATGGGAAAACTTCCTCATTTAGGGGAGCCATGCTCAGTAGTAGTCGTATTATGCATGCAGATCAAGAACTAGATAACTGAAGCTTTCTTACCCACAGCTCTTGTGCTAGCACTCGACGTTTAGTGTCTCGAAGCGACGGGGGCGCGATGGGTGATACATCACCCTCGGTCAACGAACCCCACGCATCGCATCATCCAATTATGACATACGTTACTCTAATTTTACCAAAAATGCCTTTTTCCGGAATTTCGAGTATAAAAATAGCCTAAAATTTTTCCTCAAATTACTTCTAGTACCTAATGATATTTGTTGGTTGCTTGTGAACTTTTATTTTGAGATTTCTGCCTAAATTAATGAGAGATTTCAGCAAAAATAACCTGAAAAACACATGAATATTTTCTTAAAATTAATAAATACGAATCTCCGGGCTAAATTTGTAAAATAATTTCAAGCTATTGACACACTTATGTTGCTTCTAATACATCATAATTATACGTGTCTAAAAATACTAAGGTGTTAGAGTTGGAGGCCCATATCCAGCAATTGATGAAGGCGGTTTACGGATAATGATGACAGCATACTTAATATTTAAAAGCTTTGAAAGATTTAAAGCTTTAAAAAATTGACGATGTAGGTACCTGTCCATCGTTGTTAATTTCGTAGCAAATAGTTTAGGTATACGCCTACGCCGTAGCTGGTTTAAGATTAAAGGATCTCGTAGCAAATAGCGTAGACGCCTACGCCGTAGCTCGTAGGTGTTCTACGAGAAAATCATACCTATATTTTAGTGAACTATCGAACAAGCAAAAACAGAACAAGATAAAATATTGGAAACTGCCATAATATGTCGATTTTTATGTCTAACTAGTTTCTGCTCGCGGATTCGCGCGCGTTTAAACGGGTTAAGGGGTAGCCTATGCTTTTTCAGGCCGAAAACTTTCGTGCATAATAGGTATCATGCTAATCCATTCAGTAGGTATCTACATTTGGTATTATCTTGTGACAAACATAGTTTAACTATTCACATACAATAAAAGCAACAGGACGGAGAATAATACTGCCAAAATCAGACAAAAAGTCCTTGTTTCTTTCTAGCCAGTCATTAAAACATAGTTTCCTTCGTCTAGTCCCTATCATTATCCCTGTAAATCACAAATAAATACCTTCGTTAGTACAATAATCCTATCCTTGTGTGCTTAAATCTCAAAGCTCCATAATAAAAAGAAACAGACGCCAAGAAACTTGTTCGGCCATTTGTAAGCAAAATATTTTATTGCAAGGTTTTACGAATAATCCGTGTTGTATTTTTGCTAGTTTATTTTTTGAACAATGCTGAAATCAATTTTCCTGTTTTTATGATCGAGCTTTAGTAACATTTAATCGAAGTTTTTAATAACACATTCCTTCAAAATAACATTGCTAGAGTACCTACGAGACCGCCGAAAAAATAATAACATTTTCGCAATCATAAATGCCTTTGTTTAGATTTCAACGGTGCGTTTTCTAGCGTTTCTTAAATTCTTTTATTTAGATAATTGCAGTGTTTTTATGTTTATCAAGAAGCACATCATATTTGAATAATAGATGCTAAACTAAGTCAAAATAGGTTTGGCCGTACATCAAAGGAAGCATACCAGCGAATTACAGCAGAGACAATTCCGACATGGCTGGAAACGGCACAGAGGACATCAGGTGGTATCTAGTGACTTCCTGATTCTCTGGGCGGCAAGCAGGTTAATAGGCCTCCTGCCTTTCTTAAATTCATATAATTATTTCCATCCAAAGGTTGCCGGAAGGTTGTTGGAAGAGATCGCTTCTAAGCGATAAGGCCGCCCATTGCACTTGTCGCATGTAATGTCTTTTTGTGAATTGTCCAGCATTATTTATTTGTAATGATCTGTATAATGTACAAGTATCAAGTATTTTTGTATGGTATTGTATGCGGGACTCAGGTGCAAATAAATAATGAGGGAACCGAAACCCGATGGCCATTCGTCTATTTAAATTCCACTCCGACCTGCAGGGACAGTTATGCGATGTCAGTAATTTTAGCGGTTGTTTTGAGTGATGGCGCTAAGCGGAAGCGGGTCCCACGGTCGACATAACGTAGTTCTGTGGGCAGAATGATACTGTAATAAATATTCTGTGAATATGTCAAGCGTCTAATTGTTGCCGTATTCAATATCGAGCAAAAGAACGAATTAACTATTTATTTTAGTCTGTTTTTTTAGTATTTGTTGTTATAGCGGCAACAGAAATACATCATCTGTGAAATTTTAAATGTCTGAACTATCACGGTGCATGAGTTACAGCCTGGTGACAAACAGACGGATGGACAGCAGAGTCTTAGTAATAGGGGTCCCGTTTGTTTTTTGGCATCTAGCGCACACTAGAGAACGATTTTACACTGGCGTTGTGGCAGTGCCCTGCCTCAGTTAACTTGCTAGAGCGTAGCCTCTAAGACATGAACAGAAAAAGCGACGTGATTGGCGCTTTGGTAGCTGAAATGACTTTATTTCGTTGGGGTTTGAATCTAAAATATGTATTATTTATTATTATTATTTCCTAACTGGCAATACACTGCCGTACCACCAGTGTAAAGACCGCTTGAGGACCACCCCATTATTAACGGGATAATTCGTTTAAAGTTTATAAGAATAATGAGTTTATTGCCCATAATATGTAAATAGCCAAACTGTGCGGCAGCGGTGTTGGATTATGCTGTGTGAATTGTCCTGCACTATTTATTTATGTATCTCTGAGCTTTTCGCGCCGCTTGCGCGATACGCCGTCACTCAACACACCCCCATAGGCACTACTCTTGACCTTTACATGTGAAGTTGGAATGTTTTGATGAAGTTATGCCTTCATTAGGAGCATATAGTGCTGTATGTACTATGTGACTTCCCGTATGCAGATAGGTACGCCTTGCTAATTCGACCGAATCAATTTTGCTTTGAACAAGAATGAGGCTAACCACTGCGGAGGTCTTAATGTACGCTGATGACGTAGTCCGGTATGGTGATTATGTAACTCGCGACCGGTTTGCGACAGGCGTAAATTAAGGAATCAGTGCTGTCAAACGCCAATTTTGACCAATTTTGACGTTGTAGCTGGTGACAAACTAATACAAAATTGACATTTGACAGCACTGATTGCTTAATTTACGCCTGTAGCAAACCGGTCGCGAGTTACATAATCACCCGGCCGTAGTCTCTGGTACAACAATAGACTGAGCGAATGCTTGTGTTTTTGTAAAAACAAAAATACAAAATTCATTTATTTGTTTACAGTTTACTGGTGGTAAACGCACTAGAACAGAACCTGTATCGCGGGAGGCCGAATTAGAAACAGAATGACTAATATTCAGGACTGACTGCTTCAAGCTGTATTTAATAAATGTAATGGCTCAAAAAATGTTAGGAGCGAGTTTTTATACACCTTTTGTTAGCAAGAAAAAATAGCTGATAAATTACAGGTGAGTGTTCTGTTTGTATCATGCAATAGTTATAGCAATATAAATTGATTTTTGAATCACAAAAGTCCTGGTTTTGCCCAAATGTTATCTGCAACTTTCGGGATTGCAAAACGTCCGGGATCCCGGGAATTCTTAAGAATGCTCTGCTACGCGAAGTTAAAACGCCAGAACTATTCCTGAAAAGTATCAAGAACTAATTAGAATTCACCTACATGCAAGCAGAACTCTAGCTTATTAATGCTCTGCTGGAAGATGCTCTGCTAACTTCACAGACATCGGATCCTTTACCAGTGAGCCAATTTAAATTAAAAACGATGACAGACAGATAATTCCGTATATTATGATCGTGATCATAAAGAAGATGACTATTTTATTATTTACAGTGAAAATTAACGGCGAAATCAAATGTTGACGAGCAGCGCCGCAACGGAACTGCACTCATAGTTTAATGTGGTCTCGACGACTGCGCGACGCCGCCGACACGTGTACACTTCACGATATGATATAATTTTGGTGGTACATTTTGTTGATTCACAGTTAATGTTTTTCTTTATTGTACTCTTTCTAATATTTTATTTTATTCTATACTTCTGCGTAACCCATAAAGAAAGCTTGCGATTCTACCAATGAGACGGACATTAGCTGAATAGCGCCAATCCAGACGCAGAGCCATCTAACAAGAAGTTGAAGTTAAAACCGATGATACTTTATTTCACAGTTAACCTAGAAATAATTTATAAATATAATCCGCTCCTGCTTCGATTGCCTGAAACCGTTAAATGCTGTTGCAGCCCCCTTTGTTGTTTTTTCTGTTTGTGTCCTTAATACCCGATCATCATCATCAGTCTATGCACCTGTGGGCTACAGCTGGAAATAGGCCTCGCTTAATGGGAGTATACATAGCGCCCTGTCTTCAGCTTGCCACATCCAGCATCTGTCTGTATTATAATGTTTACAAATCATGAAAGTTTTAAAAGTTTTACTGTGTTCTTGCTTGATGTTTGTCAGAATCTTGTAGCCACCCTCAGATACTAAAATTATAAAAATCCTAGTCACTTTATAATTTTCCGAAAAAAAATTAACAGGACTAGTAGCTATTAAAAAAACACGTAAATTTACAATTTTCCCGATCTTACAAACACGGAACAAAATCGTCAATACAAATTAATTACACTCCTATAATAATAAACTGCCAATCCTAAACTCCAATTGGTCGATCACAGTTGGACACATTAGGCAGTGTTCAATGTTCATATTTGTCTACCACTCAGTTCACTTTGTATTATAACTACAGATTTTAGTATGATTGAACACGCCACCTAAAAATAATGACACATAAAAAAAAAACATCTATAAGCGCAATGCATATAATTTTGAAATATATGACCGGTAGTGCTATGGCCATCTGCGGTTAACAGCATATTTAATCCAATCGAAAAAAAATAATTAAGAGATTTTGTTTTCGTTATTTGTTCTACGAAGGACAAGGTCAATGATGACATTATTTCGTTATGTAATTTGCTTGTTATTTCCAAAGTGGAATAAAAATTAGCTACTAAATGGACTTACCCTCCTCTCTCACTAACTGGCCTATAATGGGGCACTTTGCTCCCCTCTTGTTTTAGTTAGGAAGCTATGAACAGCGCGCTCGTGCGTTGAATAGTAATGGAGATCGACCGTGAATTGAATCGTTGGGTGTATGTACCATGATATTTAGGTATGTAGGTATTCAGTGCTATATTGGACAGTTTCGTTTACAATAGTCTATACAGTCAGGAACACAATCATCATCATCATCATCTGCCTATAGTCTGTAGATATAGGCCTATGCTAATGAGCCATAACGCTCTGTCTTTAGCTTGCCGCATCCAGCATCTGCCTACAGTCCTTCGCAGGTCGTCATCCCACTTGGCCGGAGGGCGTCCTACACTACATTTGCCGAGTCGCGGTCTGCACTTAAGAGCCCGTTTACCCCAGCGCTTGTTGGTTCTTCGCGAGATAATATGGTCGGCCCACTGACACTTCAGCTTGCTAATTCTTAGAGCTATGACCTACCCTGAAATCTTAAATCATGGACTTTCCATTTCGAAGTTGGTTAGGTTCCTGATCAAATCGCAACAAAGAACTAGACTTTACCAAAAGGTCAAAGCTCAGATACGTTCTGTTGTCAGAACTTCACCAATCTCCGGATTTACTTATCAACTGCAATTTGTCAGTCTGAAGTGCCTCTCGAACATTTGAGACTCCGACGCATTTGATCGGGACGGAACTCAAACAGCGCGATTGAGTTTACTTAAACAAGTGTTTTGAGTTTTTTGTCCGGCAGTAGAGGACTTAAAATATATAAAGTTTAAACCAATAAAAAATAAGTAAAAATATGAGAACTCTACACATCTTTACATACCTAGATAAAATGAAGTCACTTCCACTGTCTGTTCGCTTAGATCTTTTAAACGGATCTTCGATGATTTAGTGATTCAGGAGGACCTATTTGACACCATGGACTTCGCGGCGAAGGCACGAGGCGCAGCTAGTTAAATATAATATAATCATTTATTATCAGGTAAAGAGCTAGAACGAAATTATCATTATTAAAACCTTAAGACACACAATACAATGGAGTCTACTGTAAAGTTTACACATATGTACACAATTATAAGTAGAAACACGTAATGTTTTTCTTGTAAAAACCTGAAACCATTTTATTCAATGTTGATAATAAGTTAAGTTTTTTCAATATTTTTTTTTCAAATTTGATTAATTTATAACCATTAATTATTTAACCATATAAAATATTAATAGCCTTATGTCTATGTAAGTTTATTATAATGTTTGTAATGTAGGTATTTAGTGTATTTGTTATCAATTATTTATTAAAGTGCCACCGTCTATATTGTTCGTTCATGTCCAGTCCATCCCAAGGTTGCCTGGAAGAGATCGCTTTCAGCGATAAGGCCGCCCTTTATACCTTTATTCTAAGTTTTTATCTCTGTATTATTTTATGTTTTGTGTGGTGTAATAAAGTGTTATCTATCTATCTAATTTATAGATAGATAATTATTTATTGCAACTTTGAATCACCAAAGTATTTACAAAAGAAACATAGGAATGTACCTAAAGTAGGTAGGTATTTGTTACACGCATCCAATGTATAGGTATAAAACAACGTGTATTTATCAAAAGAACACGGCCATAAGAAATCGTTTGTTCACTTAGTTTAGGTTATTTTGTGGTCTTAATAAAACTTATCGGTCCGGCGCTTTTCAATACATCTCGGAATATCTCGTGGCTACAGAGAGCTTCGGGGTCAAAGAACCATCACAACGGGCACCAGGTTTACAATCTTGTGTTTACTTGTAAACAGTGAAAATGACAATAGGAAACTCGTTATTCTAAATGTTGATGGCATTCTGACTTCGGCGAAAAAAGGTCTCGCAGAATTTGGTGAGGTGAAGGCACAAACCTTGAAGAGCTAGTAGACCTAATGCTCACTTTTATTCGCTTTGCTACAAGGGAAAAGACTATTCAAAATTTTGTTGTAAGTCAGAGTGACGCGGAAAGAAAAGACAAAAAAGAAAGAGTCTATCATCTTATTTTAGGAAGTTTTTTGAAGAGGCAGGTGATTGCAATGAAGGTAAAAATGGAACAATTTGCTTGGTAATTAGAGATTATTAAGTAGTAAGTAAAGTACCTATAGGTTATAAAATAACATAAATTAATACAAATAGAAAAATCCTCGCTTGAGTAAAAAACAACCGTTCCTGAACGCTGAGCTAGGTACCACCATCAGTATTTTTTTAGGATTTCAATGTAAGGAATGCTTCTGTCCATGCTTTCGTAAAGACCCAGTCGACTTTTACAATATCCACGGACTGTAATAGAAAGGGACTGTTCAATACCACCACAGCCAATAACGAACGGAAAGTTTAGAAAGTTGTCTTCTGTAGTTATTGTCCAAACACCCACGTGTAACCTTCTACTACAAACCACAACTGATACCGTCGGTGACATTATACTGTCCTAGATTCTGATAGTTTCTCTCGGCTCACTGAAATAAACGCTTCATTAGGGATTAATATAAATACCAGAGGTTTGCGTAAGCTCTAGTGAAGGGCTATTCTGACGTACAAACCTACCGTCATATTATTAAAGCTATTCTGTGGTACCTACAGTACCTATGTCTGTTGAGGCGTGTTCATCAGCCTCTCGTACCATATATAGGTATGATAGCGGTTATGGCCTGTCTACATTGATCCAACAAAATTGTTTCTAAATACCTCCGTCAGAGTAGAGAGTTTCTGTGTATACACAAAAACTCATACAAATAATCATCATAGATTTTTTTTCTACATCACGCAAATTGAGTGAGACTATATCCCAGTAAGCTAGCTGACGCTACCCATTAACTTATAATGTAACCATTCTTCCTAAAACTATTTTATCAACAAGTAGGGGTTCCTGGCTTTCTTGTTTTTATTAAAATTACAAACCCATAGAATATTGTGCCAACAATTAATACCACCGCACATGTATTTAGGTATATTTATAGATGTACATTTTTAATACTGAAGTATTGAGTCCTAAAAATTAATTGCCGAAGAATTTTTTTTAGGTTTTCGAAGAAAATTAGGTAATAGCTTTTCTACAGGGCTTCGTTCACGTTATAGGTTATATAGCTCCCTCTTGTTGGATGAATTTCATTAATTTGAGAATTGTGATGAGTGTTTCCACGAATTTTTCGACTTAATTTTTCCAAAAGTTACTTATAACAGGATATTTACCATGATTTGATTTTTGAGTTTTTTTAATATTTCGGCAGTTTCATGCGCCGTGATCACGGAATAACTGAAGCACTGCGAGTAAGTTTACATAAAACTGTGCCGAAATATTGGAAAAATAAAATATCAAATCGTGGTAAATATCCCGTTATGGGACTTTTCTGTTAATATCCATTATAGTTTCTAAAGTTTAATTTTTCCATTTCAGAGGTAGAAAAGACGTTTGAAGTAAGAAAATACGGGCAGAGACCGTGTTTTCTAACGTCTAACGTCTTTTACGTTTTTCTGTGCTCAGGTGAGTAGAGTCTGGCTTCAGACATTGAGGTCTAATCGGCGTGATACTTGTCTCAGCGTGCCGCCGAGCGTACTGCAAGGGAAACTACGGGGCCGCTTGTGGTGGACGATAGCAGAGTTCCGACTGTGTTCAACACACGGAACGAATAATAGGAACACATGTTATCTGAGCTCTATCGAAGTTGTTGAATAGTAACTCAGAATTTACTTAATAGTTAACTGAAAGTCAAACTTAAAATATTCGATTTTAGGAGTCACATCCTTTATAGGCCTTAGGAGCCTGCGACCGCTACTAGATCTTCGTCATTGCTACACATGAAAAGGATGAACATGAAACCTATACGATTTAGGTTCCATTTAATTTAAATATACGACTGAAGTGTAGTGGTCAGCCCTCGATAATACTGGGACCACCGCTGAGAGGTTTTCAGCGTAGGCCTTCAACATTTCACAGGTAGGATCGATCACCGATTATGACGTTTGAATCATAGGGGTTTTGTGCAAGGCAAGGGGCCAAAGCCACTACGACCCAAACTTCATAATCGGTGATCCTTCCTACCTGTGTTCACATTCGCTGAAAAACTCTCATTTTTTATAAAAAGACGAAAATCTGGCGGTTGCAAGCTCTTAGTACATAAAATATTTTACAAGGTACGGTTAACGAAGGCAAATAAATTACAAGAATATGAGAGGAGATGAGAGCTTTTAAATTGAAGTAGGCAAAAATGTCGCCGTTCTATTAAAAATGGCTGAATCCCGATATGTCTAGATTTTTTGTAGTACCCATGTTCGGTGATCATGATCACTAATGTTTATTAGGAAGGGTTGTTACAATTTTGATCATTTCGAAAAATCAACTCTCATTTAATACGGTGTGTATATGGGCATTGATTTTTCAGCTGACTAGGTACATACGTACCCCCTTATCAACCCACTCTATGTCAAGAATAATCCTCATCTGTTTCCCCGGCTATCTGACAATGTGTGTAGAAACAGACGAGATAACAGTAGACTACAAACACACCAAGCTAACACAGCATTAATGCGGAAAAGTGTTGTTAGTATGGCTCCTAAAATTTTTAATAAGCTACCTAATCAGTTATAAGAGCTAAATGGTGTACTCTTTAGAAAGAAACTAAAAATGTTGTTAATTTGTAAATGTTACTACAGTATTGACGATTTTTTTAATGATAAATTTTAATTCATGTTAAACTAGTGCATGTCATTATCTCAAATATCTTTGCATACCGACTAACGGTCAAGCATGTTGAACCACGAAATGTATACCTATTACCTGTAACCTTACAAACACATGTTTTTGGCAAATAAAAAATCTTTATCTTTATCTAAGTCACAAAAATGTGCAAAGCATTATGAAAAAAAATCCTAATTTCACCCTTCAGCAACGTCGAAAGCCTACCTTAACAATCTTTACCGCAGAAAAGCAGCGTTATTCCAAAAAGTCCGGGCACATAACAATCTTCCCGATTTCACACTTCTGCAACGACATATTAGAAACGCCTTCATAATCTGATTCCTAAAGTTCATGTCACTAATTTGCCGCCTGCTGCATAGGTACGTACTAATAGGTACTGCTGTACACGTGTAGGCAATTAGCCCCGCATCGCCTAAACAATTGCACTCATTCATAACTGGAGCTATGAATATGCCTAGACTCGAGATCTTCTTGCAAACTATTTCAATACTCATGCTTCGCTCATAGTTCGATTGCATCTTCAGTTGGTAGATACCTATTATGCATTCCTTATTATAGAACGACCGAGACAACCCGTGGATTGGATACCGTAAGAGTCGACTATGGGAACCTATCAGAGATAGGGCAAAATGTTCGTTCTGTGTATTATATATGTTGTATTTGTCGGTAGCTTCATAAGGGTCGGGAATAAAAACAGTCTTTGGTCAACCTGCCTTGATTCACAACATGGTTACAGCGGTCATAAAAATGTATTTGTTTTGGCCGTACAAATAACTATACACTAGCCAAAGTCGATGAAGAATATTTGTGAACAAACCAAGGCCCCAAATTACTAAAAATTACTATCTTGGCGTCGAGTTTCAAATATAATTGTAAGCAATTTTTATCGGAGGAATGATCTCAAATCGACCAGCAATGTAAATTGCGTATGAAAATACGCGGAAACAGAGTGAAATATAGATTAGGACAGTATGTATTATATTATCTGTGTGTTAAGTATGGGCGGTTTGTTTACAAACATTCTACATCGAGTTTGGCTAGTGTATAAATCGCGTTACAAAAGTGATATGTAGTTATGAAATAAATCGTTTTGCAAAGTTCATAAACAATGGAACAATGGTCTTCGAAACTCCACATTTGCCTTCCCCATGAAATGCTCGGTGCCACAGATGTAAGCAATAAATGACAATGGCGGCGAACCTATAAAATATCAATTGGTATCTCAGTCTTAATGTACCAAAGTATTTCTGTATCATTTTATGAGCAAATAAAAATACCCTTAAACGGTATTCTAGCAAAAAAAGATCAAAGGAGGCATTTTTGTCCAGGCTCATTTATAACATGAATATCAGATTCCTTGCTTGAATGAAACTAATCAAAGAGTTTTTCTTTTACTCAACTTTCTTTGATTTCAAACTTCATAGATTGATGGCTATCAATAAGTTCAATAACAGTTATGAATAGGGACCTAAGCGAAGTCTTTTGGCGAGTTTGCTTTAAACTAGCGCAGTAAGTAAATTTGATCAACATCAGAATTATGTAAATGAACAACAATAATACCTATTTTGAGAATGAATAAAACAATTACAAGAAGTTTGTTCAGGCAATCCGTCAGTCAGTTTAGACCTTTAACCTTTTCAACAGTTTGCTGAGGGAATTGTATCTTAAGTTAATTTATTTAAAGGTTTTGTAAACAGAGAAAGATAAATCTGACTCATTCATGGGAATTGATTCGTCGGATGGGCTATGTTAGAAACATAGCATATTTTATAGGTTCCTTAGATCTGTCTGTCCGTCTGTCTGCGGCTAGGCTCAGAAACGATTTATACTTGAAAGCTTGACTTGGTTATACATTAAATATAACGGTATGATAAATATTTTATATGAGACTTCTCATCATCCATACCGCAATGCTTGAAAATGAAAGTTTTCAACCAGTGCGTCCTACGTTATGACCTATTGAGCTGTGACGTGGACACTCACGATAGGGCTGGTCCATCAGTTCAAAGTCGCTCAGCAAGCTATGGAAAGAGCTATGCTCGGCGTTTCTCTGAAGGATAGGATTCATAACGAATATATCCGAGAGAAAACCAAAGTTATCGACATAGGTAGCTCTAAGAATTAGCAAGCTGAAGTGGCAGTGGGCCGGCCATATCTCGCGAAGAACCGACAGCCGCGCTGGGGCAAACGTGTTCTCCAGGACTCTGTAAACGTAGTGTAGGACGCCCTCATGCTAGGTGAGATGACGACCTGCGAAAAACAGAAGGTATATGCTCGATGCGTCAAGCTGAAGACAGGGCGCTGTGGCGCTCGTAGGAGGAGGCCTATGTATATCCAGCAGTGGACTGCTATAGGCTGATGATGATGAAAATATTTATTACACTGACAAAGCCGTAGAATAACTTAATGAAAAAAAAACTTTCAGGTAGAATTAATGAATTAATTTATTTATTTTGAATGAATGAATTGGGACAGTAACGGTAATTGGAAATATGCAATGTTCACACCAGTATTGTGTTAAGCGAAATTAAAAGGATGTAAACGATCACCTAAGTATGCTTTACTTGTAGAAATAATAGTAGATCAACTTATATATAAATATTTAATAGATAAAAGGAGAAGTTTCCTTCTGATTTCATGAAACATGACTAGATAAGGCTCTAAGTTGTGAAAACAGGTAAATAAGTGTAAATCAATAATCATGGAACTACGGAACCTTTCATTGAGCGCGGCCTGATACGCCCTTGGCGGGTTTTATTATTGCATAAAAATAATGCAGGCGCGTCAAGCAACACGACATCAAAGTCTGTACACTATAATATAAAGTCATTTAAAACGGGATATTTACTATGATTTGATTTGAGCCGTAACTGCGCACGCGCGGCGCATGAAACTCTGCCGAAATATTGGAATCTCAAACATAAAATAATAAATAAATAATAATGCTGGACAATTCACACAGCATTATCTAGCCTCATGGTAAGCAGAGCTTGTGTTATGGGTACTAGATAACTGATATACATAATACAATACATTACATAGATAAAAAATGGTAAATATCTCGTTTTAAATGATTTTAGTGTTAATAACCATGACAGTTTCGAAAGTTTTAAGAATAATATAGTTTGGTATTGATTTGTTACAAGTATCAACCTAATAGTGCGAGTACAACGTAAACACATATATCATTGATATGGTAATAGAACCATTAATTTATTCTCGGAATGAATAGGAAGCTAAATGTATGAATTCCCATACAATCAGTCCATGTGTGAATGATGACCAGGGGTCAACGAACTAGTGCTTATTTGCGTTTTGCTGATTCATGGTTGAAGTCTAAAATAACTGGTTAAACTACCCCTGATATAAACACCATCCATGTTTATTCCTCATTAGTGAAAACGATTTTAGTAAAAAGCGTTTAAATTATCATACATAAATATTGCTTGTAGCTACTGAAAAATGAGGAGTGGAAGGAGAAAAGGGAGGCCTTTGCCCAGCAGTGGGACAGTAACGGCTTAAAATAATAATAATAATACTGAAATGCTGAAATCTACGGAAAAATAATACAATGAAAAGTATCACTAGGAATATTTTTAAACTTACGCGATCAGAACACATAATTACAAGTACTATGTATTTTAACGGGTGTTTATCGCATAGTATTTATAGGATATATACCCGTTACAATAGTACTTGTAATTATATCCATAGAAACGAAATACCTACTTATCATTCTACTAGTATTTTACTATATTTATAAGGGACAGATATTAAGGGTCCAGCATGCTCATTGCCCGGACTCTTATAGAATCCGTATCGATATCGATATCCTGCAGGTCGCATCGCTTCCTATATTTGTCAATGTAAGGTACATTGACATGTCTGAGTTACCAAATGAAGACTTTTTACTTTTTTACTACATATAAAATAATTATGGCATTTAAAATGAATTCATACATTTCCCAATGCCCCAGATAAAACAACTGCCCAAACTCGATTCTCCATCAAATCGATTAATATGCATGGAATGCTAACATTTCGGCTTCCTCGTTGCATTTCGAACGAGTTTCCACATACCTTTCCTTTACAATATCATTGCACAAAAAAGCTTATCCGCTACAGAATAAGGTAGGAAGTGGATGAAGTTTGGGTATGTTTGGGTAAGTTATCAAAATGCACATGCGTGGAGCGGCCTACGGTAGCGGCGCGGACCCGCCGTAGCGGCAGACGGCGCCCGCCCTCCGACCGCTACGCCTGTAGACCCTCTACGCCGTAGCCGTCTACGCGCCTCGCAACTTTTCATACTTTTCTATAATCGAACTTCTTGTGAAGTAACTTTCGGATCTTGAGTTCTGTGCTTCGCTATGTGTAGATGAAGTGAGATGGCCCCCTTGCGGTTACAAGACTTCGCGATGGATTATTTAAACTTTTCTACGCAAAGTCCTCGGCATCACTGGAGGCACCACAACCACTCCCACCACAAGATTGAGAAAGAACGCGAAAGACACAACATGGTTGAGGTTATTTCGAACTCTGTGATAGAGGTGATGAACAATAAATACGTGCCAGAGAACAGTGTACTTCCTGACTTGGAGCCGCTGTCTTCCCTCTTGGACGGTCGTAATGTAACTTTTGGCTACAATCGGTCGGATATCGTGGAGGACGAGTTCATGTACCGGCACAACAGTGCGTTGACGGCGTTGTACTGCGTGGCTTACCTCCTGGTGTTCGCTGTGGGCCTGGTGGGGAACTGCTTCGTGATCGCAGTGGTGTACCGCTCGCCCCGGATGCGCACGGTCACCAACTTCTTCATCGTGAACCTGGCGGTGGCTGATATCCTGGTGATCTGCTTCTGTTTGCCTGCGACGCTGGCGAGCAATGTTTTTGTCCGTGAGTACTAGTTTTATATACCAGTAGAAGTAGATTACTAGATTCGACAGACGTTTATACGTCTTGTATAATATGTGTAAAATATTTGAATTGAGAGTATTGAATTTGGAAAATTACTTTTAGGTACTATACTTACCTAAAAATAATATTTTTAGCTAGACTGAGGTAATGTGTGAATTTTGTTTTTTATGTAACACCAAACGCGGTGTTAAATAAAAAGCTAAAAAAAACACTACTTTGGTGTAATTAATTTGCATATCTGTATTTTGATGACAGCTTTGCAAGAAATTATGAAGCCTTGGTTTAAGTACCCTAGTAGGTGTTTAGTTGCGGAATATTTCCTAAAGCTGTTCTTATGTGGTGCGCTTATCAACCAACAGCATTTGATTTTTAAGATTAACTACATAATTATGTTTTATTTTAATTTTCTGATTAAGATTACGAAATCTACTTATTTTAATTTATTTGGCAGTATTTGAGTGGATTTTACTTCAAGGTCATGAATCAATGCAGCATTTTACGTACGTGTTTTTACTATTGTATTTATATTAATAAAAAAGGCATTTTATCGTGACCTTGACTGCATTAATCACATCGACCAATACTAAACGGTTGTTATAACAACCAAAGTGTGTGAATACGGATTATTATGATCCAAATTCTCTCCTCTAAACTAGATTTTCCTGAAACCGTCAATATTTTCAGGCAATCAAAGCCTTCCGCCCACGAGATGAGGCCCTTATTGAATCTGGGCGCATCTTCAAGGCTAGGGAGAGCGGGTACACGGGTTTTATTACTATCTACTTTGTAATCCTATTTATACTAGCCTATTCTTCCTACCTACCTATAAGTCTTCTCTTTATCTATCTAATATTTGTTTATACCCACTACGTTATATTTCTTGAATATCTTAAAGTTTTGTTACAGTCTAGCTAGGTTGGTAATTCTTGATATTGATTAAGAGTATGGTCATGTCATTAATGGTTTCTAAAGTATGAAAAAAGACGTATTATTTAAAGCTAGCTAAACGAAGCAAATAGAAACAAACATGAAATCTATGTAGCGCAGTGAGCTAATAACGCTAGAATCTCCATCAATTAAATCGCACGTCGCTCACGAAAAATCTTTGTATTTTAAAAACACCTCACGCTAACGATTTCCAAACAAGTTTGCTTATGATTAGTGTAGTAAGGTACACTAATCACAAGTTAATTTTTCTCGTAGTTTAATTTTTCTTGTAGTTGGTATTCCTGCGCTGCTCAAGTTTTAAGCAGAATCAAACCCCATGCAACGCCTCTAGGCAGTAAGCTACTGTCACGTAATCTGTTGCACCAGTGGAAGCAAGTTAGTTAAGTTATTCAGTTGGATCTAAGTTTGATGAGACCCGTTTAGTGTCGGCCACTAAGCGGAGATTGATTGATATTGATCTTTTGGTCTGAAGAATACGGTGGCTTCTAGATTAGCGATACGACATTTATGTCGTTGCTGAGTGGAAATGTAGAATGAATAAGTTGGTAGACCACATGATGATAGATAGATATATAGATAGAAAATTCTTTATTGCACTTTAACTATAAACTATGTACAGTAAAAACATAAAAATTAAGTACAATTGGCGGTCTTATCGCTCAAGACGCGATCTCTACCAGACATGATGTTAGGTTGTAAACTAATCATGTGCAACTAATTTAAATATTTGGATTGAAATGTTACATGGCGTCGTATCAATTTATTCATTTCATTTAATAACATAACAGGAAAACCGTGTTGTTTAAAACAACATTGCTAACATTCTGCATTATAAAGATTACAAGGAAGCGTTATTTTATATTTTATATTTATTATCTTTTTCTTAAAATGAAAAAATTGAATTTGAATTTAACGACAACACTGGCCGAAAAGTGTCCAACCAGACGCAATGCCATTAACAAAGAATCCTCTCTTAAAGTCATTTAAAACGGGATATTTACTTTAGTGTTAATAACCATGATAGTTTCAAAAGAATTCTCTCTTCTTGGAAAAATGTGTACATTTTTTGGGAAAGCCTCATTACTACAACTATCGATCTCAAACCAGCCTACGTTGGAAACAGAATCCTACAGATATTTTGTTGACAGAGGCAAAATGTGTGCTTTGCGAGGAAGCGGAGTGTCCCACCAGTAACCTGACACGTCTCGAGCTGGTGACACTGACCCTGACAGGTCACTGGCCGCTTATCCTCTAGGTCACCATTCGAAGTTAGATGCCAATGCTGTGACGTCATCGCGAATCTTTTTCATTTTAAGAATATGTTATGCTCTAACTAAAAATTTAAGAAATTTTACGATTTTTTTTCCCTCGCTTGGTTAGAACTCTCAAGCATTTTAATATCTATGTGTCTGCCAACTTCTTGGTCGATTTGTTCATATTTAATATAAAATAAATATGTGAATGTTTTGACTCGATATTTTACATGTGGAACTAGTGTAAAACCAGGCATAATATAAATCGTTTTTTCATAGCAATTATCTCAAAAATCAATTTGTTAAGAGCATTTTTACTTTACGCCTATTTAATTTCATTAAAGTAGTGAATTCTTTTCAATCGTTTTTTCTTATTTAAAAAATAAATTGCGTGTAATGAACTGGAAGATCTATATTTAATGACAGCTTTGCATACGATTATGAAGCTCCTCTCTTCATATCTTTGTTTTGGACTTTACCGAGATAACATTTAAATACATATTTGTGTGCCTACTATTATGTAGATATTTACTTAGGGTACAACCAGTCGTACCTACCTACATATCAGTCTGATCAATAAAATTATTAAATAATGCAATTCACACAGCGTTATTAAGCCTCTTTAAATTTTCCCCCTCTGGAATATTGAAGTACCATGATAGGTAAATTCTACGTACCTAATACAAGGTACTTATAAATTACCTAGATTAAGATGATGTTTCAAAACTTTTAATCATAAAACTTCCATAACAAGTGTAGTTATCTCTGCCCAAAATAACGGAGAAAATTTATGAAATTTCTTTACACAGATATTTTCAAGTTTTTAATTCCTCTCTTTCAAATAATGGTAGGTACCTTTGCAATTTGCTTTCTCAAAGAGAATGAGAATTTGATTCAAAAACAACTCGAATCTCATCTCTACACCTCAAAACTCATTTTATAAACAACGTTCTCAAATCAAAAAGTTACAAGCAAACAAAACTGGATTGATAGTACAAAAATAAATGCATTAATCGTCCAAGAACAAAACCAAAGAGAATACAATAACTACTAAGAAACAGAAACACAAACAAAGAAAAATGATTCCTTTCCATAGAAGTGTCGAGTCTCATTGAATGTAATGTGAAATAACTAAGAAGTTTGTAGTTTTGTAGTTCGATCTCCGCCGTTACTGGACCTTGGACAATGTGTGGACGTCCCTTGGCTTTGAGACAACTCGAGTTCGTTGACTTCTCATTTTTGGAACGAATGAGTCTGAGTGTTATGTGAATGTGATCTCACTTGTTGGCTAGCCTAGGTATTTGGTAGATATGTTTACATTTATCGGTTTTTTGCCCGTTTGTTTCTGAGAATTTTTTCCCATGCTCCAATTTCTGGCGTCCTTTCGCTACGTTCTCAATGCGTAAATTTACCGAGAATCGTTTGTACCCTTTCAACAAAAATACCAGAAATACTTCTTACGAATCCTCATTAATAACTAACAAATCCTGTTGAACGAAGCTTCATTAAATTTATTTAAAAACCGTAGGAAATCTGTGCTTCAATTTCAAAGCTTCGGCCTTGATCATAAGATTCATTTTCAGCTACTGCATTCGTTCCACTCGTTAGTGCAAGGCCGGAAATGTTAATCAGTTTCTAGAAGTTACTCGTTCCGTGCCAAAAAGTAAGTTTATAAAAACTTCATATTTTCACTTACCAGAACTTTACAATAACAATGCAAGCTCATTCTCAATAGGTGCGCAATTAATTTGATTGTTTTGAAAAAACTAAACACCGACTTCAAGTCCCTTAGTTTTAAATTGTGTTAAAGTTTTATGAACATGACGTTTGAGTTAGTGCCACCTTACAAAAACTAACTGATGACGCGACTTCTGGCTGGCACACTAATTTACTTTGCTTGCAGTCTTGCATATAACCTGCCGATATTTTTTTAATTTTAATTTTATTTTTACAATCTTAGGAAAACTTACAGCTAGATAAAGATTAGATACAAGAGTATTTAACTTTGACTAAAGGCAATTAGAAGTTTCCACAAATAATTTGAAAAAAAAAGCAGCAATTTAGAAAAAAAAAATTACAGAAAGTAGACGATTTATATTATTAACTTAAAAGAAAGAAAAATGTTACACACACAAAAAAAATAATGAAAATACATGAAAACTGACTTCAATCACTTATATACTATGAAGGAAATTATAATGCTTGCTTGGTTTGTAATTAACTCACCTTCATTCTTAATGAGTACCTGTGACTATCAGATATCTAGACCCTTTTCATTCCAAAGACGCGGTAGAGCGTCAGTTTTGAAAGAAATGGGTGACGCAATAGCACCGTGTATTATTAACATATAGCGTCATAATCATACTGCTCAATAGGTTACCTAGAAGATCAATTATGGCCCAGAATAGAGATTCAATAGCATTATTTGGGTTATCGATAATCCGTGTAATATTATTACGGGTGCTAGAGCAAATTGATATTGTAGGAAGTTAGTGGAGCAAATTATGGTGGGTGCGAATAGGAAACAGCGGTATGGCCTTATTCTCTTGTTGAAGGAAAATAGTACCAAATGGAGTGTGCAAAAACATACTTTATAGTTCGTTGGATGTCCCAACTAAATCACGATTTATTTATGAGACTAATATATGCTTGCGGCTACGCTCACGTAGATATATCAGCTTGTAGAACACAGCTCCTATAAGTGAAATAATTTCTAGAATCTGACCTGTAGTTTAGATATTGTTACAAACAAATAACTTGAATTTTACCTTTTTATAAATGAAATGTTTGATCAAAACCTAACCGATTAAAAGTTAAATCAGGGGCGAATGATCATTTACAAACAAATAACTTGAATTTTACCTTTTAATAAATGAAATGTTTGATCAAAACCTAACCGATTAAAAGTTAAATCAGGGGCGAATGATCATTTACACTTAAAAGGCTCCCCACTATTAAGGGGGTTGCTTCTTCGTTCACCAATGTAATAGGATAGAAGTAAATAAAGGTAACAGCCAACTACAGTCCAGCCAAATGGAGTTCTCAGTTCCTGTCGGCTAATTGGGCCGGAGTGGTGTACGCTAAACGGATTACTTAGCAGCTCCCTAACTTTGGGTTAAGACAGGTTTTAGGTTTGTGTGTTTTGTAATAATATAAGCTAAATGCTATACAGTTAATACATTTAGCGATGCGCTTCTCTCTAGCCCATGTAAGTACATACATGCAGATTAAGGTAATTAATGCGATAAAAAAATCTACTAAGATAGATGGATAATATTTAATGTTGCAAACAGCATGAAAACAAAAGATAATACAGAAAATAAATACTATACGAAGTACAAACAGCCTTATCGCCGTGAGCGATCTCTTTTACGCCACCTTGGGATAAACTGGATATTCTCATCACTACTTATAAAGCTCACTTACTTGATTTTGCAATGAAATCCATTACATTCTTTCAGTTTTTTTTGCTTTGAAAGTAAACGTTATCATCATCTTAAATAAATAAATAACTAATAATAAAATAAATAATGCTGGACAATTCAACACACAGCATTATCTAGCCCCATGGTAAGCAGAGCTTGTGTTATAGGTACTAGATAACTGATATAAATAATACAATATATTACATAGATAGATATTTTTTTATTATACATAGAAAACGACCAGAACACCCTGAACAATTATCTGCAGATCGTACGCACAATTGTTCCGAGGCGGGAATCGAACCCGCAACCTCCTGCGTCACAGGCGGACCTTCGCCCACCGCGCCACATCGGTCGTCAAATGGAAGATATTCACTGCCGAACCTTCCCCAAATATAGCAGAGCTGTCCCTGCGATATTTGGGGGAGTCTGAGCTCAGTTCAGCCCTGTGTCTGTTATATTTGAATCTCCCTATAGGTACTGGTCCCTTAATGTGTATTTTTAAGAATTATTAGTAATGTTCCGTCCTGGTACAACAAAGTGGACCGCATTAAACGCAACGATGTTGTTAACGACGTCTATCTCTTTACGTTGCGCCAGCCGCAGCCTCCCGAAGTATCTAGAACGCTTTTATTAAAGTCTTGATTACTGAAGATAATAATTAGTTAAATCAAGTATTGTTGTATGAAACCCTAATTATTTTTTATGGGCCGTTATAATTTTGGTCTCATTTAATCTTTTTTGTTGTCCATCGCAGGTCGAACGTTAGTTTTTTTCGAATATTTTTTCAAGTCAATTTAAATGATCTTCTGGACTAGAGTTGAACATAGATGATCCATGTAGATACATACAAAGGACTTATGGCTAGGTTGGTCTCATCATCATAATCATCATCATCAGCCTATAGCAGTCCACTGCTGGACATAGGCCTCCCCCAATGAGCGCCATAGCGCCCTGTCTTCAGCTTGCCGCATCCAGCATCTACCTGCAGTCTTTCGCAGGTCGTCATCCCACCTGGTCGGAGGGCATCCTACACTACGTTTACCGAATCGTGGTCTCCTCTCAAGGTTGGTCTACCCAAGAATTTTTAAAGGCTTATTAAATAGGCTTCTTGTCGTGAAACTACATACGTTAATCTTATCAAGTGAGTAAAGCAAAACAAACATGCTATAGATAAAGCTCATTGTCTTCGCAAAGCCTTCACAAAACACCATTGTTTCATGAAAACTTGTACATTTTCATTCGTAACTTTTGTACAATTTTCAATTTGAACTTTTCGGTTTCGGTTGTCTGTGATTGTAAGGAATACAAACAGATGACAAAGATCCCATCTTAAGTTGCATGAGGCTTCATGGCATTGGTTGTACAAAATAGTCAGATAAGAACCAGTCAAGTGTGCTTTGGACTCGCACACGAAGGAGTCCGTGCTAGAAAACGTCTTATACCCCATGAATATATACAAAAAAATTCTATTAATACTCTTCGAAAATTTCAACTGTCTACTCAATTTATGAGATACATGCTGAATGCTGATAGACAGACATCGGAGGCTTATTTATATAGCTTATTTAAGGTCCCGTTGGCATCTTTTTGGGTACGGAATCCTACGAAAGAAGTCCCAGTCTACATAAAAATAGAGGAAAACAAAGATATTTTCATTAGCACGTGTCGTGTTCTAAAAGAACATATCCATTGTTGAGTTTATAACTCTCGATGTGAATCTAACAATACCGCACTACAAACTCCAAGCCAGCGATTCTCACCTCAATTATTAGTTGCATAAAGTTCAGAGTTATTTGTCGAAGTTGCTCTGCTGTTTGACAAATAATGAGCATAGTTTCTGCAATTTTGTATTCGCTGTGCTTTGAAACAATTTCAGTTGTAGTTGGATTGACTAAAACTACGCTCAGTTAGTTCCATTATTTTATTTGTATGATGTCTTTTTAGAACTTGATAGAATTATATGATAGCATTATTTCTATCTACAGATTCTACAACTACCGATATATATGTATGTATGTAAGTTGTAATGTGTATTCCATATATGTGTATGTATATGTACGAGAGGATATAATTAGCCCGTCACGCTACTAGGTATGGGTTTTTAATTGTGCCATTCTGTCCGGTACTATGCAGAACACTTGGTTTCGGCTACATTATTGAAGCAAATACTCAGGTGTTGAGCTTCTCTAGGTCACCCGTCATTCCATGGGTACCAACTGTATTATTATATGATCCGACTCGACAACTCGTATACTCGTACTAAGACAATTTTTTTGGAAGAATGACCCTGCATTAAGTTTTTCGTTGACCGCCCAAAGAAAAATTTGAAATTGAAAACAAGATCCAATAACATTAAAGTAGAAAGCGTTTATCTTAAACTCAGCTGCACAGCCGCTTGGCTGTTAGCAAGCTGGCTGTAATCAGCCATACACATTCGCACCGTCCCGTCTAGACGATACAAAACACCCTGCCACTCGTAACGCTCTCTCCCGCTTCACTCCATTTCCTAAGGTCAATGCAACAACATGTTTCAAATAAAACTTCACGTTTAAAAGTATTCGTTATTCGCCCGAATGGGTCACTAACTTTATTCAGCTCGAGATTGAAAAAGTTTTCAATCACTGATGCTATCGATTGGAAAGTTAGGACTAATTTGCCGTTGTTTTGGGAGCTGTGGGAATTCTTTATTTGTTTGTTAAATAATGAAATGGCCTTTTAAAGAGATATATATATTTAGGCGGCCGACGGCCGCTGGGGCAAACGTGTTCTTGAGTGGAGACCGCGACTCGGTAAACGTAGTGTAGGACGCCCTCCGACCAGGTGGGATGACGACTTGCGAAAGACTGCAGGTAGATGCTGGATGCGGCAAGCTGAAGACAGGGCGCTATGGCGCTCATTGGGGGAGGCCTATGTCCAGCAGTGGACTGATATAGGCTGATGATGATGACATATTTAGGAAGATTCTGCAACATTTTTTCGCTATCGCGTAACGAAGCATTTATTTGTGCCTTATTATAAAAAAACAAGCTAAATGATTCTTGTGTCACTACTCTACTCTGGTTATTTGAACTTGAAATAGAACGTATATATATATACTTGTAACCGACATTGAAAAACGGAGGTTCCATGTTCGGCTGCATGTATGTTTGTCAATTACTCCGTGAATTATGGACTGATAGTGAAAATAATTTCGCGTGAATAATCCTGACGTGGTCCCATAACAAAATATTCACGAGGGCTTTCTATTTAAACCGCGAAACTTAAAAATACAGTAAAATAGGATTTGAAGTCGCGTTTTAGTTTTAAAAACAACAGTTTCAAAACACTTAAATTATGGTACTTAATACCTAGAAAACAACCCTATGAATTCGCAGTTTCTACAAGTGAACAAATTCGCAAAATCTCACTAGTATTACAAAGCCCTCTAATTTAATGTTCCAGACAGATTCTGTTCAAATAAAATATCGTTAACGGGAGTTTATCGCGCCAGTAATAATGTTTAACTGCCCGTTAAAGCGAATGACTGCTAGTTTTATAGATTTCTAATGTGCAAAAATATAATCAAACGTCAAGGTAAGACTCTGTTATACCCGAACAAGTGATCTATATCTATATCTATATCTATATCTATATCTATATCTATATCTATATCTATATCTATATCTATATCTATATATATATATATATATATAAAAGAAAGTCGTGTTTGTTACAACACTTATAACTCGAGAACGGCTGGACCGATTTAGCTGAAAATTGGTTTGATTTTGATTTTGACTTTTTATCATTTAAACAATTTGACACATAGATTTCCACGGGGGCGAAGCCGCGGGGAGCAGCTAAATATAATCAAACGTCAAGGTAAGACTCTGTTATACCCGAACAAGTCATTTGATATAAAACTCTTTAAAACACTTGCGGGAACTCCATTCCGTTGCTCGGTTATGTACAAGTACATCTTTGGGAGGCCTTTGTCCAGCTGTGGACTATTATAGGTTGATGATGATGACATGACAATAACTCAGTATGAAGGTTTCTCATAAGGGTAAAAATAAATAAGTTTCTTCTTTTTCTATAAGGTAGGAGCAGTCCACTACTGGACATAGGCCTCCCCAATGAGCGCCATAGCACCGTCTTCAGCTTACCGCATACAGCATCGACCTGCAGTCTTTCCCAGGTCGTCATCGTCGTCGTCGTCGTCATCACGGCCGCTGGGGCAAACGTGTTCTTGAGTGGAGACCACGACTCGGTAAACGTAGTGGAGGACGCTTTCCGGCCAGGTGGGATAATGACTCACGTTTTATATAACAATTATGAATTTTCTGGCAACACTTAACTTGGCTAGGATTGCACCAAATATTAAAACCATTGATAATCCCACAACACACATTTAATACAGATCATGACAAGACGTACAAATACTAATTCTGAGCTACTATCTAGACCTTTGTAAGGACAGACCAGCGAAGATTAATGTGAACCCCACCGGGATAATCCACACACGATCTAAGGATAACAACGTGGCTTGTCTATCCACTGCTTTGTTTGCCGCGCTTGACTGTCTCTTATTTATGGTCTGGATTTCAATGGATCCCGCTGGTGGTGACTTTAGGGCAACTAGATTTTCAACTTACTTATAGTTTGGCAGGTCTAATAGTTCCTATGTATTTATATTTCTATCGTATGCGAGGTTTTCAGAGCCTATTTAGTATAGTTTTTATGGCTTTTTATTTTCGAGCTGATTGTGATTAGCTGATTGTGCCTCATTTTATTCGTATATAAATGTATTAATTATTTTATAACTATTGAGGGTCATCATCATCATCATCATCATCAGCCTATAGCAGTCCACTGCTGGACATAGGCCTCCCCCAATGAGCGCCATAGCGCCCTGTCTTCAGCTTGCCGCATCCAGCATCTACCTGCAGACTTTCGCAGGTCGTCATCCCACCTGGTCGGAGGGCGTCCTACACTACGTTTACCGAGTCGTGGTCTCCACTCAAGAACACGTTTGCCCCATCGGCCGTCGGTTCTTCGCGAGATATGGCCGGCCCACTGCCACTATTGAGGGTACAATACAGAAATGATATATTTATTTATTTAGGTATCTCAAGTGTAGTGAGGTTTTAGACCGAGGTTAATTCGAATGCCTGCGTGAATTATATGATATTTTCGGAATTCAGATGAAATTGTACTTAGAACGTCACGTAAAGTACTATCGTAGACCGAAGGAATTTACGAGTACATTCGACCGAATAAAATAAAGAATGAGATTCTTAGGACAGAGCATAAACCAATGCGTAGGGACACCATGAGCGAAAAATTACATAAGAAAATACAAAGAAGCGGAAGGACAGCGTTTTTGATCGGATTGAATTTAATGTTTATTGTATTTGATTGTTAACGAACAACCTCTCACCTGCAATTTATTTTACCGCCTATGTTACGTTGTGGGAAGTATAGAAAGGGAGAAGTAAATAAAAAAAAAAACTGTTTCTGTTCAAAAAACAAAACTAAAAAATCCTCCTTCGTTCTACAATTGGAGAGAAAAAACTTAATTCCCTAAAAATAACAGCCCCAATACTACATGGGCGGAAATGAACCAAGCCCTTACAAAACCTTTTAAAGTATCCTTTTATTAAATCTTCACCATTTATCTACCAAACACTCAATTGTCTTTCAAAGGGCACTTCTTTCGTTATTATTTTTGTTTACTTTGGAGAAAAACATCGAGGGGATCCGGTAGCTTTTCCTTCATTTCAGGTCTATAGGTTCATTGACCTCGTAGGCGGTATAATGTGACGACATATTGTAGTTGTAGATAACGGCAGATTTTATGGTCTAACCTCAAATCAAATCTCTGTGTGTAATCTAAACAACAACGTTAGAACGTCAACAAGTCTTTGTCCTATACAAAGACCGGCGGTCTTTGTTCCTCCTGTCATTTCTCTTCCAATACAACTGAGTCTCTTCAAGATAATAGTATTAGGTGTCTTCAAAAATTTTGTGATACGTTTTCAGCCACTTCTATTAAATAAATATCGTGATCAAACAAAGCTCTTTGTAGGATGCGCAGTTAACTGTGCAGTCTGTTTGTAATAAGAAATAAATTAATTCGTGTCTAATTTACTAAAAATTCTCCCAGTTCGGTTGTGATCATTCAATCAAACAGATAATTTCTAACTTTCACCCTTTATGGACCCATCATAGACTATATGCATTGTACCAACCATGGCCATCATAGGGCTTCGTCTTATTATTGGTTTATCTAGTCAAACACAGCACGAGGTTTGCACAGAAGGCGTGTTGTTTCAATAACTTTACAGAGTTATGTAAACTAGTTCCATCAACAACACGAGGTTCTTTGAATTGGTTCACAAACACACGTGATTTGAAGGTATATGTTGTGGTTATTTATCACGTTTCAGAGGAACGAAGCAAGGGTAAATTATTTTGAACTTACTAAGTCTATATCTTACTAGTAAATATTTGGCGAAGACAATACCAAAACTACGGAATAGATCGGGCTGAAATATATAATAGTTTCCTGCATATAGCTCTGGATTCAGAACTACCTTAAGAATACTTTTTATTCCGGAAAAACAAGTGTACAACCTAGATTCAAAGAAAAATCAGACGAGAAAGAAAAATTGACTCGTTCGAAAGTAGGCAAAAACTAGAGATGCTACGACATAGAAGTGCTACGGCGTAGCTCTTGCTACGCCGTAGCACCTTTACGCTATGATATCGCCTCGTAGCAGCGCTACATGACCCTAAATTTATTTTTTCTAGTGCAACGCTATTCTGTGACTGCAAATTGCAGCCTTCAGAAAACCTGTCAAGGATTGGTTGCGATGACCAATCCTTGACAGGTTTTCAGAAGGCTGCAATTTGTACAGTGTTAAAATTAAAATTTATCATTCAACTTCAAAACTTTAGAGGAATCTCTTTCTACTTTGACGGGAATAATAAAAGGCTTCTTATATTAAAATTAAAATCGTATATTATATTTCCATAGACGTGTAGAAATCTAAGCTACAGCGTCACGAAATGAATCCCAGAACATATGTTATATATACAAACATAACTAGTAAAGTAGTTAATACAAAGCTATTTGAGCTGTTTTCTCATATTGCCTGAAGAGCGTTTGTCGTAATGCTCAGAGAAGAACTGAGTTGAATTTGAACGGCTTGATTATCTAAGCTTGTGTGAATGTTTCTGACGGAATCTCTTTATGATTGAAAAAAATGAAACTTGTTCATTTGTATAAACGTATCTTTACACGCTAGACAGTTGTTAAGACATCCTTTTAAATATATGTAATGAATATTTTAAATATATGGATGTCCTGCTCTTCCTTACAAATACATGGATTTAACAAATAAACTAAATTAACTTAAATATATTAAATTAATGATTACTGATTTATTGTTAATTGGAAGTACAAAAATATCTCTATGGGCTTTTCATTTAATAGATAGCACTGATACCTATGTGAATTTATTTTAAATGTGTGTTTGTGTGTGCATGTGTATATTTTGTGTGTTGGCGGCTGCTCCTGAGGACACCGGTTTCTTAAGAGTCCGGGCAACGGGGGCTACCAAGAGGTTGTTAAGGTAAATGTGTACATACACATTTACCTTAACAACCTCTTGTTTATATAGTTATAATAATGATTAGAAGACGATATTCTATTTTGATATCATTTATCAAAAATTATACAAAAAAAAACCACGACGATTTACCATTTTGATTATACATATATGAAGATGAAGTGCTAAGTATTCATGCGAGTGAAATTTATCTCACCAAGATTTAACTCTAACACGAAAAATATTTAATCAGCTAAATCTTGTTTGCTAATTGAACTATTTTCAACATTGAAAATTAAAGACCGCATTTATAGAAATATAGATTAATCAACGTACTTATTGTAGACTTTGAACTAGCAGAAATCATAGAAATATCAGCCTTATTTGAGATATTTTCGATTAAATTATAGGTCAGTGACCTGCCGACGTAACTAATAACTATTACTTTGTGTGACTAATTTTGGAAAGTGTGATCTCTCCATTGGGGTTTCAGATCAAACCATTTTGGTTTTGAAACAAAACTTTATAATGAAGAGGTCAGGGATTACTTTAGTACTCGTTTCCGATGATTAATTTAAATTACTACTAATTTGTATTTACCAACAGATTACATACAATTAACGATTTCGAAGAAGAAGAAGAAGAATTGTCCTTAAAAATTACGTATCCCAATCATCTTCATTGGCTATTGTTAATTATATTTTACCATTACGGAAACTTTCCCCTAAATTATGATCGTTGGTGTAAAGAATCTTAAGTAAGTTTTCCAATAAGTATTAAGTACGTAGAAGTGGACATAAGACTAGACTAGGACCTTAAAGTATTGAACTTTTAAGTGTCATCAAAGACGATATCGTCTTCCTTCTTATTACGAAAGTATATTTCGGTCTCTATAGAACAGTATTACGTGTAATAAAATATTAGTTTTATATCTTCACGTCTCACCCGAGTCCGCGTGACTGCTCTCACGTATTCTTTCATGCTTTGGAACTTGTCAAGTAGAATCGATTCCCTAGATTTGTTACGTCTGTAATGCTCGACGTGTTTTGTTCTCATAAAAGACTAAAATACATATAAATGGGAAAGTATTTAAAAGAACATTTTTCAACATCATGTTTGTTGGGTTAAATTTGCTTATGTGTTCTTTAAAAATATTCAGACACTTTTTATAAAGACGTGTCTAATTGTTTTCACCGAACCGAGGACAGTTCTTGATCGTTTAGGCCCATTTGCGACTTTTTATCCACTTTTTTGTTTTAATTAAATTGAGTTACTGAGTTTTAGCCCTTAAGTTTTCAAGTTCATCCACAAAACAAGCTCAAGTTTCAGTGCATTAATTTGCAGACGAAACGTTACCTTATCTCAATAAATCAGCAGCTCTATCTTAATGTCTTAATACTTTAAAACTCGCCCATCTTGGGAAATTATCCCTCCTTGTTCTGTTCGCGCCAAGGTCAAAGAATTCGTTGGGAACAAGTCTGTCACTTTACGGTACAAAATACCTGCGGGACGTAGGCTACTAGATTTTTTGCAAATACTAACTCACGTGAGAGATCTCCCGCAGCATGCGAACGGCGGGGGAACGGAAGGAGGACGGCGATTAAGTTATAATTATAAACATAATTATAATGCTGGGCAATCCACACATCATCATCTAACTAAGCAGAGCTTGTGTTATGGGTACTAGATCACTGATATACTTAACACGATACATTACATTGATAAATATTTTTTATTATACATGAAATAAAATGAAAAATAAATAAATAAAATAAATGAATAGTGACCAGAACACCCGGGACAATGTCTGCAGATACGTACACACAATCATCCCGAGGCGGGCATCGAACCCAGCGTTGCAGGCGGACCTTCGCCCACCACGCCATGGAGGAAGTCATAGAGTTGTTTTCGTAAGACTACTATTATATCTCCCCTTGCGCTGCTTACATGCATTTTAGGCCTCAGAGCTGACTAGTTCATGAACGAGGACAAAAACATTGTAACAAGCAATTTAAACTAGTAATCTTTCAAAGGAAAATGATCAGCTAATTTAAGACGAGAAAACGTCTGAACGGCAATTCCTTTTTTAACCACCCAAAAAAAATCCAATAACATGTCATGGTGCAGGTTCAATGCCCTGACAACGAGTCTAAGAACATGCATGTGAATAAGTCGCACACCAATTTTACGATGCACTCAACAGTTTTCCTAAATCTGCGAAAGTACAATGAATTTGTACAGCTCTTCTACAGCTTTATTAGTTCCCAGGATAAATTGAAATTTTCGCCAGAATTTCAAAAAACGTCCTTTTTTATGAACAGTAAGATAAATCCCGTTGTCGGATTATCTAGTGAATATCTTGAAAGGGCAAACGTAACCAAATCGTGTTTGGCTGAATTTGCATATTATACTGCACTTGGTACTTTCCAAGGTACTTTGCGTCTGAGGGTAGGAATTTGTAAGGATGGAGTTTGGAATTTTAAATGGTTGTCATATTTTTGATTAAATGAGAATAGATGGACCATTTTGACTAGACCGGATGTAACGATATTTACATAAACCTTACGCAGGCAAATAATGATAGCACAAAAACATGAAAGAATTTTGCTAAGCTAATCAAGTCCATGTCATAACTAAATAGAATTAGCTTACTTATATTGGTTGTTGAGAGGGTAGGAAAATTACTTTTTTAATAAATAAACACTCCTGGAGAATTCAAAAAGCATCCCAAAACACAAACATGTATTAGACAGATAAGTGATGTTTTGTATTTACTAGCGGTTTCTTTGTCACTTCTGCCTCAAGTGGGCCTTTTAATTGAAGTGAAATGAAAAACAATACATTATCTCTTATTCTTGTCTCTTGTCTAGGTGCTTATTTTTTCTAAAGAAAGTTATTGAGATCTGAAATAGTTTATAATAACATTACGTTACTTGAATGAAATAAGTTATTTAAATCAGCTGTTATCAGATGTTCGTTAAGGGTTAGTACTTTATAGTTATTCTGTGGTTAAGGTTACATCCAACTCATTTGGATGTAACCTTAGCCACATTACACAAGCTGTTTTCATAATAACGTTGTAACCACGTTTACACAATGGCTCGGGCTGCTTCAAATAATGTTAATTCTGTAGAATCATGATTTGTTTCAAATAGTTGAGTTATCTCTAGATTGTTTGCAATAGTCTGAAAGCTCTACAGTTAGACTTGTAAAAACTAATAAAACCTTTGAAACTATCATGGTTATTAACACTAAAATCATTTATAATGGGATATTTACCATGATTTGATTTTTGAGTTTTTCAATATTTCGGCACAGTTTATTGGAAAAATTTCAACTTATATTGGAAAACTCAAAAATCATATCATGGTAAATATCCCGTTTCAAATGACTTTATTGTAAAAATTAGTTTTTAAATACTATTGTATTAAAAATAGACATAATACAACCTATATAAGAAATAAAGTCTTGCTCAGTCAGTGTGCCATGTTGCTGTTTTAGATTTTCATCTGTCTGTGAAAAATATCTATATTAATTGATAATTATATTAATTAAATTAAAATGTACCGAGAGGCCTCCAGCCAGCAGCCTTGTCCGCAATGATTGAGTGTGATGAAACTAATTATTCAGATCCAAGAGCCGCCTCATTTCATAAACCTAAAAACCCAAAAGCTTTATAACTTATTTAAGATAAAATATACAAACTTTTTGAAGAGATTATCGAATTTTTGCTACTAAAAAATAGTCTTTTAATTGGGTTCGCTGGCCCAAATTACATGACACGCTTGCAGAATAAACTGTAACTACGAGAGCAGGCATTTACAAGCTAATGAAGGCGGTGAACACGGTTTAGTGGGAAGAAGAAGGCTTTATACTTTTGATAAAATATGATGGAACAAACACAAATAAGGATATCACTTATGCTGTGTGATATCTTTATTGGTACATAAACGGCCAACCATGAAGCTGGGTCATTTATCTTGTAACATTTTTGCTATTATGTTCGTGGGACACCTAATTAATTTGATTCAACGAGATGTCAAAACGACGTTCAACCAATATGGTTGAACGTTGGTTTCAACATTTGTCCAACTATTGGCCTAGCTACCTCAATATTAAACTAAATGGCGCCGTTTTGTAACTGCTATCCCGCTGTTCTTATTCAATCATTCTCAATCCTATTATTTAAGTACGCGAGTTGTCCATAAGATATTTTTTCCAAGAATATATCTCTGGACACTTGACTTTGCACTGAGTTCCGATCAGAT
The DNA here is from genome assembly GCA_943735965.1 of Eupithecia abbreviata. Taxonomy (NCBI): domain Eukaryota; kingdom Metazoa; phylum Arthropoda; class Insecta; order Lepidoptera; family Geometridae; genus Eupithecia; species Eupithecia abbreviata. The sequence goes on from OX030980.1 coordinate 12,899,035, forward strand.
ATAGTTTATGTTAAAAAAAACGCTTGATCCATTCAAGCGTTTTTTTTGCACTTTCCATGAGGTCATCGAAGCCAGTAACAGTCACTCGTTCCACTATCTTGCTAAGTGTAAACGAGGCTCCCAATGGCAACAGTTGGGCCTAAATTGTTAGTGTTATTTTGACCTTAATCGTTAAGTAGGTACTAGATTGGGCGCCCTGGGCGGGCCAGTGCTTGTCTTCCAATGGGGCTGATGTAACGGGGTGTCGGACCGAATCGTTAGAGAGAATTGACCTTAATGACACAAGATTATCGTTTTGACACAAAAGGTACAAAAGAAAATAATCTAGGCAACATAATGGAATTAATATTGAAATACCTATATTTTGACGACCGATGTAGCGCGGCGGGCGGGATGGTCCGCTTGCGACACAGAAGGTGGGTTCGATTCTCGCCTTGGGACAAATGTTTGTGCTGCAAATATTTATTTTAGATTTTCAGGGTGTTTTCTATGTATAATAAAACATATCTATCTATGTAATGTATTGTATTATGTATATCAGTCATCGAGTAACAACAACTCTGCTTAGCTTGGGGCTAAATGATGCTGTGTGGTGTCAACGTGTAGTGAACTGGAACACCGCCAAATTCCTGTCTCCGGACAGCTAATAGTAATTTTTGTACTGGTATGACGCAGTAATAGACCATGAACTCAGGTGAATTGGGGTAACTTGAAAAAACAGCTTTAATATCAACTTTACCAGGTTGGTACTGAGTTCAGAATTAAACTATGCTCATGTCAAATGGCTGCCATTACAATGAATAGCTAAGGTCACCCCACGTTGGCCACCGGTGGGCAATCAACCTGCGGTTTTGAGAGCATTATTTATTGGAGGCTAAATTCTAAGGCGGAGTGTAGACGGGTGTTTGGAGCAACTGTCATTTGCTGAATTAGGTCAAGTTGACATAATTTTTTTGTCATTCTGAATTTTATATTAAAAGTATCGCTTCATTGGGGCTTTATACTCACAAAACATTATTTAAAAAAAAACGGTACAAAATATTATCCAACAAGTTTACTAAAAAGCAAAAAATATAGGTTGATAAAAAAAGTTTCGTTGAAATAACAAACTGAGATAGCTCAGTTTGTTATTTCAACGAAACAATTAATTTTCATCTCTGTATTATAATCTTTACTGTGCTTATCCAAGAGAATTACGTTTTTAATTCCTAAAGAATATTTTTTCATTTGAATAACCGAAATCAACATTTGTATATAATACAAATATAAATGTTGGAAACTAGGTTCTTAGTTAACCCACTTAAATTCACGACACACAAACTTTTTACATGTCGGCATAATCGTATACAGAAATACAAAAAGTCAGCAGTTAGTTTTCGCGATGCACAAAAAATCTATAAAATATATCGATATTTTGTCGGTTTTATGTGTATTCGCAGCCTTATTAATATCAAATGGGCTATAAAGCAATAAAGTAATTTAACAAGTTAGCTTTATGGATCGTTCTAGTGATTAGTTAGAACCACTTATAAGTTATGATACCAATTTGACCCACTTGGGAGCACAACCATCAAAACAAATTCACTCTCAAACAGTTTCAACTGACGTATTTTTTTAACTATGATTAGAGCTGAGTTTGATCATTTTGGCCAACAGGCTATTATATATACAATAAGGTAGCTATTTATTCTACATAATAAATGAAGTTGGCGGCTTAGTATCTATATACATATATTATACTTATTTTTATATTTACTGATGTACTGTGTAGTATCTAAGTATGAGTAAATAATCATACTGGTACATAGGATAATGTATTATTATTGACGTTATGGTATGTAACATATTTATGGCCAAATAATCGAATATTAACCCTAATAATCTTTATTAGGGTTAATATTCGAAACCGAAACGATACTAGAAAAGAGAGCCTTCGGATGCAATCTAAATTTAGGCCTAGAATAATCTCCTGGCCGTGGCTTCGCACGTGGTATACCCAGTTTTTTCTTACTTATTCCCCTATTTCATCACCTGTAGGGTGCCAGAGATGATTTTTTGAGATAAAAGTTAGCAAAATGGTATTTTGTAGGTACATACTCTATTTTATTGGGTGTATCCGGTTAAATATAAAGCTACATGTTTTTTCAAACAAATACATAAATATTTATTAATATTTTCTGCTTTCGTCCTGCCTGAATAACAAAATCGAAATCAATCAAATCAAAATCCCATACCAATGTTTGTCATCTTAATGGATCCGTTCTTCATGAAAGAAAAAGACAGAGGAATATACCTATATAAAGAACGACAGGGACTGTTACTTCCGCATTTATTAGGAAGGATTGTCACTGGAATTGAGTGCTGGATAAAATTGTGGGCGTCGGAGGCTTAATTACAACTTCAAAGCTGGAAAGTCATTCAATTGAATTTCCTCGTCAAATTATTCTGGAACATTCCGAACTTCAGAACTTCCTGTACCATGCGGTCAATGTACCGAAACATAGTCAAGTACCGAATTTAAAACGGCTCTCGACTAAGTCCAGAGCAAAGTTCGACGAAATTGAAGTATTAGACGATTGGAGACGATATTGGAGGATATTTGTTCTTGTATTGTATGAAATCTGTCTGAGTTCTGTGAGATTTTTAATGGTAGACGATCGTGCTTGGGAATGTTTTACGGATTTGCAGGAATTGAATATGAATTGCAATGTTGTCATGGATTAGTGGTGAGGTTGCTGACACTGGAGGCATCATCGGTTAAGTGTAAATGTTTATTATATTTTTGCCTGTTCTAGCATAACGCGACCGAAAATACGCGACAAATTTTCCGTCAGATATGTCCTGACCAAAGGGGCGTCTGGTATAAGTAACAAAACATTTTATAAAACAACTAAGTTTTATAAAATGTTTTGTTACTTATTAATTAACATTTAATTTTGATTTATCAGTAATGTTGTTGAGGAACCCTAGTACTAAACGTGTCTAAACGTCACGGTTGTCTGGTAGAGATCGCTCTTGAGCGATAAGACCGCCAAATTGTCACATATCTTGTATTATTATTGTTTACCTTGTTTGTTTTATTTTTAAGTGTGCAATAAAAGTATTGTCTATCTATCTATCTATCTAAACGTGCATTACGTACGTAAAAATATTTTTTAATATTTTTTGTACGTACGTAAAAAAAACCTTTTTTTAATAATTTAAAACGATGGTCCCTACACATGGAGTCATTAGTAAGTACTCCACGTGTCATGTTTTAAAAATATCTGTTGTTCAATGTACTAACAAATTTATAAATCTACATAAAAAAGAACAATTCGTTTCTTTTTACACATAACGCAGACAAGGCGGAAAAATGGCTATTTACCCGAGCACTTTGCCAAAAATAGACAACAAGTGAACTGAACTCATAAAGAGGGCTCGAATTACTGTGACGTCACGGCAATAAAGTACTGTCACTGACAAAATCTGTTGAACAGATAAAGACTCCTTAAGCCCGTGAAAACACACAAAGCAACAAAATCCGCTAAGCCAAAACATGCCTCAACCCGCAAGACAACTGAACAAATATCACGTACTGTATAGGTAAGTAAGGTAGGTAGGTATACCTAAATCACAGAATTGTTTTCTTATTATATTAATAACTCCTCTATTTTAATCCAATTTTGTGCATACCTCTTTTGGTTTTACATCGTTAACCCAAGTTTCTTAAATAAATTATGAATGGAAAATACCAGAGACAACTTTAGAAATCAATGTTTAGCGATGCTTCTCAATTATTTATTTATCTACTTGCTTTGAGGTGTAGGTTTTAGAGTCTTCATCTATTCGAAACTTTTTGGCATTGATTGTACCCATCTATTCAAAGATTTTTGACATCTGTGAAGTCAACAACAATTCCCGCACTCATCTTAGTTGATTCTTTATCAACATTGTTGTTAGGTAAGCTTTCGTAGAGATTTCTTTTGATGTATTGAAGATGTTCGACTTTGGGTATAGGGTACCCGTGTTTTGTCGTTATTATTATTGGGATGAAAGACTGTCGTTTTGGCGAGATTGTATTTGTTTTGACAATTTAACGACACACAATAACGCGCAAGGGTATATTTCAAAGGTAGTTTTTTTTAGATTAATTTCATCGCTAGTAACAAATTCAAGATTCAGTTTATAATGTCCCAGTCCAAGGATTGAATGGAAATAAATAATATTAAAAAATATAATTATAATATAATATATTAATTATAATAATTAAGTAAGTAACGATTCTTCGCAAATCCTTTTCTGATACGGTCAAACAAATTCTATTTGCACGCACAAAAAAGCAAAGTGTGGGTTCCACATAATTATAAGTATTAATACAACGGTATTTATCGAGACGCGACAAATCACGATTATAAATAAATAAATAATGCTGGACAATTCACACAGCATTATCAAGCCCCATGGTAAGCAGAGCTTGTGTTATGGGTACTAGATAACTGATATACATAATACAATACATTACATAGATAGATATTTTTTATTATACATAGAAAACAACCAGAACACCCGGAACAAATATCTGCAGATCGTACACACAATTGTTCCGAGACGGGAATCGAACCCGCAACCTCCTGCGTCGCAGGCAGACCTTCGCCCAACGCGACACATCGGTCGTCAAAGATTATTTATAACGTTTTTTTAAATTTTGTGTTCAGGTCGTAAGTAATTTTTTTTATTAAACGTTTTTTAAACGCTTGAATTGTCTCTGTCCACGTTTGACATAGACTAAGTTCTGCAACCCTAAGTCCCCACGTCACGTTATTGCGCTATAAACGTGGTTAATTGCCGACCCACCTGCCTCTCAAATCTGTTGAAAGGGCTCTTTTCATTAGCCTATAACCACTTCTTTATGGAGAACATTCATTGATAAACTTATTTTATTTCTTTTATATTTGTTATCAGCAATTTCGATTCACTTCTAAATGAACACATTAAATGAGTCAGCTATTGAACGACCACAACCTATGTATGTATCTATCTATATTTAACATAAGAACCTTGTTCTCATGTAAGAGACATTATATAAATTGTCTTTAGAGAATAAATGACTATATTAAACTAAAAACAAAGATTAAGGCCGTGATTCTCCAACATACTATAATAATATTAACGTCTACTTCATCATAATTACCCGCAGCCAGTTTAAACTCAAAACTGGGCTATTGTATACTCGCCCAGCTACCCAAAATGTTTGCTCTTCACCGCCTATTGGCGTATAGTAGGTTTTCGGTTAAACAAGACCAACGCTGGTCAGTGAGTCTTGATCTTGAGAATTTGGTAACATAAGAATGCAGGGCCAAATCGGTACCCGATCGGTAACTAATCTTAAAGATAGGTATTATAACAGATTTTACGACAAATATTTGATACGTCAAGCTGAAGACAGGGCGCTATGGCGCTCATTAGGGGAGGCCTATGTCCAGCAGTGGACTAACATAGGCTGACGATGATGAACAGGTTTTACATTAAATGATGATCAAAAGGTCGCTTCTGACGGGACTGTAACCCATTAAAAACCTCTTAAAGCTATTGCTCTCTCTTCCGGACTTTGATGAGTACTTATTCTCATCTTTAAATCTTCTTTCTACTCCTATTAAGTCAAATACTTAAATGAGCACATGAATTTTGTGATGCGGTCAACATAAGACCAAGGAAGCAGAATGCAGTTCAGTTCTAGATGATGATGGTATAGTACAAGTGGTTAACTATGCTGACTTTGTTTATTTGATATAACAACATAATAATAAATGTTGCAAGAATACGTGTAAAAACACGAATAAATAAATAATGCTGGACAATTCACACTGCATTATCTAGCCCCATTGTAAGCAGAGCTTGTGTTTTGGGTATATGTGGTATGGATAACTGATATACATGATACAATACATTACATAGATAGTTATTATTAGAAAACGACCAGAACACTCGGAACAAATATCTGCAGATCGTACACATAATTTTTCCGAGGCGGGAATCGAACCCGCAACCTCCTGCGTCACAGGCAGACCTTCACCCACCGCGCCACATCGGTCGTCATCGGAATAGGATGACAAAAACTTAATAAAATAAGTTAAAAGGTTTTTCTAGCGAGTTAGATGAATGAATTTATGAAGATTCTCCTGTTATAGAACTTGCTGAAAAGCAACATGACCTCCTGAATCCTTAAAAATAAGAATCGTTAAGAAAGTACCTACTGAAAGAGAAAACCATTATCTATTTATATTCGACCAGAACTTAGGCCTGCCTACGTCAAACCAAGTTTTAGTGATTTGAGACGCTTTCGCTTCAATTCGTTTTTCATTGCCATTATTTTTTTTTTCAACATATCTCAGTTATTTAGTTGTGGTACTAACTTATTTATAACAGGGGTGTAACTTGTGTTTGTTTGAGTTTTTTTTTAAATATTTTTTTGTCATCATATTTTTGTTTTTAAACGTATTCTTTCAATATTAGACGTTATAAAATATTTACACCAGGGTTTTCTTCTGATGAGATGAAAAAGTATGTTAATCCTTTTGATTTAAAAACAATAAAATACCTAAACAACATAATATAACTGCAAAGTATACATAATTAATTTTAATTATAGAGAACAGTCTACAAAGTACTAAAACTCACGAGCAGAACTCAGAAAGTATTATAATGTATTTTCCCAATACCATTATGTGGTATTATGCAAAGTGGCCGCACATTACATGGCGCCTTCAAACTGGGGCATTAGCCTCCGAATCTAGGTAACCTGCTTTTGCTACCTAGATATTTGTGTAAAGACTATTAGGTCTATCGGATTGATAAATAGATTTAGATACCCATTTATATTTTCAATAACGCTTTATATGTATAAAGGCCAAAAATAAGGCCTTCGTATATTGGTCACAGGCAAAGCACCGGTCGTTTTAGATACCTCTAAGTAGCAGCTCCAAAAATAAAAGCTATTAGAAATCTAGTTCAACCGATCGTTATTGGAACTAGACCTCACGCCAACACTACTGAACCGATCGAGCTGAAATGTGGCATAGATCTAAACCTGGAATCAAATAATATATAAGTGCCCGTGGGATATCATTTTCAATAGAAACAAAGGGCGCGGAGCCATGGTAGAAATTTGTACTTTAATACAAGGTACTCTGTCCTCGATTGTCTAACCAAGTCAGTATTTTTGAGGACTGTATTCGGATGAGAGTTGTTGCTATTCGGGTCTCAGAACAAAAATTAGAAAGAATTTAAAAAAAACAGATGTTTATGCGAGTGAAGATCAATAATTAAATATCTCAAAGATTTGACAGCTTTTCGATAATGAACCAGAAATGTATGTAAGATGGAGGAACCGATTTAAAATATCTCAATAGTCTCTCCTAGTAGACAAAAGAAATTTCTTCAAGCCTGTCCTTATTTCTCATCTCAAACCCGCCCTGCACACAGTTATGTTTACTCAACAATGTAGGTCCATCTTCAAACCTAACCTCAAAGCTGAGTAGTCTACCCTCAAAAGGTGAGTGAATCGCGTTTTCTATTCACACCTCAGTTTTCCGGGTCACCCGGTTGCGAAAAACGATTTTAGGAAGAAGGGCAATGCTTGGGACTATTATCGTGGTAGCTGTGAAGTCATTATATATTGTATGATCAGATACTAAAGCAAACATATTGCAATTTTGAACCGACTTTTAAAAGTAAGATTCCCCATTTGGCTGTATGTTTTTAGTGTATACATGTTACTCAGTAAGTCCGCCAATTTTTATCCGATATTGATGATTTGATTAAGATGTTTCGACCAGTTTTATAGAAAATTCGTTCTAATATTATTCTACGCGAAATAACATTTCTGTTCTATTTTTTAAATCTTACGCCAACAGTAAACACTTCCCCTAAATTGTCCCCTCAGACACGTAAAAAGCGTCCGCGCCAGCAAAACGGCGGGAAACTCCGAGCACACTCCATACTTTACAGCACGGTCAGCTGTTTGCGGTCACTGACCCCTGTAGGAACGCTCTACGTGTAGGTACACTGGCGTGCAACTGCACTTTGCTAATTGGAGTTTTATTACACTCGGAAATAATGAATGGCGCCTAATGACAGTTTTACGGCGAATTTTACGCGTTAGTTTTCATTCTTGTTCCATGTGGTGTTTTGAAATTATAGTTTCACTGAACTTAGAATGTGAAGCTATGGACGTTGAAGTGACAATTGATAATAACAACAACTTCATTATAAAATGCGAGAATAAGTCTGTGTGCCTGTTTGTACGGCTAAACGTTACTGGATCTTGATAATATTTGACATTGGCAAGGTTGTGGAGATATGATCCTGGAGCAAGCGGAAATGATTTTGATAGGATTTTTATCCAGTTTTTAGCCGCGGGCTTATTATATTTGTATTTACCCGCCTCGGGAAAAATGTTTGTGTGATCTGCAGATATTTGTTCCGGGTATTCTCGGTGTTTTCTATGTATAAAAAATATCTTAGGTAATGTCTTATATCAGTTATCTAGTACCTGTTACGATAAAGTTTTGCTAAGTTTGGAGCTAAATGATACGATGTGTCATTTTGTGTGTGTGATGTGTGCCCAGCTTTATCTGTTTATAAAAGATGATGAAAGACTTTTAGATAAAAAAAATTGCAATTGAAGTTATATAAATACTTACTTATATTGGATTGGTTCGAAGCAACTTGCTCTAGTTTGGGCAGAGCAACATAAAAAAAGTGTTTTTACCCTTTTACAACCCTGGCCTAAATGCGGCGAGTGTTATGATGATATCGTTAAACTCTCGTGAAACGCGTCGCTCGTTGAGATTTGATCTTTATTTGCTTCATATGAAAATTGCTTTTGAAGTGAGATTTCCCGGAATATTAGCAGACATAAAAAAAATTAAACGTTATATATTTTGATGATTCTAGGGAGGACCAGTATTTCTAAGTAATTCGTTTAATGAAGTGAAGTGGACAACTATAAAAATATAATTTTGATCACCAATGTTATGGACGAATGAACTAAACAAATAAATTCAAAGAAATTGGTATAATAACAATGCCTTCACTCTCTATTTATCTGAACATTATGCATACTAGGAAACATATTCTTAGATATACATAGTATAAATGCGGAGTGACACCGGTATGAAAAGACATGTAAAAATAAACTTGTTGTTCAACCTACTATAAGGTTTTAGAAGTCGTTTGTGGGCAATTGCATAAGCCTTTACAAAACGTTGCCGGAACATATCACCCACCTGAAAGATTATACAAAATCTGTTTAAAAAACCCTACATGAGAAGGCTTATTACTCTACTAAACAGAGTAATAAGCCTAGATAAAAATTTTTTAAACATGATAATGTTATTTTTTTTTATTATTCTAAGTGCATTGTGGAATGCCTATTGAATAAATGAATTTCAAAGTGAAATTGAGTCCTAAAGTTTGTATTTAGTTCCAAAGTTTTCAGATTCAGTACAAAATAATAACAACTTTGTTCTCACTATAAACTAATCCATCAAATTATTTTAAGTGATACTAAAAACATTAAAAATTCTGCATAAATAAACTAAAGTCGTAACTTAATGCAACTTGGCATAAATTACTCACATTCATCTTTCGCACAAAATTCTAACACGCCATTTTATTTCACTGCAGGGATTTTTCCTCAAAAGGTGACTCACCCGTGCTTCAGAGGTGATGAACTAATAAAAAGTTTATCTTTAAATTATGTCTTCGACTGTACGTACTGCATCCGCTTTGTTAACTTGAACCTACAGGCTTAATTGAAGAGCGTCTATCTTTCAGGAAGATTTCTACCTAAGTTCTACACAATAAGGTTTAAATTCCCTCGAGTATTTTAATAGAGATACCTACGGGGTGGGCTGGGTGTTGCTTTTCTTCGACTTGATTTGTGAGCTACAAAAGAAGTGCTTCATAAACTGTTAAGTGAAATGTTTTATTTTGTCATTCGTCTTTTGGTTTAACTTTGAAAAGGAACGCTTTCATTCTTTTTAAGAAACAAAAATGGAAATTCTCATCACAAAAGAGAGATTTTTCGTTAGTTAGTCTTAGCTTCGTACCAATTATAACTAAGATAATTATAATAATTTATCTCATTTGTCGTCAGGCACCATTGCTGCCCGTTCATACCCACTTCAGTTCAAATTTCTTTGATAATTATTGTACCAAACACAACTTTGTAGACATCGTCTATATAAATAAGCAATTATTCTGTATCTGAGTTCTCGAACAAGCTCGATTCATGAAATCCTTCAACAAACCGCGAAGGGAAACTTTGCTCTCATAAGTTATATTCCAGTTGTAAATAGCAGTGTGGGAGGTACCGAGCGTATTTGGTTAAATTTGATGTTACTCAAAGTATTTGTTGAGTACAAACCGACTTTATAACTAGGTTAGTGGGCTCAATACAACGTGAATAGGTAAGTCCTTCTTATATTCTTTTTATATATTTAAGCACATGGAACATTTACCTTATTTAATATTTATTTGTTTGTGGAGGTTTCTATTTATTTGCTTCTACTCTTTGAAGGCAAATAATTAGGAATTGCTTTGTTATTTTAGAATAACTTGTTCTCTGTGAATATGGTAAATTGTCAAAAATAAGACATAACCAAACACCACCTTCGTTGGTTTTACCTAAAATGTTTCCAATGCGAATGTAATCTCACTTTTAATATTCGGAAAAGGATCTCCAGGATTTAAGAAGGTGATTTGCTTGCTCCATTTCCGAGTGACATAGAATATTTCTAAGGCATAACTGCCCATTGCTTCTGACAACCCGCAGAGATTATCTCTCATCCGTCTAATCTGCCATTCTCAAGGGCAGAGGAAGCTTATCATAAAATCGTTGGTCGACGGTTCTGTTCCTACTTGGGGATTTGGTGGAAAAACAGCATCTTTCATAACAATAAAATAAAGTTTTATTTACTCAGACAAAATCTCCGGCTTAAAATGTGAAAAAGGAGTCTACACTCTAAGCAACAAATTCAAAAGGACACTCTAAGCAACAAATTCGCCAACGCCGCCGAAAGAGCCCAGGTTGAATGTTGGTGACTTGGTTGGCGGCGTATTTAAGAATCAACACCAAAGCTACCGGGTTGAGCCGCCCAGTCGGTGAAGTGAACATTAGGCACAAAATCAGCAACATTTCCATGACACATCCTTGCCGCCGAAATTGTCGCGGACATGCCGCTGACTTTAGTCAATTTGTGACGCAAAATGTCGGTGTGCCTACCGCCGCAGACATGGTTCTATAAATTTTGTTGCTGACACCGCAACTTGCTGCGCTCTTTCAGCTGCGTCGGAAAATTTGGTGTACACGAGTACAGACTCCATAAGAGGCGTCCAAGGCGTCCATGTTGGCAGTCATGGAAAGTCATGTCAAGTCATGGACCCGACCATTTGCTGACCGCTTGGAATCACAGAACTGAAAAACAATTTTATGCTTGTAAAAAGAAAGTGAAATAATGTGACTGCTTGAGTGAATTTGCTTTTGTTCGAAATAAGCTATTATTTGGCGGAAATAATGGTGCGTCCACACGTCGTTGGTTGAATGATCACAATTTTCTTTTGTTTTGTTAGGAGCGAGGACAGGCAGTGACTAGTTAGGCTTGTAGGTACAGGCCTACAAGCCTAACTAGTCACTTACGCTTATTTCGAACAAAAGCAAATTCACTCACGCAGTCACATTATTTCACTTTCTTTTTACAAGCATAAAATTGTTTTTCAGTTCTGTGATTCCAAGCGGTCAGCAAATGGTCGGGTCAAGCGAGTTTACAGTTACGGTAACTTCAGTTAAGCGCGATTCTGATAAATAGCCTCAGTGACAGGCAGACGAATCTTTATTCTATTTTATAGTTAAAATATTCGTGTGTAAACGACCGCTAGAGGCCAAACGTAAATTCGTTGCTCGCGTTGACTATTGAAAGCTTTTAAATTCAACGCCAGTTTTAGTTTAGGGAAAATAGGCTTTCTAGTTTTGAGAATGATTTGTTTCGACAAGAGCTAAGTGAGCTTTTACGGTGCATTTGCTATTTCCTGCACCATTTCCTAAAGTAGAGACTGAAAAACAGCTTTCAAAATGAACTTTCAATTGAGGTTCGGCTGCTTATCGAAATGGGGCGAACCTATTTTTAGATGGTTTAAATTAGATATAAGAAATCCATAAATTACCAGCCAAAACTTATAATTAATCAAACATAAAATGATTCACGGTTATCATATCATAATTTATCACATGTTATTCTATAACCGCAGCACATCAGCCAGAAGGTTACCAGTACCTACTGCTGATGATGATAATTGAAGCACTCAGCGTCCAGGTACATCATATCACATCATCATCATCATCATCAGCCTATGTTAGTCAACTGCTGGACCTAGGTCTCTCCCAATGAGCGCCATAGCACCCTGTCTTCAGCTTGCCAGGTACATACAACCTACGAGTATTATGTAGGTTAGCACAGACCATTGCTCCAATAATTGACCACGCTTAAATTGGTTCCGCGCTAAAGTACTTTGCAAAAAACTAGTGCATTTCATTTTAAATACCTACGGTAAGGGCATCGAGCATGTAAGTATGCAAAATAGCTGAGCTGTTGAATATTCAAGACGGGTTATGGGAGTGAAGGTAGAACGTAAATCTATTAGACAGGACACAATGTTTTCATTAATCAGAGTAAAGCCATGGTAAGGGTGCTTTTTATGAACGAAATATTATATGTATGCTGGCCTAGGATATATACCTATTACTTATCTGGGTTATTAATCTCTACTTATTTTTTTATAAGCATTACTCCCCTAAGTAAAAACTTTGGCTTGCAGACAAATTGGTTAGCTAAGGAAAGCTGTCCTTCAACAGTATAATTTATAGATAGATAAAATGGCACACTATATAAATATAAATAAATAAAAAAATATAGGAACTCTATGTGATAATTGGAGGTTTTATCGTTAATGACAGACGTTATGAGGTCTAAGTGGTGGTAGAAAACAAGAATAATCTATTATTATATTTTATATTAAATCTTCAACCCAGGCTTCAATTGTACAACTGTAAGAGCGCGCTGTCGTCGCTATTCCTGCTGTCTAGCCCGCTCTTATCAGTACTCACGTGAGTCTACACATCTAAATCGGCGGACGCCAACAAGTTAAGAAACACTGTCGGCTGAACTTTCGCACCAACCCGCCGCCCCGGGCTTGTCACTAACTAATTAACTAATAGTGCGTAGACTCGATAATCTTCAACTTCCTATCCCGGAAAGTTGTCCCAGTCTAACGTTCATAGCTCTACATTCCTCTCAATTCCCGTCCACACGTCTCAAAACGTCGTGTTTTCATCTTTAGAACTCTGCGCCTTTGACGCCTCGGCTGTAAGCAGGTGGAATGAGGGCGCAAGGTGAAGGTTGGCGACGGGGGATTTTAGTTTTAAATATGGCTATGATGTGGTGAAGTACGCCTTAATTTTGTGGTCATTATCATCATCATTATCAACCTATAATAGACATTCGCCTCCCCTAATGAACGCTATAGCGCCCTGTCTACAGCTGACAGCATCTGCCTAGTCTTTCGCAGGTTGTCATCCTACCAGGCCAGAGGGTTTGCCGAGACGCGGCAAACCCTCCGGCCAGGTAGGTGTCTACTCAAACACACTTTTACCCCCGCGGTTGTCAGTTTTTGGCCATATACGAGTATGGCCAGTCCACTGCCACTTTAGCTTATAATGTGGTGGTAATAGGGCAGTTGTCTCACCGGGAACGATAAACGAGTAGCGAGCAGAGCTAGAATGTAGAAACGAGTCGGCGTGAAGCGGGGAGCGAGTACGTAGTTCCGATAGTTGTGTAGCTCGGCTATAAGCGAGTGAGCGATTTCTCGCATCACTCGCTCGCGGCGGCCAAACGACAGTCCGCATTGTAGAGAAATGACCGCTGGTTGCTCTCTCGGCGGCGTGAGTTTTCTGATCGCTGAGCGAGTGTTATTTTCCTGGCTCTTGTCGCCCAGCGACAAACTAGTGAAGCGAGTCCTCGCCGGCAGTGTGAAAAGTCAGCGATCAACTATTTGTATATGCATCTCTTTTGTTCACACGGAATGTATATCTAACTGTACGTTTCTTGAGCGAGAAAATAGCCGATAGTTAGTTGTTTTCTCTATCATACGGTTACGTCAGGGGTGGAATAGATTTCTATATATAGTTGACACTTAGCTATTCAAGAATTAAAATTTATTTTTGGCCGTTAACGGCCTAGTTATCGGGGTTTTTAATAAATTGTTATAAAGGACTAATATTGCCAAAGCTATTCATTAAAATATATTCTACAGCAAATTTGAGGATTATCTAGAACCAACCAGATAATATATAAAATTAATTTAACCACCATCTTTACTAATATTATTTTTGAAAGTAACATAATGTCTGTCTGTTATTATCTTTTCACGTCTAAACGGTCGAACAGTACATAATGAAATATTGCGGGGAGATTGACGTTATCCTAAAAATAAGTAAAATATTTAAAAAGCTATGCTGATCAAGCGGAAACAGTTTTATCCATGGAACTAAATAAAATACACTAGTGACATAATGAAAACGCGTTTAAAGATAGAACACGTTTGATTCCTAGTCTTAGCTAGTAAAAAATGGCGTTACCTAAAACACCTCTAAAGATATTTAGATAAGAGGAAACGCGATACCCTCGCTATAGGTATAGAACCACCTCGATAACGTAAACTCAGTCGCTCGGAATGAAATGCGGGCTAGAAGCGAACCGAGCAAAAAGAACGAATCTATCCACAGCGGAATAAAATGGCGGAAACTACGGGAATATTCCTAGAACGAATGCTCGAAATGAAAGTTGAAGAACTAGTTGCAAATAAAAACAATAATCCAGCTTTAAGCTTTGATTTAATCTTTACAACAATTATGACACAATATCACAGATATTTCCACACTGTCATATCATTGTCATAAGTCGTGTAGACATAGGTGTAGTTCTGATAGACAATGTTCTAAGTCTCATGCTCTAAGTGAAATGGTTATCTACTTAATAAATACAAAACAAAGAAAAAATATCCCCAAATTATTTCGAAACTAATATTAATAATTTTAAAAAGTAGGTACCCAACTAATAACCTCCGCAATCTGCCTGGTAAACCTGGTGTCGAGCCTAAAAGGTATCAACTCAGCATGTTGCTGGGTAGATAGTATAAAATAAACCTCTATGCACACTGCCCAAAGTATCTTGTAACTTGTATGAAGTTAAGGTTTAAATTGATCTACGCACACATGCCTACCATATAGCCCTGTAATGTATTTTAAGGCGCATGTATCAACAGTTACCTCCTTAACGAATCTTTCATGCAATCATATCGATTCAATCTTTGTACAGAAAAACGTTAAATTTTATCGATAACAAAGTAACTTTTTATTGATAACAAAGTAAAAGTATGTCGGTAAGTTCTTACAGAATTGACGTTTTGCGTTTTATATCTCGCTATTTTTATGCGAGAAGGATGTTTTACGACAAGGTTAGATGTAAGAAAACCTTTACGCAGACAAAGTCACGTGCATTCTACTATGTGATCACCCGTCATAGATTAGGTAATGTTACGTCGCCCACGTCGAGAATAAATATTCTTGTGTTCAGCTAATTTTGTTTTTTAGAATGAAAATTAGCAGCGGGTCGGATAATGATTATTCTACCAGACGGTGATTATGTGTAGCCCTGCGTGGGCTACGTAATAAGGTTCAGATTTATTGTATAGATTGATTGTAACTAGTACAACTGAATATCAAGACCTACAAAAGAACTCACTTTCTATACTCGGTTTTAGAATACTTGTACTTTTTGTATCACAAATTCAAAGACATTTTGGCTCTAAATATTTTTTAACACTTGTATCATCGGATGATACAATTATATGCGATGTTGTGTTACTGGTGTTTAATGATTAACTTGTTATTGTTATAAGTTTTTGTAAAGTTTCATGCGCCTTTGTTAACATAAATATTCTTGTATTCTAGAACCGAATAAGATAGATAGATAGATGAAACGTATATTTGGTACTAATAACACACACATACAATTAACATAGAGAAAGATACAATATTAAACTAAATTACAATAAAACGAGCAATTAAAATGGCTACTAAAGTACTTACTGTAGGTAAACATGTGTGTGCCGCAGTACAATAAATAGGCCATAGCTCAGCGAAATTTTTTGCGAAGCACAAACACTGATTTTCAGCCAAAACCTGAGAACGAGCAGAACTAGCACAAACGTAAGGTGCCTAATTTCCCCATATATCAGTGTTGGTAGACTTACACATCAATATTATCTTATAATTAGCCGTTTATTTGAGTTGCCTCGTTATCATGCGCATGTTGTATTCTGTAATTTAGAGTGCACTATTTTTTTAGTTCTATCGTATTACTTATATGAACTTTGGTGTTACCTCTAGTTGGCGGCCCTTATTGAATAAATAAATAAAGATACCGCTTAACGGCAAAATTAGGGACAGTGGCTTCAAAACAAGCGTGACAAATAGTCCCTGTGTTTGAGGTGTATGCTTTCAAGCTAATTTTCCGATTTTACGTCAACTCGACAAATGGGCAAACAATATCATTAGGCTGTGCACACAGGAGCCTTGGTTTGACTTGTCAATGTCAATGTCATTTGTGACAGATACGTTTCGTTTTTGATAAATTGCACATAGATTCATTATGAAAATCGGGAGCTTACGTAGAAATATTTGAAGCTCTAATAGTAAAAAAAGTAGTTTCGATGATTCGAAGACCGATAACTTCAAAAAATCGAAATAACCAACTTTATAATATCTTGTACTATGTACTGAAACCCTAAGGATGTTTCTGATACACATAAAAAAGTACCAACAAAATTCCAGATAAAAAGCATTTAATAGAGGCCTATGTCCAGCAGTGGACTGTTATAGGCTGATGATGACCCGTTATGACCTACGGAGCTGAGACGTGGACATTCACGGGCTCAGGGCTAGTCCAAGAGTTGAAAGTTGCTCGGCGAGCTATGAAAAGAGCTATGCTAGGAGTTTCTCTGAAGGACAAGATTCGTAATGAATACATCCGACAGATAACCCAAGTTTAGCTCAAAGAATTATCTAAAGCTGAATTAGTAGTGAGCCGGACATATATCGCAAAGAATCGACCGTTGGGGTAAACTAGTTTAGTGGAAACGGCAAACGTAGTGTAAGACGCCCACCGGCCGGGGAATATAACGACCTGCAAATTACTGCAGCCAGATGCTGGATGCGGCAAGCTGAAGACAGGGTGCTATGACGCTCATTAGGGGATGCATATGTCCAGCACGACTGATATAGGTTGATGATGCATAGAAGTGAAAGTGAATACTTGCGTAAACATTCGGAGCTGACTGTACCTCCCTGGAAAATTACCTACCTGAAATTGTTTCAAGTACAGTGAGGTGCTTCTGATTGGCAAATCAGTAGCTTCGTCTAGACTAACTTCTGAGAAGATTTGCTTTAAAGTTTCTGGAATTTTGTACGTGATATTTCTATATTAATGAAGTACCTACTTAAACCAACGCTATGTAGTAAGAGCTATTATACTCTCGTTATAGTTCTCTAGATGTGAAAGTTAGTACCAAAGCGGGCAAATAGTTTGTTTTTGACAAAATAACCAAAATTTTGTACCTAATATTAATGCAAAAAAAATATACCTACCTATGGAAAAATAATGCTATATTATGTACCTACGTATACAATTTTCAGTTTTCCCCTTTAAGGGGAATTTGCAAGGAGGAAAACTGAAATAAGCCTGAATATCTAGAGGCAACTAAAAAGTTACTTCACTGCTCAAAGAGACAGGAAAATTAGGACTCGTCCACAGTTGCACAGTTCTGTCAAAGCCGAACATGTAAACAAGCCCTAACGAATGCAGCCGCAGATTGCCTCGAGCGAGGCCCAAAGTTCTACTTCGTTAGATGTAGCAGAGAGCTATGGTCACGATCGCTGTACGATACGATAACGGCCAGATACAGTTTCGTCTACTTCATCTGTCACTACCGTACTACTGTAATATTAGAGTAAAATTGTAGTAGCACAGTATACATTATATGTATAGTAGTAAAATTGAGATATTAAAAGTAATTTGTGAAAATATTGCTATTTCCTTTCATTTTTAGTTATACATTTATTTCCAAAGATGTTTCTTTATCAGCAACGGAATCCATTGGTTCAATATACAGGGTTTTTTTTTTATCATTCGTGTCGATTTCTTTTGAAAGTAAAAGATTTAAAGAGAAACTAAATGTGCAGTTATGTTTTCATATAAATCGAGGGCGGGAGCCATACCCTCCTGACTTTTTTCTAACTCTCGAGGTTTCAGACTTGGCCATCACCACACTTCTCAAAAAACCGTATATGTGTTTTGGGTGTCATATTTAAAATATAAGCGCTTGCATGCCATTTTGCGCTTGAACCCTTGAGGCCATCTAATGCTTGAAAACAACCCGTATTTCTACCTCATCTACTCAGCTCAAATGGATATCACTGCTACTCAGCAGTGGCCAATTTCCACTTTCATTCTTTTTTTATATTATGGTATTTTTCACAAGAAGCTACCGGTGATATTCACCCCAGTCCCTCGGAAAGCACGTTTTCTTTTGAATAAAATATTTAATTGGTGGCCTGGTAGTCACTAAAAACATCTTATACGGCCTGCCATTTGCGACCACCTCGGTGGCTACCGTGGCTTTATTCTTTCTAACATACGGTTTACGTGAATGGCCTAGTCCCACTATAATTTGAGGCCAGATTTGTCGAGGACATGAGCGGATGACCCGGATTTCTAGGCTATTTAAATTTTATATAGCATCTTGCTTGACAACGAAACCCCAACAATAAAAGTCAGCTCAAGCTCCACGTAGTAAGGTAAATCTAGCCTAGAAGGTTGGGCCAAGCCAGCGCTACGGGGTCATCGCCCCACTGGCCCACTTCCACATCGATTGCAGTCAATTGCACCGTTTCTTGGAATGGAAGTGATTTATCTAGGTGAAGCTTTGTTTGTGTTCTTGTAACCTGAGCGATGCGCTACCGACCCACTAGTTACTGGTGGATGTCCCATAATAAATTATTTATCGTTCTTTGAAGTTTTGAATGATGGAAAGGAGGCTTGTTAAGGCGTCGAAAGACAATATGAGGGTACTCATCACTGGTTCATTTGTGGTTTGAGTTTATGAAATAGAAATCAAGGCTATTTTTCCACAGAGACGGATTTTAAATATTTTCAGTGTAGGAAAGCTTAAACATTCCGCTTACCAAGCAACATGGTAATGATAATATATAGTGCATGGAGGATATGTGATAATAGCGATCTACCATTATTTTTAAGAGCATGGGCTTATTTTTAAGGCATGTTCAGTACTGAGGAGCAGATTTCGCCGCATTACATTACAAAAGTACAATATTACTTAAAAAGAGAGAGAGAGAAGAAGTTATTATAAGCACTAATGCAACGGAAATTTATGGCGTTGTATTAGATGTGTTCAGATCGCGTAAGTTTAAAAATATGTAGCGATACATAATTATAATCTAGAAAGATCATTGCAAAGCATCATGTCATTTGTAGTCAGCTCATCTTTTATTCTTTTTTCTAACCCTTTTATATAATTCACAGCAGGTGGAGCCACGTGCCACCTGAAATCAAGATGGCTTCATATCAGAAATTGTGAATCGAATATCTCAAATTACTTTGGAAAATTACTTTTCGAGAAACCTTTCGGTGGCATAAGATATCATCAGGTCTTTAATTAATTTGATGATTTACAGGAATCTGTAATCGATAAACTTGCTTATAATATAATCATAAATAACCAGAAAATACAGCTACTGCTAAGTTGCCAAATATACGCGGAAGATTTGTTAATGAACCTACTTGTATTTAATGTTTAACCAGATAGGACAGAGAGTCGATCTCATGCGAATAATGATGATGGTTGTATGGATTATTTTTTGCTGAAAATTGAAGGTAGCCAGACCTATTATCAACATTATCATGCTCATTATCATGCTTCTGTGGGCGTTTAGAACAGTAAAAGTAAAAGGAACGACGCGTAGGCTGCGGCTCAACATTCAAAACAACCTTTCGGATAAGGTTAGTGTTTATTCTCGTGAGAAAATAGAACTTTGCAAAGTCATCTCAAAACGAACTGGCATGGAAAATACTTTGAGCCTAAGTTTGTTACGCTTTTGGGTAATTTGAAAAGTTTCGATGTAGAGTGCACATAAATAAACTACAGACTTCATGGTCGTCTCAAATTGCCGTTTCCATGAAACATACTTGAATACGTCAAAAATCTTAAAGTATCTAGTAACAAATTTCAAAGCATTATGGCTTTGTTGTTTTGTGCATAAGTTGGCTAATTAATTATTATCATGGTGGTATGGTGTCTCCTGCAGGACAATGATTCTCATTACTCTTTTACTGTTTTTTGCTGCTGGAATAGACACAATTTTGATTTTGAATCAAGTGTGTAATGTTATCTCCTTCTTTAATGTAGATATTCATTTCTCGTGGACTGGGCCCAGACAATAGTAAAGATAGGAGATTGATAGTATTTTAATGTTAAGAATAAGCCATAGATTCAGCTTTGGTCGAGGAATAAGGTAGAGTCAAAATTAAACGGTTCTGAATCGACCTACTTCCACAATTAGGGCAAAAGGGAGGAAATATCTCGTATTTATATAACCGAGTGTTTGTTGATACAGCGCGATTTACAATTCATATGGCTGCTTGATTGTGAGGAAGCGGTTTGAGGTTTACTTAGCCCAGATCTCCTCGATGTAGATTGCCGCAGAAAAATAAAATTACTTTGAGTTTGCTTTTAGAGGAAACTGGGCCAGACATCTGAAGAAATCGTTGGTGAAGTGGAATTTGTCGGTGCGATCATGTGAGTTAGGTCTGGAGTGACTTTTATGCTTTGGAACGACCGTACAAACGATAAATACCTTTATCGGCCAAACGAGGTGGATCGTAACTGGCAAACACACTTTTAATAAATTATGTTTACACCAATAGCTAGTTATTATTTGTGAGTTTGCTATATGCCTAGGAAAGCCTATGTACTGTCTGTCTTCCAAATAAATACATATATAATAAATAAATAAATAAAAACGTATTAATTGACCAAAAGTACTGAATATTTCCTCAACCGTCGCCTCTACGATCCACTCCCTTGGGAAAGAAACCTATTATAGCAAAGCCAGCTTTGCGATAAAAGGCTTTTTAATTAACCTTGAGGCGGGCTATAGGAAATACTCTCCTACATCTTGTGGGGTTTGAAATATAATTTGTTATGTTACGGTTTCAAATAAATAAATTTTAAACTCATTCTGTTATGTAACGGTTCAAAAATATAAATGTTCACAAGTTTTGTTCACAATTTTTTTCATTTATATTAGATAAAAATGAAAAAATTGTGAACTTCTTAGGCCTATTAGATGATGGCCTATTTTCATTTATATATTTTTGAACCGTATTTAAGAATTTTCAGTTTTAGTCTTAGCCTTTGTTAATAAGTCAAAGTATCTAATAGGCCTAAGTCAAAGTAAATCTGATGTTTTCAGTGACCATACTAGAAAGACTTGTTTAAAATTTAATTCTTAACCAAACTGAGAAACAATTTAACAGAATGTCTTCATACTCATAGTATGGGCAGCAACAGTGATCGAAGGGCCAATATCCAGCACTCGACCCGCTGACCCGAGAGCAGCATCTGGGTTAGGGGCTGCTGCGTCAGGAGTTCACAAGTGCCTGATCTACAGATACTCGTACACGCCAACTTTGGATCAAGCTGTTTCATCATCATCATCATCAGACTATAGTACTAGCTAGACATAGGCCTCCCCTAATGAGCGCCATAGCTTCCTGTCTTCAGCTTGAAGCATCCAGCATCTACGTACAGTCCTTCGCAGGTCGTCATCCCATTTGGCCGGAGGGCGTCCTACACTACGTTTGCGGAGTCGCGGTCTCCACTCCAGAACACGTTTACCTCAGTGGTTGTCGGTTCTTCGTGAGATATGGCCGGCGCACTGCCACTTCAGCTTGCTAAGATAAATGACAACGGAAAGAATTAGAACACAAATATTAGTTACAAAGATCCATATTATACGTACCTAATTAAATAAATCACGTTGAAAGATTGCGAAAGTTTCAAAAACACTAAACTAAAACTGTCACGCAAGCTACGAACAATAAAAAAGATAAAACTAAGCGATGAAAAGTGCGTTTCGATCGTAATTTCCAAACTAAGTATCTAGCCGCAATATTCAAAGAAAAATAACATTTGATACCGTACCTTGACCCTAACCCTGCACTCTAAGCCTTTCAGTTAAGATAACAATATTAAACTGTACTTAAAGGATCGCGTTACAATGTTTACTCGAGTGCCAAAACATGTTGAGGAGATGTGGATCGAGACGCGCCGGTCTCGACGACAGAACAAAGGATTCATTTTAACAAAAAAACAACAGACTGACGATAACGAAAAATCAAACGTTCAGCATGTGCTGCAAAAATAGCTGAAATGTTTGCTACGAAATTGTTTTTATAATGTCATTTATAAGTGATTTGGAATATTTTAGAGAAAAACTTCTCGGAACATAAAGATGAGTAAACCGTAAATAGACGCATAATTTAGTCACAAAGTTCTTTCACGAATTTTCCAGTAGTGTAAGAAATTACAATTTTCTACAGAAATTACAATTTTCTACAGAAATTACCCGTTGAAATGAATTAATTCTTAGCTTGTAAATAGTTCTAGTTCGTTTTATGAGAAATAAAAACAAATTGGAACTAGTATTTAAAATTGAATCATTTGAGATAACTGCTGACTGTTGCAAATAATCTAGAGGTTCTGTATTCTAATAGTGCCCTTTCTATCTTTATACATAATTTTCTATCCCGATTTAATGTTTTGCCTCTATTAAGACTCCATCAAAGTGCGAGTAGGTTAAATTTGTTTTCTATAAAAAATCAAGTTAATGAGAACACAGTTACATCTCAGTAAGAATCATCCTTCATGATTAATGACATCTTATATACTAGGTCTTACGTGATCTCGTGTCTTTATTAGCATCACTTATCAATAATAAATAAATAAATAAATCATGCTGGACAATTCACACAGCATTACCTAGCCCCATGGTAAGCAGAGCTTGTGTTATGGGTACTAGATAACTGATATACATATTACAATATTTACGTAGATAGATATTTTTTATTATACATAGAAAACGACCAGAACACCCGGAACAATTATCTGCAGATCGTACACACAATTGTTCCGAGGCGGGAATCGAACCCGCAACCTCCTGCGTCGCAGGCGGACCTTCGCCCACCGCGCCACATCGGTCGTCAATACATTAGTTATCATAGTAATCTGTCGTCAGATAGACGGAGTAATCTAACCACCATCTCAACACGTATCTATTTCCATATCTCACTATTATAGAAGTATTATAAAAGGTATATGTCTTCTAAAATAGGTTTATGTTTGAGCTGTTAAATTATATCTCGTTTGCTAGACATAAACATTACGCACATTTTTTTCTACCCTACAATACGTTTAAAAGCTCCTTTTGTACTCCAACGTTATAAATTTAGATGTTATTAACACTTTGAGTGCTGAAATCACACGGTATGTGTTTTCTACAAGTGACTAATATGCGTAAATCCACACTAGCGCAGCTGCTGAGAAAATACAGATCTTTGTGACTCAGCAGAGCCGTAATATTTTCCGAACGAAACGCATGTGCGGCGCAACACAACCGCTGTGTAGGAACGAATTTTTTAGGTTAAAAAAAAGATCGCAGTCGTCGAAAAAAAATCGCAGTCAAAGTGTTAAAGGCATCACTTTCAAATTAAATTTGGTTACAAATTATTAAATCTAACGGATGACCCGATCAATCGTTATTGGCAAGCACATCTGCACAAAATTGACGCAATAAATTTAACAAGTGTTAGAGACCCCGTAGGTGATTTACATTTAATAATTCTTTTGAAATAAGGACCCATTGATTTTAATATTCTGATATTGATTTTCAGAATCTTTATTATCTAAGAAGGTAAGCTAGGTAGTGAAGAACGGTTGTCGGGTAGTGAAAAAGGACTATTCTATATACAACAGGCCTTGTAACCAATCAGAACTATTTGACGGGGTGATGAATAAGAGCAAGTATGCCCTGTGACCAATAATTACAAAACAAAGACATGACTTATTAAAACTAAATTAACATGAAACAAATTTTAATGGTTTTTGCGTTGTTACCATTTAGAAAACTTTTTTGCAGGGACGAATTGTGGCCTAAATCAAGATAGCGGATAGTTATTCTTTACCTCCCAAATAGAGACACAATGTAGACATGATTGTCCTCGTTCGTTTGAGTTGTCACGTCCCGCGAGCGACTCCCTAACCACTAACACAACGTCGGATTTGTTGACCAACGTGATGGCTACCTTATGTCGTGTCAAGAAGAAAACCTTATGCATTAATTTCATTGCAGAACTTTGTAAAATAATAACCTATGCCTAAGGTATAAATTGAATACAAAATTATTATTTTTTATTATACCTTTTGATTGAATTAGCCGCGATAAATAAAAATTTAAAAGATAATGGTAAAATTATGACATGACTGTTCTCTATCTGTAGAGTTAAAAGAGATAAAACTTTAAACTCTATTCATAGAGAACTACTTATAACTCACATGAGCTTATTCATTTCCAAGCTATTTCAAATTCTAAAGCTGCTGTCACGTCCCCAATCAGTCGCAACGAATTCCAACGCATTTGGATTCCACAATTTTTAAAACCCGCAGACTTTTATTGTGTTTTTGTGCATGATGGAGTCCAAAAATCTCACAGGATCATTTATCTCCTGCCCGTGACACAGAGAGGACGTAGGTCACGATCAGGACCACGACTACTCCAGGGCTGTCTACGTCACGTTGAAGGGCACTCATATCAAATGCTTCGTAGCGTGTAAACAACAGTTTTTGCTTTTGGAGAAAATTTTGGGAGTGATAGTAGTTTCCCGAAATAAGGGAAGAAATTTCAGTTATATACATAATTAATTTTATAATAACACTCATATTCA
The DNA here is from genome assembly GCA_943735965.1 of Eupithecia abbreviata. Classification (NCBI taxonomy): domain Eukaryota; kingdom Metazoa; phylum Arthropoda; class Insecta; order Lepidoptera; family Geometridae; genus Eupithecia; species Eupithecia abbreviata. Next base: position 12,924,213 of record OX030980.1, read on the forward strand.
GTTGTATGTCATAATCATCCCATAGTAGTCCACTGCTGGGCATAGATTCCAAACTATCACATGATAAACAAAGTGATTGAGTAATGTATCTAATAGAACCATACTTATCTTTTTGGTAAAAAAAAGCCTATCAAAATGGCCGATTCCTAGCCATATTAGCATACTTTTTCATATACTCTACAATAGGTACAAGTACAAGAGCTCCTTTAGTATTTTACTACTATACATTTAAATGATCGTACGTATCGCCTACCTCGTACCTTCAAACTAAAGGGTACAAACGATTAAATTTAACCTAGGACAGGACATTCTTACTGTCAAGAACTTTTTAATCGTCACATTTCTTACTCGAGGATCCAAAAATTGTTGAAAAGTGGTCGTTACTTTAGTTTAAAATTCTCTTTAAGGCTTAGTGGCCAACACAAACTGTCGAAAAGTAGGTCATGACCTGTCATCTGTGAAATATTTTACAAAGTCTTCCACCGAAGAAGATCATTTAAAATGTCTCCCATAAATCAACTTTATTGCAGAGAATATGCAAAAAACTATGACAAATAGAGATAATTATGTCAAAAGTTCTAAGTTTAAACAGCTTTTCAGATAAATATCTCCAAGCCACTCATTATGACTGAATAAGTGAATAATAAGTAATATTTATTCTCATCTTACAAACACTTAGTTGACTTATTTTTAAACAAAATAAAATTTGGCTATTACACCTTATTTACACCCCGACTTAGCTGCAAGGTGACTTTGGTGTTATCACACGGTCCCCAGTAGAACATTTGTTCTAAAGAATTGGTTTTTGTTTGGTAATTGGAAATTAAAACCTTTTGTTGTTGGTTGATCAAACTATTTGTTTCCAAACGTCAAAAATATTTACTAAAAAGAACTTACATGAGCTCATTTGCTGCAATTTAGAAATCACAAACTCCCCACTTCAATTGAATCTCCCAACATACGAGTATTTCTGCTAGAACCTCTGTCCCTTTATTTAGTGCGTCATCAAACCAAACATTCAGATAGCCCTATGGACTGTTACGATAAGATACGACCATTACAGGGCTGAGGGCTATTATAGGCACCACAATGGCTGATTTGGGCGAAAACATGCCCTTACCATCCATATTGGGAGTAATGAAAATGATTCACATCTTACAAAACAATAATGGATAGGGTTTTGTTATTGAGTTAAAATTCAAAGTTGAATGACATTTAAAGATTATTTTTAAAAAAAAATCTGTAAAATAAAAGGTTGCTAAGAAAACATTTTTAGAGTAAGTAGTAGCAAAAACCTGGTTGTTTAAAAATGGCTCATCTAGATAATCGCCGCCGTTCTAATTCATTCGCACCAAAAATAAGCTCAAACTCATTCTAGAAATATAATTTTAATACTGAGTGGGAGGTAGACTTTTTATTCACAAGGTCGGTTTCGTAGGAGTCGATTATATAAACCTGAGATGTGATTGTAAACTGCTTTGTAAACCTCTTACAATAAATAAATAAAACAATTGACGCAGACGGTTGAAAACATTCTACAGGTAGCTCAACTAATAAATAATATCATTACCAGTCGGAAGCATCCCCAAGACGCTGGCTGCATTACCCCGCTGTATGGCAATGCTGATGCGCTGTGCCAGATACTCACCAGCTCTCGGGTCACGCGTTACATAGACCAGACGCTCAGATAATTTTTAAAAAACCCGAAGTTCTTCAGTACCCCACAGACCCAGAGTCTCGACTTCAAGGGGAGCAAATTAAGTACTAGTATTATTATTACCACAAAAACATCTAAAAAATAAGTAAAAATTGGCGGGCTTATCGCTAGCTATTCGATAGCGATCTCTTTTTCGTCATTCCTATGTTTTCTGTCTATTAAATGGCCTACTTAACCCTAACCTGATTATCTATGTTATGCTTGGCCGGATTACTTATCGGCCATTCTGCTACGTAAGAAACAAATTCGGATTACTACGTAAGATATTTCCGCAGTCAGCATACAGTGTTTTTGCTTATAGCTGGGCATAAAGTAACTTAGTACTTATAGGGAAAATGTGTTACTTAGTGACAATATTTTAGACCAAAAAACAATAATTATTTGAAATTATTATAAAAGATTTTATATGGATGATGTTACCAGGTCGGTCAAAACGGCCGAAATAATGAACGAAAAATATGTATATCATATCTGTAATTTCGATTTTTTTAAATGTTTTTATTTACTGTAAGTAGCTGTGTGTCTGATGTTTTAAACGTTATTACTTTTACGTACGTTTATTTCTGAAACTGTGTAATGTAAGCGTTGCCAATATTCTGTAAAAACATGTGTTTTGCTGGTCGGCAGGTAGAAAATGTCTCCGCATTAAGCCCACCCTTTGCACCTTTTGTAGTGCAATAAATAAATAAATAGAGCTAAAAAACTAGAGCACGGAAGTAAGTTAGATCAAATCTAATTTGAGAACAGTGTTAGGTAATCCTAATACCTTCCGGTTCTTGCTACAATCTATATGATTTCTGTATTCACCCACATTCTCAAGTAAGCTCCGTCCCTCGGGAAGTGTAGGAAACTAAATTGACCGACTTAGTACTTAGTGGTCGCGTTCCAACCCGGTCACCATGAAACTTATATTATTGGGCTATTGGTGTCAAGTCAACTATATAGTATAGAGGTTTCGTTGCTGAAAAGTTGTTCACATCATCATCCTCATCAGTTTATACGTGCACGTGCCTAAATACAAAATAGTAACAGGTATAGACAGGCTTCGGAATATAATGGAATTTGAATGAATTACATCTAATGCAATGAATCTCTATCTAGTTATTTTTTAACTACACATGCATATTATCAATTTTCGTTTTAGTCTTTAGTCGTCACACTCGTTAAAAACATTGATTTTCGATAAAACTTTTGAAACTATCATGGTTATTAATAGTAAAGTCATTTAAAACGGATTAATTACTCCGTGATCATGGCGCATGCAACTGTGCCGAAATATTGGATAACTCAAAAATCAAATCATGGTAAATATCCCGTTTTAAATGACTTTAGTATTGATTTTCGAGATGAAAAATACACATAAATTTTGATACTATGCTTTTGTGTTTATAATATCTTTCCGTGTTTTCAAAAGACTTACTGAGTAACCCATCTCTGTTATTCTCACAATTGCTTTCAAAGTTCCTTTGATGTTAATTTTACAAACAAAATATGAGAAAAGTGTGAGTAAAATTGATATTCTAAAAACTAGCAACAATCAAGCTGATCTTAATTTAAAGTCGACCTTTTGTCTGTTCAAAATTAAAATAGACCAATATTAGGTTCGTCGGCATACAACTGTAATATTCAAGGCAATTGACCAAAAACTAGGTCTTCTATCTGCGGAATATATTCGTATATTCTAGAAAAGGCTTCAAGTCGATAGTTTCAAACTTGGCTCATGTTTAATGCATCGGAATCAAACTGACGAGTCTTTTAAAGAATCTATTCTCACTGGAGTTCACTTTTCAGTTGTCTGTTTGAGTATTAGTAAGATTTCACTTTGAATGAACACTTTATTGCACATAAAATAACACCTTATATTACATAATAACAGTACAATAGGCGGCCTTACCGCTTACAGCGATTTATTCCAGGCAACCAGGGATGGAGAAAAAATATTTTATACAAAGAGTGGTTTGAGTTTCTATTTAAGCAAAAAGTTAGTTTTAAATTGCAATATATACCTAGACTATAGTTATATTAAATTTTTTAGTATTGCAGTATATAGTTTATATGGATGAGAGGAATGGCCAGACTAACGGTTTTGGTTTAAAAACAATTGTAATTCGTTGTTGCAGCCCCGAAATATTTCCCCTCATTATTCTCTTACAAAATTATACTCTTCTGTAAGTAGAGGAAATTACTTGACATTGTAGGGGACCAACATTCAATTAGATAATTATGAGAAACCTTGCTGTATTAATATTCCTTTATATTTATTATTTTCCAGCCGGGGCGGGGGTTGATAACCTCGGACTCTGGTTACAATTTTCGTCAATAATATTTATTTGTATATGAATTATTTTAATAGCGATGTTTCTACCGAAACTTGTAAAAAGTGAGGACGAGTGTAAATTTTGCCTGGTGGCAAAAACACCGTAGATTTATATCCGTAGTCTTTATCTTGTGACAAAGACAACAACTACCTACTAAGAAGGAATCGACGTGAAATTTTGAGACGCTTCGTGCGTTCCATAATTTCAGGCTCATTCTGGGCCCGGAATAATATATTTAATCATCCCGGGAAGAACACGCGCAAAGCATCGGGAATAAACCAAACTACTGTCAGTTAGTTAACAAGCTGTTAAATTGTAGCTTTAATCAATCAGTTGGTTAATCGCGGAGTTGCCAACGATCGCGAATTCCCGGGATACTTGCGAAGTCCCGATAAAGATTTATAGGACGCCGGAATCTCAAGGGTGAATACTTCCCGCCAATTTGAGACGTTCTATTTAGGAGAGATGAAATTTTGACATAGTTTTAGTACCGTCTACGCATAACTTGCATTTAGTAATAATATCTTCGAATCGATGGAGATAACCACACGCGATGCTACAACACTCGTGGAGCTGGCAAGCTATCTGCGGTATCACACAGACTGGCGAAGTCGGACAGACTCACGCACGTGTTGGGACCCGCGTTGTATAACAACCTACCAGATCAGGTAGTCACAGCACCGAGTCTGTCTTCCTTTAAACAAAGACTTAAATCGTGGCTCGTCGAGAAGGCGTTCTACAGTATTGACGAGTATGTGCGAAAAATTATATAATATCTTGAGTATTATTACTTAGTTATAATACATTTATTATAATCTAATTATCAGTTATTTGATTATTGTCTAATTATTTAATTAACTTTAATTTGTAATTATTATGTGACCTGTAATATTCGTTTTTTACCAATAAATTGATTATTCTGATTATTCTGATTATTCGATCTCTTGAAAATACAAGTATTCAGAAATGGGCAATATCTGCATCAATTGTCTAAGTACAAAACGGAGGTAAGTTAAGGATTTAGTATAAATATTCTATTAACAGAATATTCTCAATTAATGAATGGTTCCAACACAGATATTAATAATATTGCGTGTGCATCACCTACGGTTAATCGTCGTATGCATCACCTACGTCTCTAAACTTACTTGCTGGGTATAACCAAATAAAAAAGTTATCTAAAAACTAAGAACAAAGTGTAAACAACACATGGCAGTCTTTTATGTGGTCGAGTCAACACCTCTCGTCAAAAACAAACGCTTCGTATTGACTCTGACTCATTCACTGTCCTCATGAAGCTCCCTTCATTACCAGGAGCCATTCTCTGAGATTATAATCAATAAGACAAAAATAACTCGGGAAGACAAACAAAATGTATCTATTTTCGTTTTGTTAGCACATCCAATAATTATTATTTTACTTTTTTTTATTGACTGTCTTCAGTTTGACGCATCCAGCATCTGCCTGCAGTCTTTCGCAGGTCGTCATCCCACCTGGTCTTTAATTTAATTTATCTCCAATACCATAAGTTTTTGTGTCAAGTAAAATACTTACTAAACGTTTGTAATAACATTGTTTCTAAGGCTAGGATTAACATGTACACTAGCTTATAAGTTCATACTGTAATACCTGATGTCATAATAAAGAAATTTTAAATTGAATTGATCCCACCTGGTCGGAGGGCGTCCTACACTACGTTTACCGAGTCGTGGTCTCCACTCAATAACACGTTTGCCCCAGCGGCCGTCGGTTCTTCGCGAGATATGGCCGGCCCACTGCCACTTCAGCTTGCTAATTCTCAGTGCAAAATGATGAATGGAACAAATTGAAACAGAAAAACGTATTTGATGTAAATATATGACTAGACGAAGGTAGTCCTAAGAATCCTGTTTTGAGATTGTTTGGTTCTTATTTCACAAACAGTTTAATTAAAGAAAACAAATATGCACATACCTATATATAGGTACATACACCTTTCTGTGTCAGCAGATTTTCATTAAAATCAATACTAGGTATAATTTCATTTGCGACCGATGTGGCGCGGTGGGCGAAGGTCCGCCTGCGACGCAGGAGGTTGCGGGTTCGATTCCCGCCTCGGAACAATTGTGTGTACGATCTGCAGATATTTGTTGCGGGTGTTCTGGTCGTTTTCTATGTATAATAAAAAAAAAAAAACTATGTATGTAATGTATTATATTATGTATATCAGTTATCTAGTACCCATAACACAAGCTCTGCTTACCATGAGGCTAGATAATGCTGTGTAAATTGTCCAGTATTATTTATTTATTTAATTATGTACCTCGTCTTTTTCTCAATTAATAAAATACTGAACAAAACTTTACAATCACCACAAATCCTACTAATATTATAAACGTCAAAGTTTGTAAGTATGGATGGATGGATGGATGGATGTTTGTTACTCTTTCACGTAAAAACTACTGAATGGATTTTAATGAAACTTCACAATAATATAGCTTACATATCAGAATAACACAGGCTACAATTCATGAAGATATTATAGTATATTATGCAAAATATCTATCACCACACGGGTAAAACGGCGGGTGTTGACGATTTTAGAACCTTATAACTTAACGATGTGCAAACCTTAGATATTAAGAATGTTGATTTATTTTTTACCTTAAGCATTGTAGTTTAATCTTGTATAGCATTAGATAATGTGTGTTAAAATAAGCCGCAAGTACTTATGCAATGTACTGTATTTGTTAACTATTATGTGCATTTTATGATGTATGTTATTAATTCCTTATAAAGGGTAGCAAATACCTGTTATTATGTGTATTTTCGTTGATTAATTTGTAAACTTTAGCAATTAAGTCAACTCATTGCTGTTACCTTACCATATAATACAAAATTTGAATAAAGGCTTAAGCCCCGCCCACTCAAGGTCATCTCACCTGCAAAATACTATAAATATAGCGCCCTCGCACGCACAAATTAAGTGCAAATTACGACGTCAACAAGTAAACATCGAAGGCAAGTGAGATTTCCTGGGAAGGCGCTGCTCTCCTCTTCGAACAACGAGTGTTTTCATTGAAGAACCCCACCCCCTTTGGCTGCAAGGTGGTCACGAAGCCCAGCATCCTAGGCAGGATAGTATCGGGTCCCTAAGGTAGTTTCTTACACACGGAGGGACCCCACAGGCTGAAGAAAACCCCTACAGTGTATGGTCATTCGAGCACGGATCGTCAAGAAGATACCCGTTTCATGCAACATCATCCAGTGAGGTGCAAGTCCGCTGGTCATATTGGAGCCACGGACACTGCTGCTGGAGGACGAAGCATCGCCAAGAGGAGGATACTCTCTGCAACATCATCCAGTGAGGTGCAAGTTCGCTGGTCATATTGGTGCCACGAACACTGCTGCTGGAGGAAGGAGCAAGGAGGAGCAGCGCCAGGGAGTAACCGGAGCATACCCTTTTTTACCCCACGCCTGCGGTGAGGTGCAAGCGTACCCGATAGTACGGTGGCTATCGGGACAACTGCTGCCGCCTGTGTGGGAGGATCGTCGCCGGGTGTCATCGGGCTCGGGAGCATTGGGAGCTTCCGGGCAAAGGCCGCCGTCGACGAGCGTTGGAGTCCAGTGAGGTGCAAGTCCGCTGGTCATATTGGAGCCACGGACACTGCTGCTGGAGGAAGGCGCAGGGGTGTGTGAAGCTTCAGGGAAGGATCGTCGCCGGGTGTCATCGGGCTCGGGAGCATTGGGAGCTTCCGGGCAAAGGCCGTCGTCGACGAAGCGTTGGAGTCCAGTGAGGTGCAAGTCCATTGTTGGGCGGCATTGGGAGCCGCGCGGACATTGCTGCTGGAGGAAGACGCAGGAGTGTGTGAAGCTTAAGTGAAAGACTGTTGTGACGTAAATCGGCCCTTTTCAGGGCCACTCTACGCGGTTAAGCCGCGGCCACGCAGACAGGCGACTAACTGTGCCATACCGTCCTGTTTGTGTGGTTAACGTCTGTATCATTGCGATCAGACGGGAGTAACGTGCCGGACGCCGTTACCGGTATACGCCTTTGTTAAGGCGACCGTATAGTCCGATCGCGCCGTTCATGACTGTTCGTCGGAGCCATTGGCCACAGGTTGGCAAGTCGAGGGTACTGGACGTTCCCCCCAGTACCTGAGCACTTTGGTCTCCGATACTGTCCTCTGTCGGGCGATTCCCACCCTACCCTTTCCACATAATTTCCATCCTTGACCGTTGTGCCTCAAGAGGTCCTCGGCCGAGATTGTTAGTGTTTAGGATTGATAGGAGGTTAGGTTTACTAATTCCGTCAACAGGGGGGAATCACTGCTGTTTTGTGGGTGACGTAAAGTCACGAAAACGGGAACATAGTTTTGAAATGATGAAATGAAATGAAATGAAATGAAATGAAATGAAATGAATGAAATGAAATGAAATGAAAGTTTATTTCTTTAGGCTTACAAATAAGCACTTAGACAAGTCATATTTTATACTATTCATTATTATCAATTAAAATTATTTTATAGTTCACTTCAATTTTTTGTCCACCAGTGGAAGAAGTGAGAAGAAACCACTAGTATGTTCATAACTTATGTGTCTAGTACATATGATTTGCTTATCTGTAATTTGTTAGATTTTGAGTTGGAGCAAAACTCGTTCCAAGCTTTTTTATCTTCTAGATAATCTGATATTTTGTAATAAGCCTTTTTACAAAGAATATGCTTCACAATTTTTTTAAATTTATTTATTGATAATTTTTGCAACTCACTTGGAGTTTTGTTGTAGAAGCGTATACATTGCCCTTTAAAAGATGCACTTATCTTATGTAGTCTAGTTGTGGGAACAGCGAGTTTATTCTTATTTCTAGTATTTACATTATGTATATCGCTTTTTTTAATGAATCGATTGATGTTTTTATGAGTGTACAACAAGTTTTCATAAATATATTGACATGGTACTGTCATTATGTTTATGTCTTTGAATTTATTACGTAGGGATTCTCTGGGACCCATATTATAGATCGCACGAACAGCCCTCTTCTGCAACACAAAAATGGTGTTTATATCTGCAGCGTTCCCCCACAATAGTATGCCATAAGACATAATACTATGGAAGTAGCTGAAATAGACTAGTCGAGAAGTATCAACGTCTGTAAGTTGACGGATTTTTTTAACTGCATATGCTGCAGAACTAAGTCTCTTCGATAGCTTATCTATGTGTGGGCCCCATTGGAGTTTACTATCTAAGGTTATTCCTAAGAATACGGTATTGTTTACAATTTCTACCGTTTCTCCTTTTACGTTTACATCAGCCTTAACTTGTTTTACATTAGGTAGACTAAATCTTAAACATTTTGTTTTGGTTTCATTAAGCAAAAGATTATTGATACTAAACCAATGGACTACCTTTGAGATTGCAGTATTTACATCGTCGAAATTTGTTTTTTGTCGATTCATTTTAAAAATTAATGAAGTATCATCAGCAAACAATACAATCTCATGATCATTCTTTACAAGATGAGGCAGGTCGTTAATATAAACTAAAAATAGGAAAGGACCCAAGATAGAGCCCTGCGGTACACCCATTGTAACCACAGACCCTTTAGATCGTTTCCCATTAATGTCAACTCTTTGTATCCTATCACTCAAGTAAGATGTAAGAAGATCCAAAGAGCTGTCCCTTATTCCATAATGATGTAGTTTCCTGATTAATGTTTCGTGATGAACGCAATCGAATGCTTTTGACAAGTCACAAAAAACGCCTAAAGCATCTTGCGACTTCTCCCAAGCATCAAAAATATGCGATACCAACTCTACACCGGCATCAGTAGTTGACCTGCCACGAGTAAACCCAAATTGCTTACAGTGTAGCAGGTCATTGCCATTAAAATGGCTAAGCAATTGGTGTAAAATAAGTTTTTCAAAAACTTTACTGAATGTAGGCAGTACTGATATTGGTCTAAAGTTAGTGGGGTCAGACCTAATACCCGATTTAAACAATGGGATTATTTTACTATGTTTCATTAGATCAGGAAATATGCCACAATCAATGGATTCATTAAATATAAAAGCTAGATCTGGTGCAATGGTATCAATTAAAGGTTTAATAATTTTAACGGAAATGCCCCAGAGATCTGCAGTTTTTTTAATATTTAAAAGTTTAAATGCTTTTTTTATATCATTTTCATCAACATGGGTAAAAATAAATTTACTATCGCATTTAGGTACATTTTCTTTAAGTAATGATTCAGCTATTATTTGAGAAGAGTTCAGACACTTTGTAGTACAGATTGGAATGTCAGTAAAAAAATTTTCAAAAGCTTGCGCTACTTCAACATCATTTTTGATAGAGCAATCATTAATCTTTAAACTGTAATCATTAATGTAGGTATTGACCTTTCCAGTCTCACTATTAATTATTTTCCAAGTTGATTTTATTACATTTTCACTATTTTTAATTTTCGAGCTAATATAATTTGATTTTGCTGTATTACAAACTTTTCTAAATATTTTTGAGTAATTTTTTACTTTTTCTTTAAATTCCTGGCTAAAATTGTACTGCTTTTCACTATACAGTTCATATAACTTTTGTCTACTCTTATGTATACCTACTGTTGCCCACTCACTAAAGCTAAGTTTTTCTGAGACCAAGATCGATTTGGGTATGAATATTGAATTGAACGCATTGGTGAATTTATTAAAAAAACTACAATACGACTCATTTGGGTTGTTAAGTGAGTAGTTAGGTGATGGTTTAAAATCCCAATCCAATTTCAACCGTTCAAATCGATCTGTGGTCACAGGAACGTACTTAATTTTTTTTTTACAATTATTATTTTTTACTGGATGTTTTAATTTAATTAGTTGACCTAAGTGGTCTGATTTTAAATGGCTTATAATTTTGTGACTGACAATTTTTTCATTTTGGAAAACAAATATATTATCTATACATTTTGCTGATGTTTCAGTTATTCTAGTAGGTTCCATAAATGTTGGCCTAAGATTATAGGAATAAAATAAATTTGTTTTGTTCATCGCATTCAAAATAAACTCTGTTTATTTCCGCGTGTAAAATAATTTGTAAATACTCGTGTAAATTCATGCTAGTTTAATTTTCGTGTAAAATTCATAACTCGTGCAATTTAACTCGCGATAATAATAATAATCTTTTGCTGTTTTCCGTGTTTAGGCTTAGGTTTGTATTATACGTGTTAGGCTAGTGTTAGGTATAAGATAGATCTTAAAATATATACAAACATTTAAATATTAATTAATAATAATCATCTGTAATGAGCAATATTAATACTAGAAGCAAGACAAAAAACACGATCGAAAATACCTCGGAATCTACTTCCGCACCAACGTTTTCTGACTACAGCACTCCTACCGAAACCACAATGAGTACCAACGAGACAGGAAACGAAAAATCATCGGGAAGCAAAGCAAATGACAAAAATAGTAAAAAATCCAAATCACAGTCCGAAGGTGAAGAAAATCATGATAAAACCGTTTTGGCAAGGTCAGAAGCCACAATAATACAACAAAAAAAAGCTACTTCCAAAACCTCTGCGAAATCTACACGAAAAGCCGCATTAGAAGCGAAATTGGAATGCGAGCGAATAGAGCGAGCAAAATTAGAGCGAGACGCAGCTATAGCCAAGACAAAGCTAGAACTACTACGGTTAGAAGAAGATTCCGATAGCGAATTAAGCGAAATCGACAACAACGATTTAGTCACAGATTGGGTGGATCGAACTACGCGACAAAAACCACAAACTACCAAATCAAAACACGAGCACCCGATTAACAATCTAGCAACTGCAATAATGGATGCTATCCAAAGCTCTTCGTCATCCGCGCCAAAAATAGCACCTAGATACATGAGTGAAATTCATCCGTTTGATGGGAATCCAAGAGAATGGACATCGTTTCGCGCCACTTATTTCGATACCGAAAAACACTTCTCTCCTATAGAAAACGTATCTCGTTTAAGAAAAGCCGTGAAAGGGCAAGCTCGCGAATCCGTAAAATCGATCATGTATACAACCAAAGATCCCTACGAAATAATAGATATTCTACAAAGAAGGTTTGGACGCCCGGTCCATTTAGTAAAGAGCGAGATAGCTGCCTTAGAAAAGCTACCAAACATGACCAACGACGTGAAAGGGATAGGTATGTTCGCAAGCACAGTCGCCAACAGCGTTAATACCATCAAACAGCTCAACAAAAAGGAATATTTATACTCCCACGAAGTGTCTGAAAAAATAATTGAAAAAATGAACTTGATGATTAAATTCCGATGGTACGAATACCGAGCAGAACATGAAGAGACGCCAATATTGCTATCTCTCTCTACGTTCCTTAACAAAATAGCCGATCAATGCGAATCGTATGACGACAGCTCAGCTCGAGTAAAACGGGAATTTAAACCAGAATTTAAAAATAGACAGTATCAACCGAGAAACAAAGTAAACCACGCTGCAAATCTATCGTCATCATCATCCGAATCTGCCAGCGAAGAGGAGTTTTCTGACGAAGAGTATGAAGAGGAAAGAAACTTCGTATTTGCAGCTTCCGTACAAACAAAATGCCCGTTTTGCAGAAATAACCACGAGTTAATGAAATGTCCAAAATTCGAGGCACTTAATATCAAAGAAAGATGGGAAACGGTAAAAAGAAAACGCGTCTGCTTCAAATGCTTGAAAGCAAACCATCGAAGCGTAAACTGCAAAACAAAAACCTGCAACAAAAATGGATGCACAAGGAACCATCACGAAATGCTTCATCATGATACACCAGTACCACAGAAAACTGTACAGGAAGCAAGCCCGGAGGCAACTAGTAGTCAGATAGTTTCAGTAAACCACATAGGGCACACGCGATCGTACCTAAAGATTATACCCGTGACACTGATTGGGCCCACTGGAACTGTAAAGGTATCTGCATTATTAGACGAAGGCTCTACAGTTACGTTATTGCGCAGTGATGTATCCGCTTCGATTGGCGCCTCTGGAAATAAAAGTGAACTTTCCATAGAAGGAGTAACTGGGCACATATACAAAGACGAATCCTCTATGAAAGTGAACATAAAAATCCAAGGAGAGTTCTCTCGTGAGATCTCAGAGCTGACCGCGTACACAGTAAGCGAACTGAGCCTGACATCACAAACCATACGTCAGGAGGATTTGGAAGACTGCCCACACTTAGATGACATCAAAGAACAGCTAACATACGCGAGGACACGCCCATTGATTTTAATCGGCCAAGACAACTGGCATTTAATAGTCTCGCGTAATTTAAAAAGCGCAAGTACTTCCAAACCTGTAGCGTCCTTGACTAAGCTAGGGTGGGTTCTGCATGGTTGCAAGAGCAGCCTAACGCGCCCGGTTCTGTTTAGCGGGCACATCCGGACTGCCCACCACGCGGATATCGAAAGCACCATAAAAAACTATTTCGAATTAGATTCAATAGGAATTTTACCTAAGCTACCCAAAAACGACCCGGAAGAAAGGGCGTTAAACATTCTCAAAGATACCGCTAAATTCCTACCCGAGGGACGCTTCGAATGTGGCTTGTTATGGAAAAAGGATAACATAACCATGCCTAACAATAGGGAAAGCGCATTAAAACGTTTAAATGGAATCCAGAAGAAAATGTGTAAGGACGAAATATTTAAAAATAAATATTCCGAACAAATCCAAAACCTATTGAAAAACAAGTACGCAGAACGCATACACACCCCGTCGACATCACCTCGAACGTGGTATTTACCACACTTTGCCGTTTACCACCCTCAAAAGGGAAAAATGAGATTAGTTTTCGACGCCGCAGAGAAAACAAACGGAATGAGCTTGAACGATGCCTTACTGAGCGGACCAGACCTACTGCAATCATTATTCGGTGTATTGATACGATTCCGACAGGGGTCCGTAGCAGTGGCCGCGGACATCAAGGAAATGTTTCTTCGAGTAAAAATAAAACAAGAAGACAGAGACAGCCTAAGATTCCTGTGGCAAGATGATATGGAAAAGGAACCAGAAGAGTACAGAATGAACTCTCTCATTTTCGGCGCCGCATCTTCACCATGCTCCGCAATCTACATAAAAAACTTAAACGCAGAACGATTTAAAAACCAACATCCAGACGCCTATCACGCTATAACACGCTGCCATTACATGGATGACTATCTGCAAAGTTTCGAAAGCCGGTGCGAGGCAAAACGCATATCGACCGAAGTAGACATGGTTCATAAGCAGGGCGGTTTCGAATTAAGGGGATGGGCTAGTAATTGCTCCGAGGCTATCGACACACTTACCAAAGCGAACTCCGACACCGTTCATTTAGGTAATCCGGAAAAAGTAGAAAAAACCCTAGGCATGCTATGGGATGTCCAAAACGACCAACTGAAATACACCTTGAATCTGCGTAACACACCTGAAGACGTAGTAATAAATGTACGCCCGCCTACCAAGCGCGAAGTCACGAGCGCTATCATGTCAGTTTTCGACCCATTGGGCCTGGCCACGCCCGTACTCGTGCAGGGCAAAGTACTTATTCAAAAGCTATGGAAAACTGGCATAGGTTGGGACGAAATCATACCGCAAGAACTGCATAGGGATTGGAGAAACTGGATGGACAATCTGGAAAAACTAAAAGACCTCAAGATACCTAGGTGCACACATTCGTTAGGAAACGGCGAATTACACACATTCGTAGATGCAAGTGAGCACGTATACGCAGCCGCAGTATATTGGCGCTCTGTTGAAAACGGAAAAGTAAGCGTCAGATTGCTAGCGGCAAAAGCGCGAGTGTGTCCGCTCAAGCCGGTGTCTATTCCAAGACTAGAGCTTCAATCAGCAGTCCTAGGTAGCAGATTAGCTGCTACAATAGAGCAGGAGATAACTGCCAACATAGAAAGGAAAATTTATTGGTCCGACTCCAGAACAACTTTAGCTTGGATCAAAGCAGATCCGCGGACGTTTAAAACGTTTGTGGCTCATAGGCTAGCTGCGATAGAAGAACTCACCAAGACCAACGAATGGAGATGGGTACCTACCAAGCAGAATGTCGCCGATGACGCAACTAGAACGATACCCGCACGCTTCGAAGCAAATCATAGATGGTTCAACGGACCCGAGTTCCTCCACAAAAACGAGAATCTATGGCCTGAGGATAAAAGCGCGATAGAACCAAAAAACATAGAAACGTTAACGGAAAAAACAAAACGTCATGTAGTTTCAACCGTCGTTAAATCAGAACGAATTTGCATCCCAGATCCAGAACGATTCTCGAGCTGGCGTCGACTTGTAAGATCAACGGCCAGACTTTTGCACGTTGTAGAAGTTTTCAAGTTGTCACGAAATCTCAAACAAACAATGGCTTTACGAAAAACCGTAAGAGACAAGTCGTGGCGCAAATACAATCGCAACAAATATAAACATGCAGTACCAAAAAACAAAGTAGACGTGGCTATAAAACCATTACCTGATGAGATGATAAATAAAGCTGAAAGTCTGCTCATAAAAGCAGTCCAACAACAACACTTTGGACCAGAACAGGAAGCTTTAAAAAAGGGTAATCCTATACCGAACTCAGCAAAGCTTCGAAATTTTAAGCTAATCCTCAAAGAGGACATTATCCATCTGTGTACTAGGGCAAGTCAAGCCGAGTGCATACCTCAAACTCAAAAACAACCCATTGTGCTTGACGGTCACCACCATATAACGAAACTGTTAATAAAACACTATCACGAACAATGCAACCATGGCAACCATCAAACTGTTATGAACGAGCTTAGGCAAATATACTACATTACTTCGCTACGAAGCATGGTCAAGTTCACCGTAAAACATTGCCAGTGGTGTAAGGTATATAAAGCTCAACCGCTAATCCCGCCTATCAGTGACTTACCAAAGGAAAGAATCGGTTACAAACAACACGCATTCACTCACGTAGGTCTGGACTATTTTGGTCCATTAACCATTACAATAGGTAGGAGAACGGAAAAACGTTGGGTAGCCCTGTATACGTGTCTTACAACGCGAGCGATCCATCTTGAAATAGCTAATTCATTAAGCGCCGACAGCACTATAATGACACTACGAAGGCTCATAGCTAGGCGAGGTATGCCAAAAACAATATATAGCGATAACGGTACGAATTTCATAGGCGCAGCAAAAGAACTGGCAGACGCACTAAGCGAACGCAACATAACGTGGAAACGTATTCCACCCGGCGCCCCGAACATGGGTGGTGCATGGGAACGTATGGTGCGATCGGTTAAAGCGGCTCTAAACGTAACATTAAAATCAAGACAACCTTCTGAAGAGGTCTTACATACTCTATTGCTAGAAGCAGAACATTTAGTGAACTCTAGACCTTTAACAGAGGTTAGCCTCGACCCCAACGACAACGAAAGTCTTACGCCGAACCATTTTCTTATAGGCAGATCGAGCGCCTTAAACGGCAACAATTTCGGAGAATTCGACGACCAAGATCTGGTCGGAAAAAGCACTTGGCGAACCTCTCAAAGGTTATCTGATTTGTTCTGGAAAAGGTGGTTACACGAGTACTTGCCAACCATTTTACCTAAAACAAGTAGTGGCACAAAAGAGTTTTCAAACCTCGTACCAGGCGACATTGTTATAATAATAGATACTAGTCTACCTAGAGGTTGTTGGCCTCGCGGAGAGATCTCAAACACCTTTCCCGGTCCAGACGGCAAAATCCGAACTGCAGAAGTAAGAACCCCCGCTGGGTTACTGCGTCGACCCACAAACCGCCTGATTAAAATCGTCGCCCATGAGAACAGTAGTGCTTCCGTACTTCCGCACGAGGGGGAGACTGTTGACGATTTTAGAACCTTATAACTTAACGATGTGCAAACCTTAGATATTAAGAATGTTGATTTATTTTTTACCTTAAGCATTGTAGTTTAATCTTGTATAGCATTAGATAATGTGTGTTAAAATAAGCCGCAAGTACTTATGCAATGTACTGTATTTGTTAACTATTATGTGCATTTTATGATGTATGTTATTAATTCCTTATAAAGGGTAGCAAATACCTGTTATTATGTGTATTTTCGTTGATTAATTTGTAAACTTTAGCAATTAAGTCAACTCATTGCTGTTACCTTACCATATAATACAAAATTTGAATAAAGGCTTAAGCCCCGCCCACTCAAGGTCATCTCACCTGCAAAATACTATAAATATAGCGCCCTCGCACGCACAAATTAAGTGCAAATTACGACGTCAACAAGTAAACATCGAAGGCAAGTGAGATTTCCTGGGAAGGCGCTGCTCTCCTCTTCGAACAACGAGTGTTTTCATTGAAGAACCCCACCCCCTTTGGCTGCAAGGTGGTCACGAAGCCCAGCATCCTAGGCAGGATAGTATCGGGTCCCTAAGGTAGTTTCTTACACACGGAGGGACCCCACAGGCTGAAGAAAACCCCTACAGCGGGGCACAGCTTGTACTTAATATTGTTATATTGTCAGATCAAATTTAAATAAGAACTATGCTCTTTACGGCATCAACTTTTAAAACACTACCAAAAGTATATATATATATATATATTTTATAATATATGTATAACCTGCACATAGATCCCCTGGATAGGATCGTGGACGTACTGTCCACGATCCTATCCATCCATGGTTGTCTGGTAGAGATCGCTCTTGAGCGATAAGACCGCCAATTGTATCTAGTTTTTTAAGTTTTTATTTTACATTGTCATTTTATAGAGTTAGTGGCGATTCGCCATCGGACCCTTTTTTCTGCTACTTTTTAGTTCCATACTTTGAGTTCTGATTCGCCATCGTCAAATAAAATATTGTTTTTCGCGTGGTGATAGTGTGCAATAAAGAATTATCTATCTATCTATCTAATAATTTATAATTATTATCGCAAAATAACTTCTTTTCATTAAGTCTTTGGTAACTAGCGAAAATGTCACAGAAAGAGGCTGTTTGATAACGTAGCCATAGTTCTCACGTGGGCTTATCAAGTTATTATCCATTTATTAATAGATCAGATAAAATGAGGAAATAATACTTTTAAACAGTTTCCGAGAAAAGTAGAACCCGACTGGTTCTTCTTTTCTCGGAAACTCTTTGATCCCGTGATTCTATAAGTATTTCCCGGGTCGCTTAATGGTCTTTTCATTTTAAGTTAGAAGATAGGATCAGCGATTTATAACGATTTGAATAGTTATAAAAACCTCCTTAAAATTTTCAAAAAAAATGTGTGTTTATTGTTATATGAGTGGAGACCGCGGCTCGGTAAACATAGTGTAGGACGCCCTCCGAGCGTGAGGTGGGATGACCTGTGAAAGACTGAAGGTAGATGCTGGATGCGTCAAGCTGAGGACAGGGCGCTATGGCGTTCATTGGGGAGGCCTATGTCCAGCAGTGGATTATCAAAGGCTGATGATGATGATGACTAGTTTTGCAATACGTTGTAAAATTGAAGGTTAACTAGAAAAAATATTTTGTTGACTAAATCTAAGTATTTATAAACAGCGATAGCTCAAAACCTACCATCCATCAAATGTACAAAACACCAACAACAAAAAGCTAGACAAGTTGTATTTCTTTACCTCTGTTCATCCTTGAAAAGTTGTGAGCTCCCAACGTTCCGGTCTCCCAGTCGCAACGCTTCTTGCGAAAGTAGGTTACCAGAAGGTACACACATTGTAAAATATTAAGGACCGCTGTTTGTTTAGGATTTCGGGCTGGATAGGACGCAGCTTCCGCCGGAAATCAAGGTCAAAAACCAATGGACCTACCTTGTACAATCATTTGCAAAATGGAAGTAGAATTGTTATTCGACTATCCTGTGTAGGTTAACACTTTGACCGCGGTTCTTTTTCGACGATTGCGATCTTTTTTTAACCTAAAAAATTCGTGCTGCCGCTCTACACAGCCGTTGTGTTGCGCCGCACATGCGTTTCGTTCGAAAAATATTACGGCTGTGCTGAGTCACACAGATCTGTATTTTCTCAGCCGCTGCGCTAGTGTGGATTTACGCATATTAGTCACTTGTAGAAAACACATACCGTGTGATTTCAGCAGTCAAAGTGTTAACACTTGGAGAAAACAAAATTCAGTGTAGGTAATTTAATATAAATCAAAGCACATAGTTTAATCTTTTAGATTTTGGGATGACATGAACCCAAGACGAGCTGTTTTATTCTCTTCTGATAGGTCCTGGCGATATAAAAACAAAGAAAATGGCGGATTGCATTGTTTTTTATACGTATTTTAAAGTTCCACAGTCTGAATTTTCAAAACACACGTGTGCCAAATCGTAAAATACCTTTGCGAGGTATTTGGTTAGTTAGACGATAAATTTATATTAAGCAGATTACGAACGCAAGTCTGTAAA
Source organism: Eupithecia abbreviata (assembly GCA_943735965.1). Taxonomy (NCBI): domain Eukaryota; kingdom Metazoa; phylum Arthropoda; class Insecta; order Lepidoptera; family Geometridae; genus Eupithecia; species Eupithecia abbreviata. The sequence goes on from OX030980.1 coordinate 12,943,618, forward strand.
TCAGCAGTTTGTGAATTCCCCGCAAATTGATGCTTTACATCGAAATTTCATTTTATAATTCTGTATAACTTTCCACAACATTGAGTGCCAATCAAGTGGTAACTTTCATTAATGCGGTGGCCGTTAAATTGTGGCCTTAACATGATAGTTTTTTTAACTTAAAACTCAACGACAACTACCACATCCAATTTTATAATTTTGATCTAAACAATGTTGGTTGCTCTCTTTAAAAGCTCGAAGTTATTATAGTTTTAGAGTATTACACCCCGCGACCAGTCATCAAAAATGGTGTTTAAGATGCATAATGATAGAATGAAGAGACAAATAGAGAAGACGAGAAAAGTAGAACCGAACATTTCTTTAATACCGTATATTTAAACATCTATTAATCAAATCCAATTTGAATTAAATAGATGTTTAAATACATAATTATATAAACAAAATTCGATTATTTCAGGCACATAATAAATACAAAATTACGGACCCATCATACAGTTTAGTGGAGAGAGATACAGAGAGGCTTGTAGGCTAGGCAAGTACCGTCCGTCTAATAGCGTCGACACCATCGCCTAGACTCTAGTCTAGGATCATAGGTCGTAGACTCCACACCTCTAGGCTTAAAGCCTGGCTTTGTAAGGTTATTTGGAATCTTTTGTTTACGATGACAGTGAAAATTGTTTTACCAATTCTGTCAAAGGCACAAGTTCTGAAGCCACAATATTTTGAGCTGTGAGAGGATTTTATATGTAGATAGGTACAATCACCACCGAAAGTCAGTTGACGTTTCATATTTTCAAGTTCAAATAACTTCGGAGTCTTCTAGTGTTTTTTTTATTATATGCTAAAACTTAAAGTGCAGCCATAATAATTATGAGCGAACCAAAAAAATGTATTCGCATTTGATTCGGTTCAAGAAAGTTTTGAAGAACTGTAACTGGTAATAGACTTTCGTTGCTGACTGTACCTACCTAGATCAAAACTGAAAATCTATGTTAGGTTAATCTACCAAAGATAAAATGTATATGGTAGAGTAATATAAGTTTTGGGATGGGTTACATAATTCGATAATCCTTAGAACTTAATATCACAAGTACATTTTTGTGTTTTTGATAAGTACATATATATACATACATAAGCTTAACGTAACTTAGTTTATAAGTCATCTCTGTACTGGGCCAATACAATTACAACCTGGGTATCTCTGAGACTAGGGTGAATGTGTTTTTTAGACCTTCGTGATACATTGTCGGCCACATCTTCACTTTCCATCAGGTGAGGTTGTGGTCAAACGAAGGTCCATCTAGAATACAAAAATAACCATCATAGAGACGCTCTTTGATACATTTATTACATCAAAACAATCGGAACCACGACCTAGAATTTCCGGAAAAAGAAGCGATAAATCCTTTCTACAATAAATCTAATAAAATCGTGGCTTGACCTTGGCCGTACATATAGACTATACTGTATCCTTAGGTAATTGCAAGCGTAGTAGGTACGTAAGAAGTCTCGGCCCTACGTAGAACGTACGCGGGAAATGAACCGAAAATTCCAATAATGCTGGCAGCTTGCAGCCTTGTCTATCCGCTGCAGATTAATCTCGGGCGAGGACAGACCATGTGTCACTAGAGTCCTTGAAGTTATTGTTTTCGTTACCCTTTCTTATAAGATAACTTTATTTAAACTTTTGTATATAAGTAGTATAAGTATATATATTTTGACGACCGATGTGGCGCGGTGGGCGAAGGTTCGCCTGCGACGCAGGAGGTTGCGGGTTCGATTCCCGCCTCGGAACAATTGTGTTGTGTGTACGATCTACAGATATTTGTTCCGGGTGTTCTGGTCGTTTTCTATGTATAATAAAAAATATCTATCTATGTATATATAGTATTATGTATATCAGTTATCTAGTACCCATAACACAAGCTCTGCTTACCATGGGGCTAGATAATGCTGTGTGAATAGTATTTTATTTTATAATATATGTATAACCTGCAAGCACACAGATCCCCTGGTACTGTCCACGATCCTATCCATCCATGGTTGTCTGGTAGAGATCGCTCTTGAGCGATAAGACCGCCAATTGTATCTAGTTTTTTTAAGTTTTTATTTTACATTGTCATTTTATATGTACTTAGTGTGCAATAAAGAATTATCTATCTATCTAAACGGGCGCTTCCATAGACTAGGATATACATACGTCATTCTGATGGTTCGATCACGCAGCGCATTATTAGCGACGTGGGTCCTACGTGGGTCTACGTTTTCACAGCAGCACACACTATACACGCACGCTGTGCGTGAACTTACAGTACTTAAGTATGACAAGTTTCAGCTCAAATGGTTGAGGATAACTGCTCTATAAATCAGGTGCAAGATTTTTCCCTTGTCGAGAAAGATCGTAAGATGTGTCACACGGAAAGTAGAATAAAAATTTGTAAGAAGAAATTGGAAGTGGGCGGGGCACTTAGCCGAATGCACACCGAGAGGTGGGCTAATGCTGCAACACCCTGGGTCCCGGAAGGAAGCCACGGGCGAGGTTGGCCCAGAAAGCGCTGGCGAGACGACCTTAACGCCTTCCTCAGAGATTGGTGGGAGATCGCACGTGACCGCACTGAGTGGAAAGATTTGGGGGAGGCCTTTGCCCAGCAGAGGGACTAAACAGGCTAAATAAAAAAAAAAAGAAGACATTGCTTTCTGCGTCCGTTGAATAGGAATTCTTGGACAGCATAACAAAACGAATTGTAATACGCGATAAATATCTTACCAGTAAACTGTTTATTCTTTGATCTTTTTATCACATAACCAATTGTTGTTTGCTTGGATCCCAGCTATATTCTTCATGGATATTAAATGCCCCAGATAGAGCCCATCGCCCATAACTCAGCGGAGTCCAAAATTGGACGATTCACAGCCGTTCGAAGTGGGGCAATGTGTAGCCAATATTTTAGCATGTGCCCAATTGATCCCGCTTAGCCAGCCTCCGTCAAGTATTTGGGACGCTCTCAATTGTAGGACACTGGAAAGTACCTATTGAATGATCGTAAAGTGCACTGTAACGTGTATGTGGTCTTTGGTGGTGTTATGGAACATTTTGTCAAGGTCAATATCAAACTACTTATATTCTTTGGGAGCAGTTAAGAGCCGCCGTTTCGGCGGATTAGGACCACTATTTTAAAAAGGTGAATGACCACTAGTTATAATGTCCTCTACAAACGTCTGGAAATGTTTAGCTATGCCACTTATGAGAGGTTTAGATTGTCATTTCAATGAATCCTCCATTTTTTCCCCAATTTCTAAGTTTTACTATCTGTGTTTCTTTTTTACTTTTCAATAGGGGGACCTACCTATATCATCACAAGCTTTTAATCTACTTGTCGTTGTCTTGTGTGGGGCAAATCTAACAAATAAATCAACAAATCTTACGAAATTTAGGACCAGTTGTCCTCTACCTATCGAGCTCAAATTTGGCATACCTAGAATGTAAATTTGATCATAATGCCATCATCATGATACCATCGAGCTGGTCTGATGATGAAAACAGATGTTGGCCATATGAAATCCTAAACGAAATAACTTAACCCCTTCGATTTCGGGTTTATTGGATTTGTCTGTCCAAGCACTTTAAAATTAATAAATATTTCAATTGCAGTTTAAGTTCAGTTCAGTAATCAGCTGATCTAATCGCTGCCAACACAACCTATTAGCATAAAAATAACCCTATTAAATTCAGTCGCCATCAATCCCCGGTATCTCGACATATCACCTCCTATTAATTTCCGACTACCTTCATAATGAATAGCATATTCCGTCCATACATCCGGAGCCTGACGAGCCGGTCCGCGTTTAGGCTCCGTTTATATAAGCACCCCCGAGCGATCGTTAGAACACTGTTTACGAGTGGACCATGGGCCTTAGGTAGCTTTAATATTACGTTGAAGGTTAATGACAGTTAGCGATTTAAATTCTGAGGAGTTATTGATGAAGCCAAAGTGTTCTTAATTAAAATGTTTTGAAAAGATATCTTGATATTCTTGTAAATCCGAGTTCCATTGAACAGGACACCAAAATGTTTGTCAAATAAACAACCTGCAGAGATGTAAGCAATGAGTTTAATCAAAAGACTTCATTAGATGTAGACGACCGATATGGCGCAGCAGCCGAATCTACGACGCAGGAGGTTGCAAGTTCGATTCTCTCCTTGGGACAAATGTTTTGTATATGGGTATTTACTATGTATAATTTAAAAAATATCTAGTATCTATGTAATATATTGCATGATGCAGTACCCATGACCCTTAGCTGATTTTGGCTTTTCCGCAGTCTATGAGATAACACAAGCTTTTCTTAGCTTGGTAGCCCCAAGCTAAGAAAAGCTTGTGTTATCCCTTAGATAATGCTGTGTAGATTGTCCAGCATTATTTATTATTTATTTATCTCTTAAACAGACGTGAATATGTTAGAGCAGTTTCCAAGGTTCAAACTATAATGTAGAGCTAACAAAAAATATCGGGATAGAATAAATGGGTCATTGGAACTGCCAGCTGCATAATGAATGCCCAAACTCAAGGCAATTTGCACAAACACTAATGAGAGACCCTGGGACACTGCGCGAGATATACCTACATATGTACCTACTAGTCATGAGCTCGGGCAGATGTCACTCAGTTCCACACAAGTATATGTATTTAAGAAATTCAATGTTATGCATAGAATTATATAAATACAGATATGTATCTTATCTAGAATTATATTTAGATTTAAGATGGGCAAAACAAACATATACCTATTAGAACATAAGTGATTAAAATAAGATATAGATAATGGAAAACCAATATGAATGTACGTAGTGGTTTCTTTTATACTTCTTCCATCCTGGATAGGTGGACAAAAAATTTAAGTGAACAGAAAGTGAAAGACATCTTATTTCTTATTTGATAATAATTTATGGTATAAAATTTGCCTTAGTACCAGCTTATTTTGTAAGCTTAAAGAAATAAAGAAACTTAAATTTTGTATTTTATTGTAAATTTTTTATTGTAACTAGATTGTATGCTGAGGTTAGTCTTCAGACTCAGGTTATCTTATCATCCTGGAAAAACGCAAGCGAAGCTGCAGGCATACCCTAGTCTGCTTAAGCGAGCTGACTTCAATATTCGACATGAAAATTTTCACAATCAAAAGATTGAAAAAATACAGGTTGTTGTGAGAGAAACGCTAACTAGACACTTTGTTCGGACTTTTGATTATCCAAGCATGTAACAAACATGCTTGGATAATCAAAAGTCCGAAGTCGAAAGTATCTGTGACTGTACAGAAAATACAGAGAAATAAAAATAAACGTACACTGTGTGTGTCAGCAATATATTGTGTCGAATGCTCTCAGTGACTCGCAAAAGACGATTGGCAGATGTTAGGTGAAACTAGCTGGAAGGGCAAAACTGCTTCACACTAACTCATATTATAAATGCGAAACTTTTGATATTTTTTTTCACACCAAAACTATTGAACAGGTCAAGCTGAAAATTTGCATAGATGTAGGAGAAACCTGAAACTTTAACTAGTTTTCAATAGAAATAAGCTTAACACTTTGATTGCTGAAATCACACGGTATGTGTTTTCTACAAGTGACTAATATGCGTAAATCCACACTAGCGCTGCGGCTGAGAAAATTCAGATCTGTGTGACTAAGCACAGCCGTAATATTTTTCGAACGAAACGCATGTGCGGCGCAACACAACCGCTGTGTAGAGGGGCAGCACGAATTTTTTAGGTTAAAAAAAAGATCGCAGTCGTCGAAAAAAAATCTCAGTCAAAGTGTTAACATGTTTTCATAGAAAAAACGCGTGCGAAGACGCAAACAGAAAGACTGTCTTATCTAAAGGCTCTAATAATGATAACTATGATATGAAATGCTTATACTAGTACGAACACGAAAAACTGAGATATCCACAAAAATCCGCAACAAGTATGAAACACATGACCTATCACACACATCCCCAAAACCAACCGTAACATGTACCTGTAATGTTCATTTTCAAACGTACTATTCTGACTGCTACTCTGAAGTCAAAGGAGTTTCCACCTTGCGGTAAAAGCCCAGGGTTTGTTTTGTTCTGTGGCTGTAAAAGACGGTATTATGAGGTTGGTCCTCGCCCCGTGGCCCAGTTCATCGGCCTGACCTAGTTTCGATGCAACCTCCCCGCCCCTTGCCCCCGCGGCTACCCCCCCTGTACCAGCACCGGTTGGTCCCGACTGGATAATGAGAATAGCGAATAATTTTTTTTATTGACGGTTTACGGTTGCAATGGAGTTCGCAAGTGCCATTTTGTAAAATGGCGCCGTGAAAATTCACTTGAATTTATAAATGTTGATGGTTTGTTTGTACATTACAGATATTAGGCACACCTTTGTTTTACGTAATTGTTAAGATCCTTGAAATGTAACATCATGATCATCATCAGCCTATATCAGTCCACTGCTGGACATAGGCTGAAATGTAACATGCTTAGGATAAATAAGTTGTATCAGAAGCTCTATTCACGGGTACGTACACTTTCCTTTACAATTTTGAAGAATTTTATGATTGTAACAACTAGCAAACAGCTAACAGCTCTTCGAATCTTCAGCAGGTTCCTACCAAAACACCTTACCCATATACACAAACCTATCCTCCCCAAACACACATGACCGTCATTATTCACAAAAAGCAGACAATTTACAAAATCAATGTCCCAGCCGAGCTTCAAGGTCTCTTGCCCGGGACCGACGCAACGGGACCGACACGACACGACGGGACGGGACCGACCATTTACAACAACGCTAGAGTTAATAAAGGTTTGAGAAGTAATGTATAATAGGTGCTCGAGTTAGAGAGACTATTAATGCACGAAGAATAAAATAAAGGATAATACTGTTTTATAATGATGGGGAGGTAGGTACTTCCTTGACCTTAGGTAGCTTATACTAGATGCAAAATTATGATAACTAAAGAGTCAATAACTTAACAATTCTTGTCAAAAGAAAAGGGACTTCCAAATTTATAGCTACCTAGAGTTTCATTTACATATCATCCATTCGTTCCATTAATAAAAAAATTACCTAAATATCATTTATAACGGGATATTTATCATAGGGGAAAATATACCACAGAATAAATATTAGTTATTCCGTGATCATGGCGAATAACACTGTGCCTTAATAATGGAAAAATAAAAATTATAATCATGGTCAATATCCCGTTAAAATTAGAAATGACCTTGATAGTCAAAAGTTTTAACAGCCACTATTTTTATATATTTGTTTCTATAATTTTGTTCCCCTGAATCAAAGAATTTCTAGCGCCAACTATGTACTTACTGGGCGTTTTCAGCCAATATCGAGGCATTTATGCTTGTCACAGCGGAAGAAGCCAATAACTTGACGACACCGATGAGGGCTGGTTGATTGCTCGTCCCAGTTACATATTTTTATGATATATTTCGCTTTGCTTTTACTCTTGTAGCTTCAATTTGATCGGTATTCTACTCAGGTATAAATTAATCTGTTTTCTATGTAGAGTTAAATCAAATTGATTTGGTATTTCCTAGACCTGCGTACATCGTCAGCCATCAGGTGAGATTGTGGTCAAACCGGCGATCACATGTTTGTGTCACATGTTTCTCATTTGTTTATTTTTGTCACAGTAAAATTTTCCGTAACTATGTAATCAAATGTTCGAAATTTTCGTACTATAATGATTTGTTCGATACAGGCTAAGCCTAGTGAAGAAATCAACAGATAAATGTAACTATGTAACAATAGTCTGCAAAAGACATAATTCGTTGCTGCTCCTTTTTTTTTTTTAACAACTAACATAATAATAAGAATAATAAGTAGATAGGATAAGAATGCATAATTTTCTCTATTGTAATTTTTTAAGTCTTTTGCTGTAATAAATTATTTTTACTTTTACTTTACTTTTACATCAAATACTATCTAGATCTCAGAGCCTAGTTATTCTAAGATCTAGATTTCAATCGAACTATACAAAATAAGAGCTCACATTACAAATGCGCTCTTATTTACGGAGCCGGGTTTTTTTGCGCCGACCCGACATTTAGATAGTATTTGTGATCGCAGGGTCAATATTCACGATATTATAGACATACAATATTTACATAATTTAGTTCTATCACTGTGATATATGTAGTTAAGATAAACAAACACATCTTTACATATAAACGTTCGTTTCATAGGATAAAGGAAAGGATACGTGATTCCTTTACGCATTGCACCAAACCCCAAATACTTTACAAGCCTCTTGAGATAAACCGATGAAATGTTCAAATGGCGCTGACAAACACAAAGGTCGTTATGGTGAAGTTGCGATATTTAGATTTTGCTCGTATTTTATACCGAGGAAAATTATCAAAATAATTATTATTATAAGTGTACGGGTATAATGTAGCAACTAAACGCAAAAACGTTAATTTACCGCCATTTATTTAATTCATTGTAAATTATTACTTATTTGCAATGAATTACGAGTATATACGGGTTTAATTCGTTCGTTATCCTTCCCTCTACATCTTCAACTAACTATACTTATCTCTATAGACCACACTACACATTTTATCTAACTATTACGTGTTTAAGTTTATAAATATCTAAATTATCATATGTAGCTGACATTGAAGCCTTATTGATATTATCATTTATCTCGTGTTCTTGGTATTGGGAGTCTATTTCATAATTATTACTGTAAACATCTTTACCAAAGTAATGTCACATAAATCTTGATAATTCTGAGTTATTTCACCCTTAGTTACTACAAATAAACACACTTCAAACCAAATATCAAGGAGAGGCCAAACCGACATTAATAAATTAATTTGCATAATGCCATGATCATTTATTCGACCTTACAACTAACTAAATGCAGCTTTGTCACGCACGATGCAACATAAGTCATCCATTGAAAGGTAAAGATTTATTTTCTTTACTTGCTGAGGATTTTCCTCATAAAATAATAAGTAAGAATACGTAAGATGGATTGTTCAGAGATTTGTGTCTAGTCTAGAGATGAAGAGTTCTTTTGAATTTGCCTAATCTAAGATAGCTGAAAGTTTTTTGTTGTTGATGTAGTTTTAATCTGTTTGTCAAAATGTTTATTCATAAAGATTTTCTACTTGCTAAATTAAGGTACCTATTATCACAAAACCTTTTTAATCACTTAACAGATTGAGTTTCATTGAATGACATGAAATCATAGACTGACGGTAAGTAGGTACCTACTTGTGGAACCGTTTGAATAATCAAATCTGACAAATGTGGGTAGTCTTCAGCCGTTAGGCCAAGGCCCAGAAATATAGGTTATGAAAGACCTGAAGTCGGCCATCATTAAAAACAAATCAGTTATTCCTTAGCAGACAAACTTGAATCAATACACAATCAGAATGCAACTTCCGACAAAGTCACATACCAAATTGTGACTTAAGTCGAGGGTCTTAGAATATAAATTTAATCGGGGAAGTTTTTGTCATTTCCGACTTTTGTATTGTAATGCGTTTCGCGGGGCAAGGCCAAGTGAGCAGGATGTGTAGATATGGCCGGGGGTGGGCGGGAGAGAGACCGAGCAGGTGGAATGCAAGGCTAAAGGGTCGTAGGTAGTACAGTGACCTGACCCAGTTTCCATTGCAGGGCTGTGAGTAAATATTGATTTAGTAACCTTCACCACTTGTTGCCGCTAGGTAAAGGTACATCCTCAGGTCTTGGAGGGCTTTAAGGGATTTGGGCGAGTTGTTTTGAGTTAGGGGCCCTCTTGAAGGGACTTAGAGCTGACGTGAGTTGAATTATTTTCAGTTTTCAGCTGTTTTTCTTTACATTGTAAGAGGGGTGACCCTGGACGGGCGCAGCATTATATTTGAAACAGCTACATTATTAAAGCTTACTCTGTTTTTGACAATGTGTGCTGACCTAACATAGTGACCTTGATAGAAACTCCGAAGTGCTGTGTCTAGTGTTAAATAGGGGTCAGGAGTCGGATGCCTTGAGTTATTTAAACTACAATAATGGGTGGTCAACTTTGTTTATTGCAGTTGTAGCTTACGGTATCTATGCTTGTAATTAAATTGATTTCCATTAAGACAATCCGTGTTCACATGTTCACAACGTGTTCTTAAGTGGAGACCGCGACTTGGCAAACGAAGTGCAGGACGCTCTCCGGCCAGGTGGGACGACGACCTACAAAAGACTGCAGGCAGATGCTGGATGTGGCAGACTCATTAGGGGAGACCTATGTCCAGCAGTGGACTAACATAGACTGATGATGATGAAGACAATCCGATATCCGTCTCCGTGTCTTCGTTTGTTACTGTACCTCTTTGTTTCTAACATTTTGCTCTATGAATGTCAACAGATCTCCTATCCTTAGCTTTAGGTCTACTAAACTAACTTTAACAGTCCCAATGTTTGTTTGTTCCAGCCTGGGTGCTGGGCTGGCTGATGTGCAAGACAGTGCCGTACGTGCAGGGGCTCTCGGTGGCTGCCTCCGTCTACAGCCTGGTGGCGGTGTCGCTTGACCGGTAAGACTAACTTCAAGATGTCAGACAGACGAGAGTCATCCTTATCTCAAGGTTCTGAAGGTTTTAAGTCCTACTGAGATTTTGAGAAGGATACCATCGTTGTTGTATGTCTGGTGTAAATGCGTCTGGTGTTGAGAATGTGATCCAAATTATCGTAATCATTATATAGGATGTCTAAGTATATGCGCAGTCTTACCATTTAAGACTTACCGTTTGTGTCACTTACCCCCATGATAAACTCCTTTGTTTTCCGTTTGTCTATGCCTGTATTTTGTATCTGTGTCCAAATAAATGTTTTTCTATTCTATTCTACAAAAGGTCAAAAGAATAGACATCAGGGGCAAGATGTCAGGAGAAGACTATTCTATATAATGTAAATCTCTTATTGGCCATAAGTTAGATTAAATGGTTTTAATTATTAAGATTAAGGGCTGTTGATTTTGTTGAAACAATAAAAATAATCTCATTCATGTAGAATAGAATAAGAAAGGTTTTATTAGTTATACACACAAAAGGCTGAAGGAAAGTATAACCAAAAAGACAAACATACATTAAACTAAATAAATAGTGTAAAACCATGTGACCATGTGCTTTGTTTAGAAAAGCCAAAAAAATATTTAACAGCGCTCATCTGCGGGCAGTCAGCAGATACTAACTATAAACTTAAGTGAAATTTTATTCCAGAAGGCCATAAAAGTGTGATAAAAATCATTAATTTGCAAAAACGTTTGCAAACAAAGATTTGCAAGTGTTTTATAAGACCGCGTTAAATTCGAATTTAACTTTTTTAGGTAATGTTTTTATACCTAGGTTTATATTATTAGAGATTTATTAAGTATCCCAATTTTTTTTAAATATTATATACCCTATGTTTACCGGGGATAGTGTAGCTTCCCAACTGTGAAAGAATTTTTCTAACCGGTCTAGTAGTTTCGGAGTCTATTAAACAAACAAACAAAAAATCTAAGATTTCCTCTTTATAATATTAGTATAGACAACATAGATCATATTTCTTGTGAAGCTCCGACTGTTTCTCTTCACTACCCCTACGTTACAACACAGGTAAGAGTATAGGACCTCCATAGTCCTGCACCCGACCCGTCCATTACGATGATTGAGCAGGTGGCCAAGGACTCGCGTGACGGGTATTCATCAAACTATGGAACTGCTAGATTTATTGCCGGCATTTTCGGGTGGAAGTGTTTTGATACTCGACTATTATGACATCTTGACATCTGTTGGTAGAAGTTTGGTCAATATTCAGTAGTTAGACGAGTAATTCTCTAAGATAAAATAGAACTTGTAATTATGTGTTCTGATCGCATAAGTTTAAATATATTTAAATCTGTGTGGCTCTAAGACTAAGGCTGTAAGGATATATATTATCCTAGAAACACTTCTTATTAAAATTTTAAAAGTTTTGAGAACTCAATGTTTTGAGTTTATAAAAAAACCCTTAATCTGCATAATCTGCATCCTTAACAGCATAAAGGCTTTTGTTATTATTATCATCACGAATCTAGGATTATCTAGATATTTTGACTTCGATAAGTTTTAATCCTGAGTTTACCCATTTGTATTAATTTCTTCAATATTGCACGCTTGACAAACATCTTCATTTCTTTCAAGAAAATCAAAATATCACCAACGCATTGACTGATTTGTGTTTTTTTTTCACATAACCCCATAATTTGTGAATTTCCCTGTCGGCACGTGAACGAGATGATTCGTTCCTCGAACTCATCCAATTCATTGATGGAATTGATCAAATAATCTAAGCCTCTGGGTGGTGAACGTGATTTCCGAAGATTCCTTTTGTCCCGACATAATTGTGTTCAAATCTTTGAACAAAATGTAATTACATTTGCAAATGAATAGCTAGATAAGCGAGTAGTAACTAAAACCTCGGAAAATACCCAAAGATAAAATTCACTCCAAAATTAAGTTTGTTTGTCTGTCTCTTACCTTTTCAATTCTAAATTAAAATTGCTAAGGATTTAGGACGCATCCCATGGTAGGACGTAGGCTACTTTTATTAAGACAAAACACATGCAAAGCCACGGGTAAGTAGCCTATATTATAATAGTACTTCTCTTTATTATTTTAAAGCGGTCATTGGCAAGAGACAAAATAACATCGCGGGGAATCTGCAAGATTTTCAAATCTGTGAAGTGATTATTTCTGAAATTAATTAAAATGGCTGCTATAAATTAGAGTGTGACCCATCGATCATATTTTGATTAGGTACCAATAACCTAAGTTCACGACCATTTCATTTAAGGGATAAGTTGCTGCAATTGTCTCAGAATACAATTTGTTTAACAAAGACGTCTCCAAAACAATGTCTTATCACAACAAGTTCCAATCAATTGAATTAAAACCAATTGAGACGACATAAATGAATTAGAATTTAACGACTTCTTTGAGACAATACTACCAGTTTTATGTTGGAAGTTGATACTGATAAGGTAAGGCTTGAGATACACTGAGTTTTCTAGTAGATGCAAATGCTATGTAAGATGTGCTTTGCTTTTTGTTGCCGAATTAATTTGTTTCGTGGCGCTTAACAAAAAATCAGCATCAATTTTTTGTATTCAATAATCATCCCAACACTATTTGTGCGACAAAGCCTTAGCCTAAAGAAAATATAAAGACAGGGGAGTCGGTTGTAGCACGATCAAGAGTAATTTTTAAATCTAAAATCTGAACGATTCGTCCACATATTGACCGAGCCTTAACCTCCTAATCCTTATTATGTCAAAAAAAGTAATTTTCTCTTGCGTTTGTACTTGTTTTTTGACTTTGTATGTATTATGTTAAGATGTCATCTACTCGACAGACGGACGACATTGTCGTCGCGGGCAGTGGACGTGTTTGGGCCGATCTGGTGATGGTATCCTCTTTGCTCTCAGTGTATCACCACCACTGCTTAGCTTTTACTATCTCAAGGTCCTTGCACGCAATCGTTTTACTACAAATGGAAAATGGAGTCTTGATACTGACAATACAACTCCTTGCCAAGATAATTAGCGTTTTGAATATTAACGATTTATTTCGAGTGCAATGATCTGGGCGCGTCTGATCACGTTCGACTTTTGAGTATTTGGCATAAGATGAAATAAAATAAACATCTATGAATAATTCTCCGACGACCTCTGTGGTGCGGTGGCCGAAGGTTCGCCGGCGGCGCAGAAGGTCGCAGGTTCTATTTCCGTCTCGGGACAAATGTGTGTACGATCTACAGATATTTGTTTCAGGTGTTCTGGTAGTTTTCTATGTATAATAAAACCTGCTACATCCTGCGTCGTAGGCGGACTTTCGTCCGCTGCGCATAAAGATAAAGATAGATGCTGCTACTTTTAAAGTCATAATCATTCTCAACCGAATTTTGAGATATTATCGCTCAATATGTATTTATCGACTCCAGCTCTTTGTTATTTTGCTAAGCTCGTTGGTTTTTGTTATATTTAAAACTAAAGGCAGCGCAACAAAGCAGGCAACATCTTTTGGGTACCTACAATACTCGATAATATTTTATTGCTTCATCCATTCTTATCATTGTACGGCGATTTCATGTTCTCCATTAAACTATTTATCATTCAACGTTCATAACACATTATTGACTAAAGGATTTATTTAAATTCGGTCCACGTAGCCAATTTCTCGATTAACATCAACTTCTCTCGTAAAATGACAACAGTTGCTTACTAGGGCTCAAACAGACAGGTCATGCCCCTCAAAGCGCATACAGAACCAAAACAAAAGAATATTGGTAGAAATTAACGATACTGGTAAGCTAAAATTATGTAAAAATGTGTATGTAAAGTGATGATATAGGTATTAGCCTATTATTATGTATTTTTTTTTGTCAATGGCTTTTTAAGTGTTCTTATTACTACAATTATTATTATTTTTTTATTTCATTGCGTAGGCCTGTTCGTGACGTCACCTGTATGGGAGACTCTAACGGAAGACCAGCGCTGGCTAAGTCTCTTACGGAGCTTAGCCAGCATTAGAGCCCTTTTGTAACAACTCTCTAAATGTACCTATTCTATAAGTGTGTCTTTTTTTATGTTAATTAAGTTGTTATGAATAAATGTCTTTCTATTTCTATTTCTATTTCTATGAAATAAATAAATATGAATATCATCAGAGCAAATCAATTTCTGGTGTTGATAGCCTTGCATTCGTCTCTCGGCTGTCACCAAACTCGAATTGGAGCTTTTTCGCCGCCGTGTGTGTGCAATTTTGCGTTGTGGAAGATTGTATTTGGTTTCTATGATAAACTTCCTGATTTCTGTAATTGGTATCAGCTCTGAAAGTTTGTGCCATAATGAAGATGTTCATCCGAAGATAACGCCAAGCAACATTTTGCACTTTATGTGTGCAAAATTTTGGCATACATAAATAGAAATAAATATAAGCCTATATTTATTTCTAGATCCAGATCTATTATATATATACATTTTATTCCGAAAAAACGTGTGTGAAGTCGCGGGCAGAAGGTTTACCTCTAATAATACTCATAGTTTGGATCCCATGGTCCGCTTTTAATTAGGGACACTTTAGTGGTAAGGGGATATCAGGGTGATTGACAACGGCAAATACTCCCCTCAATCTACCTCTATCAACTCAACCTCCAGGAGGTTCCTTTATTTCGACTCGGGCGTAGATATTCCAGGAATTTGTTACTATTTTCTAAAAAAGGTCTGCTGTCAATAAAGTCGAGACTTGAATCGTTTTGCGGAAGGACCTTTAAGTTGATTATCACGTTATCAACAAATATTCACGTGAAAACTCTTTCGAAGTAATTCCAGCACGTTCGATAATTGCATGCCTATTGCCCACATACTGATTGAAATACACTTCGAATAGAGTTTTATCCACCACAGCTTATTGCCAGTAAAAGTCGAGACGTAAAAGTTCCTAATCAAGATTACCTTTACGAGATCAAAGATTCAATATCCTTCTCACTCAGGACTAAGTTTTACTTCCAGGGATTACCAGAGGGCAATCACCCAAACCTTTGTATTGTTACTAGTAGTGTGAATGGCTATTGAAGAGCTTTGATTGGGCCAAGAGTTGGGATACTAATTGAGTCTAGAAATTAGGTGTCACATTCTTGCCTGAGCTTATCGAGTACCAAATCGTATTCTCGACCACACACCGGCGAGAATAAGCGATAAGATAATAGATAATATAATATGAACTTTTTAATTAGTTGTGATGAGTCATTAAACTTATTGAACTTCAAAATCTATACTATGTAAATATATAAAGTAGTCATCATCATCATCATCATCAGCCTATATTAGTCCACTGCTGGACATAGGCCTCCCCCAATAAGCGCCATAGCGCGTCTTCAGCTTAACGCATCCAGCATCTACCTGCAGTCTTTCGCAGGTCGTCATCCCACCTGGTCGGAGGGCGTCCTACACTACGTTTACCGAGTCGTGGTCTCCACTCAAGAACACGTTTGCGCAAGCCGTCGGTTCTTCGCGAGATATGGCCGGCCCACTGCCACTTCAGCTTGCTAATTCTCATCTGTCGGATGTATTCATTACGAATCCTATCCTTCAGAGAAACTCCGAGCATAGCTCTTTCCATAGCTCGCTGAGCGACTTTGAACTGGTGGACCAGCCCTATCGTAAGTGGCCACGTCTCAGAAGTAGTAGTGTAGTATAAATAACTGTCTGAGTTGTCCCATACATACTAAAAGGGCAAGTACATAGGTAGAATAGAAGCTTGTAAAAAACGATCTGTGAACCACAGATGACAACATAACGGTTTAGGTCCAGATTAATAAAAAAATACAAACAAAATGTTTTAAAATAAATATAAACGTAACATCCACTCCTGGTTTCACTCTTCGTTTAAATGGTTACTTTTTTACTTTGTATCGCCTAAGAAACCGAAAACCTCCCTTTCAAGTTTGCTCAAAGCTAACGACCAGGCGATTCTTCTCGATCAAATAAAACCTCCTAACACCCCAATATTATTATATCCTCTTTCATAATGGCATCAATGAAACAATTGAAGGCCGTCCAATATTCCGCGTCAATGACCCTGCCCTTGTGTTATAAGCTAAAGGAAAGAGATTACTTTCCAATATCTATGATGTGGGTATTGGGAAAAATGGATTTAAAGCGCTATTTTTACTACTACCGGATCAACAAATACCGTTATAAACAGTGTTTGCTGATTCCAAGATATTATTGTCTCTCATTCTTTTGTAGATTCCTTCAACAATTTTTGGATTGGATTAAGCCTCTTGTACCTGTGGGGCGTCATTTATTGAAAACTGTTGATACATTAAGAGTATTTTGCTTTTATTTTAAAAGCCTTTCTATGATGTCTGTTCCGTTTTCAGGCCCCTTTCATCTCCTGCATTCCTTACTACTTCAAATTTTAAGAGTCCAGATGGTGCTTTCGTTTGTTTGCCTTCCTTTCATCTCTGTAGGCTGTTTGTCCTCCCAAGGCCTCCAATAGTCCCTTTTCCATGGCCTTTCCTCCAGTTTAAAATAGGCTCATATCCTTAGCCAAGGTGAAATTCTCAAGATGCCGCATACCGTCTAATCCGGGAAGCCTGCCCCCTCGATATGAATGCAAATATTTAAACCACCCGAGTGGGTTTTGACCTTGACCAAGTGAGGGAACCTTTTTCTGCAGAATTTAACGCAGCCTTGAATAGTTGGGCAGTTCTGGGCACTTGAGTTGAGCCAGTGCGAGTGCGTGCGGAAGATAATGTTGATAGCTGGATAGCTAATGGAGTTGGAGAAGTTTTTAATGAAGGTTTTTACTTTGCAAAAAGTTTGGAATGAGAGTTTGACTGTATTTTAATATTGATGATGATGACTTTATAATAAACAATAATAAAAATTAAAATTTACACATCTGTTCTGTCTTACTACTGCTATTCTACAGGTGAAATTACTTTGAGTTTTGATTTGATGACTGATATGGGCCCTAGTAAGCTTTAAGGGCTAGGGACCGGTCTGTCGAGGGTAAAGTTAAATGTGCCATTGATTGCTAAAGATTGTTTTTTTTCTCATGTAAGGTATGAAGTAAAAAAAAATGTGAATCAACATGCTTGACTGTTAGTCGGTATGCAAACATATGACGTGCAATAACTTTTACTAAAGTTTATCATTGAAAAAATAGACAGCATTCTAAAATAACACTTGCAAATTAATAACATATTCAATTCCTGTTTAATGAGTTCAACTTAAAGTTCTTTCAACTGTTAAAATTGTTTTATTTTATCAATGATCTCATTCCAACTTCACAATCTTATCTTATGACTTTACTCTACCATCAAAGGTGTGTTTCTAAATAAAGGGTATATAAAAATAAATAAAATATTTGTGGAAAATATTTTATGACACTGCTAACAGCGAATCAAATCGTAAAAAGTCTTGCACTGTGATTGCGATGCGACACATTTCGCAAAAAAGCATTCAACTTTACTCGATAGACTGGTCCCTAACCCTTTAAGCTAAATACCTATTACTCGATCTATTTCAGACTTCCTACAAAGTCCAATGTTCCCAAGACAGCTTAGAAAATCAAAAGCAATTTGTCCATTCATTAGCGCTTGGACATAAGGAACCAACAAAAACCGGATTACCCCTCAATTATCCTTGAAGATACGTTTAATAAGGGCTTACGGAGCTACAATGCATCTCTTTGAGGGCCGGGCAGTTCCAAGGGCCAGTCGGGTTCTCAAGGTTTGAGGGAGGTCGTTGCCGTAACGTATGCTGATTTGCTTTGGGAACAGTGTGTGGCCATGAACAGAGTTTATGGGAAGTTTGTTATTGCCACTTAGTGTGCAAAGGCTAAGCCATGGAGCATTATTGTTTTCGCTGTGGGACATTTAGTGTGCCGACTGAGATGGCTTCTATACTTGTGACTAACGGAACTATAAGCAGATGGCCCGCGCCTGATGTTCAGACGGTCTGAAGACGAACACTTTTGGACAAATGCTATTTTGCGTTTTGTTTTACAAAACATTAACTCAATTATACAATTCACCAAGACATTTAAAACGGAATTTTTACCAGGATTTGATTTTTTACTTTAGTGTTAATAACCATGATAGTTTCAAAATGTTTAATTAACCAAGACGTTGTAGAATGAACTTGATTCAAATAATTTTATGTATTTTGAGACCAGAAACGCTGTAGGCTCAAACTATTAGGACAGAAAATACTCTATAGAGCATCCTCTGTCCCAATAATTTGAAGTTCATTTTTGTTAATATCTCAGATTTTTGAACCTTATTCAGAGTAGACTAGTGAAAACGTCTGGAGCTGACTAAATCGGGGCTTTCATTTTCCGTTTCACCGTTATCAAGTAATGTTTGCTATTCAACTACCGCTGCATTTATTTTCCGATATATTTATAATATAATATAATATAGTGTGTATGTAAATTTTGGATATTTTCTTTTGTCCGCTTATAACGCAGGTTGAACCGTCGTCTTATTATTTACGAATTTATCGGATCGCTGACAATATGGTAATGTCTGCCGTCGTCGCTGGATCGTATATCAAAAGATTTACGCGTGTGCCCTACACCTTGCTTGAACCCTTTTGGTGTTGACTAGTGTTGTGACTCAGAAGTCTTTTAAAAATTCTATTAGGTCTAAAATGTAGAGGTTTTTCAGTTTAAAAGGTGTTTATTTTTCAAGTTCTATACTTGACGATATACTTACGTTAAAGGTCCTTCAGTTCAGTTTAAAACAAGTAAAGGTCTGGACGGTATATTTGCACTGCCAAAGTCTTTAACCAAGACGTTCTTTTAAAGTTAATGTTCTTTTTCGTAATCTTTCTCAGATATTTCACTTTAAAACGTTGATATCTTAAAGCATAATGTACCCAAAGTCTCCCGCTCCTTAACAATACATTTTATGAACCAGCAAAGTTCATAAATATCGTCTATTCGAAGTCTTTAGTACTATCGAAGATATCCTAAGCCTCCTAAGACATCCTTGCATTAAAGAGAGTTAAAACCCGTTTTCCCCGTGACTCGCACATCCCTACATGTCGTTGACTTGTCCCCGTACGTTACTCCCTCTATTGCACGGCGCGTGACTTATCTGTGACTACTCATTTGAATAAAGTTAAATAATACTAATCGGTATTATAATTATTATTCCCTAAACACTCTAAACCAAACATTAGATGTTCAGTTATCTGACTTCAAGTCTAAGCTATGGTGCCTAGTTAGTTGCCTCGGCAAAACTAGCTTACTTGTACCCATATATTCGGTAATCGCTAGCTGCTGCTTGTGGCAGTGTACGAGTTTTTTCGGAATACAAAGCACCCTATTGGTGATATTAATATGGCCCTTAATTAATAAAAAAAAGTAGTAAAATTTATTCTATATAATAGTTTTAGTTGTTTAGTTTCCTAAAACTTTCGCTTTTATTAAAGTAATAGAATTTGGTATCCATAACAAAAAAAGTGCTAACAGTAGCTATGTATATGATCAACATCATCAGCCAATATTAGTTCACTGCAGGACAAAGGCCTCCCCTAACGAGCGCCTTATCGCCCTGTCTTCAGCTTGCCACATCTACCTGCAGTGTTTCGCAGATCGTCATCCCACCTGATTGGCGGGCGTCCTACGCGGGGCAGCTATATGATCCCGTGTGTAAATTCTAACATTATTAAATGTCTCCCTATCGTTATACCTTGTAATTAATCCTAGTAGGCTCCACATGTCACTGTCATTTTCATCATCACACAGTCACTTATCTAATGACATTTAATTGAATTTATTATTTAACTATGTGTACCGATGTAGGCAACAGTTCATCACTGCAAGAAGAGATTAAAATTTGTTTCAATCAGTCACATGTAAAATTACTAATAAGTCACGTTTTTGTTTTGCCTCTATAACTTTTCCTAGTGTATACTAACATGTATCAAAACGGAATAAATTAATTGAATTGAATATCAGCGACGTTATTATATATACATAGCTTTAGCAAAGATGGCGCGCGGACTTCGAAATAGCTGTGCAAATGCTTGTCCGTTGTGGTTTGCTGGTTTGTGCTTATCTATATTTATGGTTAAAGTTACTTTATCGCAATTG
Source organism: Eupithecia abbreviata (assembly GCA_943735965.1). NCBI lineage: Eukaryota > Metazoa > Arthropoda > Insecta > Lepidoptera > Geometridae > Eupithecia > Eupithecia abbreviata. The sequence goes on from OX030980.1 coordinate 12,964,281, forward strand.
CTCATTATGAAAAGAAAGGATCGCCTTATTCAAAGTTATGATAAAACATCAAAGTTACCAAACTACGCGCTCGGTTTGACTGATGCTTCCGGTTTCATTCAAATAAGCTTCTTTCACGTCATTAACCCTCCATGTACTGCGACCGCAAAGTTTCCGTTACAATGGAAATAGAGCCCATACACCAATTGTGAATGGAGAGGAAAACTGGCAAGTTTTGCGGGAAGTTTTCTCGTTAGGCTAAATCATGGACAGGTTTTTCCGAGCAAGGGGAGAAAGGGCTTAGGGTGAATGTGAATGAATTTGTTTGATGAAGCAGGAACTTCGTTTTATTCAAGGTCGTCGGAATGATGATTAAAGCTGGACAGGATTCTGGATAGTAGTAGTTAGTTAGTATATTGTTAGTTAACTAGGGTCGGTAGGGCTCTTGTTAACTATCGGAGGCCCTAGTATAAGGTTTGCATAGTTAGATATAGCACTTAAAATTGTATTTAGGCGAAGATAATGCTAGATAGCCTTCTCTCTACATGCCAGTTAGCAGTTTTATTTATTTTTTGTACATTATGCTCGTTCCAGCACGCATACCAGTTAGGTACTGAGAAAAACGAATTTTCGTAGTATGACGCCTGCCCAATAGTTGAATACGAGTACATATGTTAGGTTATTTATAAGTGTTCGTTTTTAAATGATAGGTTTGACAGTAGGAAGTACTTTTAAACTAATATAACTTCGAAATGTAAGCGGTAGCGAACTGTCATTATTATTCTCAAAAACTTTTTCTGATGTGAAATTTTGCAAACTCAAATATTAAGCCTACATATATAGCTCCGAAAAGTCATTATGTACCTTCCCCACCTTACAAGCGCTTGATCGACTCGATACAAACTTAATTAAACCTGAAGCTGTAGAAGAAAATAAAAGCATTGAATTAAATAATATTTACTCTACTAAATACAAATCATTTCAATCGACTGAACTGAGATTTTCACTCAATGATGGACCAACAGTGGGGCATGGCGGACCACTGGCACTACCGGGGCGTGGTGGACGCCGTGGAAGATGGGCGCCGCGTGGACGATGGGCGCTGGGTGGACCACGGCGGTGTGGGTAAGCACGGGGCGGTGGACGGCCACGGGGTGGTGCAGCGCCACTGGGTGGGCCACGGCCACGGGGTGGGCCACTAGTGGGGCGATCAATCCGGCGCGGGCCACGGCGATCAGGGCAAGGAGGGCGACCTTGAATAAGTTACATGTTTTATAAATTAAAACAGATGGAAACTCTTTTCTGAAATGTCTCTATTTGTAAAGCACATGGTTAATACACTTTGTTATTTCTGCTTATGCTGGATGCCAGGACTCATCTCCGCTTACTGAAATCTTGAGCCATATACATAGTTACATAGTATAAAACAAAGTCGCTTCCAGTCGCTCCCCGCTGTCTGTCTGTCCCTATGTTTGCTTAGATCTTTTAAACAACGCAACGGATTTTGATACGCTTTTTTAATAGATAGAGTGATTTAAGAGGAAGGTTTACAAACAATTTAATACATAGATTTTCACGCGGGCGAAGCCGCGGAGCGCAGCTAGTAAGTTTATATAAGTAAAATATATAGAAAATGTACCCACCAAGATTGTCTTTATAAATATTTAAAAAAAACCAGACAAAAACATAGGCGTCTGTAATCTCAAAATGTAAATTCCTAAACAGCTTTCTCACGGTAAAACAACCGAACCGACAAGTCTTGATTGCTTTACATTTTGTTTGTCGAAATGTTCTCAAAGCTGTTGTCGACTTTGGAATTCTACTTCAGAAGCACCCGGTTATAAAACTGTTATAAGAACTTATTATAATTATTATTCACTCAGCAAATAAACTTTGGCCAAACTTTATCTAAATTATTTAACCTCTGAATTAAACTTTGGAAATTATTTTGAACAAACTCACCTACTGTCTCCGAATCACTCTGATTATATTCGTAATTTTGTTTAGTATGAAAGGTTTAGATTAGATTTAGGTATAGTATATGTTAATTTTCAATATAACGTTTCACATAGGTAACGTAACGTTATAACTGGATAGTTACATTCAGGTTAGTCGCACTATTTGACTCTACCATTTGACAGCCCACAGCCCTGTCAGTTCAGTTCAGTTCAGTACTTTATTAATAAGAAATATTCTTATACAGGATGTCGATACAAGATGCAAGCAAGGCACGGCAAGCTGAAGATAGTATGAGAGTAAGGCTCATTAGGATGCCTATGTCCAGCAGTGGACTAGCATGATGATGGCTGATAAAAATAATGATGACATGCCTAAAGGTTGGCTCAGATCAGGGCCGCACCGCTTCGGCTCAGTGAAAATATGTGCAAATAAATGGGATTTAAATCGTAACATCTAGATGTATTTTATACTAGCTGTTTCCCGCGGTTTCACCCGCGTTAAATTCAAATTTCATATTTAAATATAGCCTATGTTCACCGGGGAAAGTGTAGCTTCCCAACGGTGAAAGAATATTTCAAATCGGTCCAGTAGTTTCGGAGCCTATTCATTACAAACAAAAAATCAAACCTTTCCTCGGTATAATATTAAGTATAGATAATTTATCTAAAGGATCACTGTAAAATAAAAAAGATTACAAAAATGTATCTAAGAATAACTTCCACTAAAGTCCATTTGAATGCACATTATTGATCTGAGCGGTAGCGGTGTTGATGTGCGCAGAGCTTTAAACACATATTTAACCATAAATGTATCATTAGGTAGGTAATGTTCACGCCTGGCATAAAATTATACTATTAGTTTACATAGTGACTCTTTTATACAAGAAACCTTTTTGTAGAGCAAACACGAGGCGGCTAAGGTGAGCGCAATGTCACGCGCGGGTCAAGTACAATTAGCTATTACCTCACTAATCAAACAATTAAGATATATATACGGCAGGTTAGAAAATAAAAATACTATCTTCGAGGCTTATATACTCTTTCGAGTTTTAGAACGTGGCTGTCACTGTGAGAACTAAAAATAAAGGCACACTAAAAACAAAAAAATCTGTTACAGTAGACCTCATTCAAATTGGTCTCGTTAAACTAAAAACACGAAATAATTTTAAAAAAAATTTATGGATGTATATTTTGGATTGTTATTTAAATAATTAAAATATGAATGCTCTATTTAAATAAACTTACCAGCTTGAACATCTTGGTTGATATTAAATGCGTCTGGTATTTGTTGAATGCGTGTCGTGCAGTGTACCCACATCATCTAGGGCTCGCCCTTTTATAGCGCTTGGTGGCCTAGGAGACAACTTGTAATAAATCTACTGTTTGGCAATATGCAACATGAGAAGCTCTTGAGTAGTGCGATTATAGCGGATAGGCGGTTGTTTCCGAATTTCCTGGGAAATTTCTATTCAAAATTATATTGTTTATCTTCGCACTGCGGCCATGCCATTTCAAGTGTATTTTTATACCCCAGGTTTATTTAAAATATTAAAATGCTCTATTTAAATAGACTCAGCAGCAGAACATCTCGATTCATATCGTCACATAATTGTATCTACAAAAAATTAATAAGATGAAACTTTAGAAAGTTTTTGAATACATTCCATTTTAACAATTAAATAACAAATCTTTAACTTGTGAAAATGAAAATCACAAAATATTGGAACTGAAAAATGTATTTCAACGAAATAGAAAACATTTATTATCTATATATTTTTTGCAACATTTTATATCCTTTGCAATCTTATTTCTACTAAGAGAGAGATAGTTACAGTCAGACCTTCCAATCTTTAGGTAATCTTCCATGCAAGCCAAAAAGTCTGTGTCACAATAGGTAGTCCAATTGAATCATCCCTAAACATTAGCGCCCTTGAAATACAACAGCTTTACATTCGCTGAACGAAGCCAGATGTCGTTGCGAGCGCTTTTTGCGTCGCACTTTCGTTGATTTATGACGTCTAGTTGCCGCCAATTTGTGTACCATTGTACCGTGAGCGGAATTTGATGCGGGGCACAATATCCTGTACAGATACATTTTTCTGTGATTTTATAATAAAACAGAATATACTGTCATATCAGCCCGATGACACTCTTTGCTTCTTAAAGAAGTCAAAAGTCAATAACTATTTCTTTAGGCATATAAGCATATAGGTATTTATAGGGCATATAAAGGTAGGTAAGCACTTAGATAAGATATATAAGCACTTAGATATGTATTAGTCCTCTCACAGTAACACAAATACAAAAAAAAAACACCGAAATCAAACGTTAGGTAGGCCTAAATCAGAAGTTTACTCAAAACAGAAAATTATGGAAATTTCGCAAAAAATCTAGCAATTAAAATCCATCGCAACTAATAGCTTAATATAAGCTTAATCATTACAACGAAAAGGTCGTCAGATATGTCTGACAAGTAATTATCCCGTCAAAACCCTAATACTCAGCTCTCAGCTAATTGGCCGAAAGTTGGAGTGCTTTCGGCATGAGGGTTACAAGGTCTCGAATAAACCTGGGTGTAAAAATACTACCCTTGAAATGGATTATTAAGCTATGGACGCAGTGCGAAGACAAACTTGCTGACTGCAACTTTTAGCTAAAAAAGATAATTTATGAGTTATTCTCTCAATCTCATAGTTAAAACTACACTATAATATATGAGTTGAACCGAGAATAAAATCGTGACAAAATATATACTAAAATTTCGAAAAAATACATAAGCAAAGTGCCACAATACTTGGCTTTCTTCCTTGTTTACGAGACTGGAAAGTTTCGATGCCTCTTCACAGTGCGACCGGGTATATTATTACATCGTTTGATATTGAATCTCGTTCACTTATTTTATGATTCATATAAATTGAGACGTTCGTAATTTTTTTATTGAAGTTTGTACCACTTTTTTCTTGAATATTTATCGAAGCGTCTTATTTTTGCTTCTTTTTAACTACCTATCCATCGTTTAATTTATCAGATATCGTAGTCTTTGTAATCAAAAATACAGCACCAAATAAAGAAAATATAGGTTATTTGAATATGGGTTTTCCTTTGAATGATTTGCTACAGGGGTAGTTAGACAATATGCATGAATACTAATAACCACGTTCTATCTAGGCACGACGTAAACAAAGCCACGGACAGACACTAGTGCTCTACAATAACGCAGACATCTACAAAGGTCAATTCAATGTAACCGCAGTACAGCACGAAACAAGTGGTTTGCGCTTGCGCCGATCGAATCGCGAAGTTTGCATCGACATATACTCGTATGTAGATATGTTTGTAGATACAGAAAACCATACTGAAAGGTCAGATCATTAACAATATTACAATTGAGCAAATAAACCTTTGGTAGCCATGATTGTTACTGAAAACATGACCAATGGGTGCCTTTACAGTGCCTTCTACAAGTCTTCTATCTTGATACATGAAAGTCAACAGTATTCGACCGATGTGGCGCGGTAGGCGAAGGTCCGCCTGCGACGCAGGAGGTTGCGGGTTCGATTCCCGCCTCGGAACAATTGTGTGTACGATCTGCAGATATTTGTTCCGGGTGTTCTGGTCGTTTTCTATGTATAATAAAAAATATCTATCTATGTAATGTATTGTATTATGTATATCAGTTATCTAGTACCCATAACACAAGCTCTGCTTACCATGGGGCTAGATAATGCTGTGTGAATTGTCCAGCATTATTTATTTATTTATTCGTATTTTTTTACATGTTTCGTAATATATAATCTGTACGAACTTATAAGCTAGAGTATATTTTCTTTAATCCTAGCCTTACAAACTATGATATTTATGTTAAGCAAGCATTTTACTTGAACACAAAAATGTATAGTATTAAAACTTTTCAAAATATCATGGTTATTAACACCGTATAGCATTGATGATAATTTACGGAGAAAACGACAGAACTTCATAAAATACATAAAACAGCGTTAGGTACATAAAACGTCCGTGCTGGTGAGATGTTACGTTAATGAAAGAATAAAAAAATATTTATTAAAAAAATCAAAGAGCATACAGCAATAACATACTCACATACACATCCCGTGTTCCAGCATTTTGATAGCTGCTTCGGTTCACCGCCATGCTTCTAAGGCAAACACTATACGGTAAGTAGATAACTATTAGAAAGAACGATGACAGACTCGTGGTCACACCGTTTTGCTACACCAGTGTGACTACGAGTAATTAATTTTACTCGTGGTTACACTACTCTGAAAAGGATCGCACTTGACTGAATAGTAGGTATGTAGTGAAGTGCCCGATAGATAAAATACTTATTGGTAAAATATCTAGTACTTTGAAACTCCTTGATAAATACTTCATGAACTATTTAATAGTGACACGTAAATTGTCATTCTGATTTTTCAAATTATGGTTTACGTTACGCTACAATTAAATAGCACGAATTTTACTGTTGATATCTAGTACTTTGAAACTCCTTAATAAATACTTCATGAACTATTTAATAGTGACACGTAAATTGTCATTCTGATTTTTCAAATTATGGTTTACGTTACGATACACTTAAATAGCACGAATTTTACAGTTGATATCTAGTACTTTGAAACTCCTTAATAAATACTTCATGAACTATTTAATAGTGACACGTAAATTGTCATTCTGATTTTCCAAATTATGGTTTACGTTACGCTACACTTAAATAGCACGAATTTTACTGATGATATCTAGTACTTTGAAACTCCTTAATAAATACTTCATGAACTATTTAATAGTGACACGTAAATTGTCATTCTGATTTTCCAAATTATGGTTTACGTTACGCTACACTTAAATAGCACGAATTTTACTGATGATATCTAGTACTTTGAAACTCCTTAATAAATACTTCATGAACTATTTAATAGTGACACGTAAATTGTCATTCTGATTTTCCAAATTATGGTTTACGTTACGCTACACTTAAATAGCACGAATTTTACTGATGTGGAGGAGCTTGACTTGACTTGCGAATGATTATTATTATCGACAACAAACAACCACGACTAAGTGATTACTTATAACTTGTAAAATAGTTTGAGCACGAGTTAACGATACATTAATTACTATTATATTTAACATATAACAACTTTTAAGCTCCTGTGGTTAAAGTGGGAGGTATCCAACAACAGAAAAGCAAAGTTTGTATTTAGCCAAGGATTTTTTTTTCTATTGTCAAATAACTTCATTATCATCAGCCTCTTTAGGTCCACCGCTGGACATAGGCGTCCCCAAATAACACAATGAGAGAAAAAAAAATTCAAGACCACGCTATCATCAGCTCGTTATTCACATACCTAAGAAAATAGAAACGTTTAGGTATGTGGAAGCTTGATTTTGCGCGTCACTTTTTGATTCCATCATTGAGGATTCCACACAAACAGTATCTCAATTTAAAACAAAACTTATTTTTGTATACGCATAATTAACTATTTGTTAGTTAGTACCTAAACTAACAAAATATCTAATTATACCTATACAAAAATAAAGTTTGGTTTTAAGCCCAAAACTATGTATCCACGTGAAAAGAGACAACGATCCTTATTCAGTTACAGGTAGGTGCGTGGGCTTTGCTCCCTTTTCCTTGAATTTCCATAAATCCACGTTTGACAGCAAATAACACGAAAGTTCATTCAACCTAACCTCAAAGTCAAATCGGAACCTATTCAAATTTACATACGCACTCGTGATTTCTATTCCTAAACAATGATATTTTATCTCCAGAGCCGTCAGCTACAAGGCTCAATTATATCAAGGTTCAGGGATGACTTATCGACTCGTTAAGGTCCCTTTGTCTGAAGCAGATACTGAGGATCGTACGCAAGAGCTTATAAGTCGTCATTGCATTGAGATCAATCCGTGGTTTGTATTTTCCGTATTTTACCTTGTGTATGATGTTTAAGCAATAACAGAGAAGTTTCTTCTACTATTATTTTGCTGTGTTCCGATTTGAAATGTTTGGTTGTTCGTGAAATCACGAGTATGTACTGTCACATCACATGTGGCTAATGTTTTAACAAAAAATTTGAGGAGGAATGCTCCGAGCTGATCCCATTAAAATTTTATTCCCGAGAGAAAATCTCGAAAAACTTAAGAAAACTGTGAAAATACTAAGAAAGTCTGTTTTTAGTTTTTTCATTATATGCATATACTTACGATCACAAATCGTGATTTCTGGAACCCTCTACTCTTGAAGCACTTTACAAAATATAATAGTGTTCACGTGCCTGCTAGTAGGTATAGTTACAGTGGTCACGGCCATGGCATGATGCTATGTAGTCATCCAACATTGACCTATCACATAACAAAGTCCCTGTCTAACACATCCGGATTATCTATCACAGCTATTAGAACTAAATGTTTTCTAATTAGCGGTTGAATAGGGATCATCGACCCTATTATCCCTCACTATAGACAAATTGCAGAAACTTTAAAACTCTGAGGGAGTGATGATTACTCTGAAGTTGGTGAATTGATTGTTCTTGAACCTGATACTGGGTTTTTCATTGAGCTGTTGGATTAAAGTTCTGGTTTTGTTGGTGGGTGTTTCACGCAGAGCATTGTTTTGACTTTTCCCCTCAGGCTTATTCCTATTAGACTGTTTTGTGGATTTCTAGTAACGCTGGTAACTTATTAGCCTCCTTGTTACGCAGGCCTCGAATGAAAGGATTCCTCTCGGCTAATTAGGTAGAACGTTAAATTATAAGTAAAACAACAAAAACTCCTCAAAGTTTTTTATTTCCCGAAAAGATGATAATGCTGCTTCACCTTATAACTAGTCACCACGGGATGAGGATGTACACTATGCACTGACTGTACAGTGTGCAGCACAGGTGTGTGATAGCTGTGCACCAGAGGTTCAGAATGGATGTGGTGAACTAGCGGCGCGGGGTGTACATGCGCGGAGTAGTGCAGGTCTTGATACGGAGCCGTGTGGTAGCCGTAGCCTCCTGTGTGGATATGCAGCCCTGGTACCGGGGAGGAGTACGCTAGGGCTATGGCCGCTAGGATCTGTAACCAAAAGTGTTAATAAGGGGATTTAGTTTCTTTGTCATTGTTACAAAGAAATAAGTGTCGCATTTTAAAACAATATCAACTTATTCGAGAAAAATCAACAAAAACGAATGGCATCCTAGATAATAATCAGTTTATTTCAGAGGAAAACTGAAGAGACGTGAGTCATAATAGAATCTTCAACCTAACAAACTCAAACCATGTGTACATACAATGGTGATTTTATCTTCGTTCTATGTTAGGTACAAGGAATCTATCACTTTTGATATTGCTTTTAAATCTGCCGTGTCATCTGAAATTCGAAATACAGTACAAATGGTTGATAATTATCAAAGAGAAAGTAATATTCCCGTCATTTACTACGAACAGAATAACAATTTATACACTGAAAAGTTTTCTTGAAATGTAATTTTACTAAATATCAAGTTTAACTCTAAAGTTCTACAAATAGAGCTGAGCAGAATTTCCCACATTTTCTTCCCATTCATAAACAATTCCTTCAGAATGCGAAGGTGGATTCTCGGAATCCAGTTCATCGTCCCGCGCCCGCATCGTGTCAAGGCGAGCTCTCAAGGATTTCGTTCTTTGATGCATGCTGAACATGCCATTTCTACCTCATTTACAGAATGCTTGTTTTAGGCGATATTTTTTGCTTCGTCTTACACTTTGAAATTCAGAATCTAGTAAGTTCAGGTTTCGTTAATAGGGTTCTACTCTACACTCAAATTGTCGCAGCAGGACCCCGTGACTAAGCCTACGTCATCAGCATCCGTCAAAGGTAGCAGCTCTGGTTGACATGAAAGTGGGCGGTAGGTATAGGAATATTTTGTCTATGTAGTTCGTTTTTTCAAATGATCTGATACTAAAAACTTCTGAAAACTTCACCTATTATGTCACCCACAGAGAAAACGTTGAAAAGTCTTGATATTTATAATTTGTTGGTAAAAGTCATATCTAGCTCCGGATATTATGGGAAGCTAATCTCGGAAACTTTTATCAAAGCTTGGTTAACTCCAACAAACTTTACACTAAGATCTTTAAGATGGATGTTTTGAGAGGTAATTCAATTTATTTTAATGGCTATTTGTATCTTGTGACTTCGTTCATCTGACATTCAGCCACGGTAATACCTAATGACAAAAGAAAAATATACCCCAAAGGTGGCAGACAAGCGTGCAGTACGTGTAGCATCAGAGACTATACAAGCGCAACCTAATACCGTGAAAGGCTTTAGAATGCCCTGCGAACTAAAATAATGCTGAAATATCATTTAGGTAATGGCAAGCAACATACTGCCCTGCGGTGATACTGCGCTCATCGGACTTGGAAAAATATAATTATCAATACTGATTTCGCCGGGCATGTACCAAAAATATATAAATCTTTGTCTACGTTTTAATTCCCATAAAACTAATTACATAAGATTTTGTCATTCAAATAGAAAAAAAGCAAGATGGCTAAAAACTTACATTCTGCAGTCAAGTCTATTACATATTCGTGTATCAATAAATCACTGAATAAGTTATTGTTGAAATCTAATATTGGAAGCGCGGCTTCGGATATTCTTTATCGTCTGCCAGACTTGTAAAAATTACATGGGTGATGTTATTATACTGAATTTTGTACAGAAACATGTAGGTTCTTTGATATTTTGCATGCTTTTCATATAATTTTATTTGACTCTGGTATCTATAGAAAAATTTCTAGAACAATTTTTTTTTTTTTTATTAAAAGCTTAATTATAAGTATTAATACAACGGGTATTCATCGCGTTTATTTACCCTTTTTCCGACGTTTCAACAGGTTTACACTCTGTCGTGGTCACGGGATGACTACCCGAATACCCGTTGTATCAATACTTATAATAATGTGTTCGCAGATCGCGTAAGTTATTTTTTTTAAATTAAAAGCTATAAAATAATTGTATTACTAAAAGTACTGATGGATTCATCATTTCCGATACAAGTATTTGTTTTCCTAAAATAATTTATAAGTTATACCTACATTTTCTATACACATTTAAGTACATTTTTATATGCCAGTTTATTAGAAACCCTTGCTCTTAATACCTCGCATGACCTAGACATGGATATTAACTGATTCACATCCTTTCGACCCACTTTTTCTAAGATACCTCCTATATCTACATGTGGGGACAGTCGACTTAGAATTAAGATGACATAGAAATACAGAAATACAATTTATTGGTAAAATCATTTTACATGTCAGGTGTTCATCAAAATAGTTAATAATAATAATTATAATACAAATTGTACACATAGGTATACTAGAAAAGTCAGAGGGTCATAAACACATTATCTAGCCTCGGTTTCCATTAGTGTCGGTACATATCTGACTGAAAATGCGTCGCGTATTATCCGTCACGTAAAGCCAGAACAGACAAATATCTAATAAAACATTCAACCTTTCACTCTGATGCGATGATGCGTCAATCGTTTAGCATCTGTTCCGTTTCCGTCCACGCATTGACCAAATAGGCGCGACCGATGATAAGCTCGACGCATTTTCCGTCAGATATGTACCGACCCTTATTTAGTAAAGTGGTGATTAATTTTATTTTGCCACACATGCTGAATATCTTTCCTAAAGTTAAATCTCTCCTTAATAGAAATTTCTTAGTTTCCAAACAAATCCCGTTTATATAAAAAATGCTTAATGCCTCTTCTTCTGACTGTACCAGACCTAATCTACTGCTAATGGCTTCCTTTCATTTGCAACGAAGTGTACCTACCACTTCTTACACTTCTGGCAAGCTATTGTTCCAGTTTTCTGAGTGAGAAGTTAAAACTGCTTTATGAAAGTTCCTGAAGGTAACTTCTTAAGGCTGTAGCTAGTTTTGTTCTTATTCAGGTTTTAAATCGCTATGAAAAGAAAATCACGCTGTTACTTAACAGTAGCCTAATACCTAAAGACGGGTTTCGAAGGGCTAAGGCAGAGGTGAGGGCAAAGTATGATTTTTGACAGCTTTCTAAAGAAATTGCTGGATTTATCTTCCATTGGAATCTGTAGACAGATGTAGGCACTGTCGTTTAAATTGCCCTTCGTTGCTCAAAATACATTTAACATTTCAGATGGAAAAACAAGTAGTTGACAGATTTTTTCATAATTATACAGGGAGTACGCGCGGCTGTTCCACATGGAGGGAAAGTACCTTAAATATTGTAGATAGGATATTTTCCTGAAAAGAGACTCTAAATTGTTTTTGAAACTTTGTTATACAGTATTCAAAGATTTCCTTAAAATTACTTGCTTTATTAGGGAATCGAACCGACTAAAATGCGAGAAAAAACATCCCGTATTTTTATGATTCCAATCAAATGAATGAGCAAAAAATATTAATTCCTCTAAAGTAACATAGTATCTATCTTTATGTGGCATAGTCTTGGGACGCCCTGTTAAAAATCAGGGATGATTCAGTACCCACAGCAAATAAACCCACAAAAACAAAAAAATTAAGTAAACATTAAAATTAAAATAATGTTATTTGATAATAATGAGTAGTATAAAATTTGACTTGCCTAAGTGATTATTTTGTAAGCCTAAAGAAATAAATGCTATTGAGTTTGAGTTTAACAACATTAACCCAGTTGGTACCGTATAGAATGCTATAATGTAAGTTATTCCCTCGAATGTCCCACAATTCCATGAAGGTAATTAATTAATTTCAAGTCCGTCGCCACTTCAAAAGCGGCGATTAAACACCAACATGCTTTAACAGGATAATTAAGCCACTATATTTTAATTACCCATGCCTTTAATTATCATTAAATGGCGGTTGTTACTTTCTTACAAGTTCTTCAAAAGCTACGAATGAATTACACATTAAACGAGGCGGGTTACATTTTTGCGTTACTGTACTTTGATGTCCAGGTAAAATGTAGATTATGATTATGATCGATTGAGGAAAAATATGACTAGGAAATAAAACAAACCATGAAAAAAAGGCGTTTGAACCCTACTAACAACGTAATTATGTCCTTTGAACTACTTATGTTCTTCGTTGTATCTTATCAGTTGTATTACTATTTACTGGATTGAATGAAAAAGATGAAAAATTATTAATATTTTTGTATAATTAAATAAATTATTAATTTGTACTCACCAGAACCAAAGTCTGCGTCATGTTGTCTCGGGGTGTGTCGGTGAGTGACACATTGTGAGCTGAGTGTACCTTATAAGCTACTTTTTTCTCCATAGAGCTAAGACAACAATAGAGGTTACAACATTAATAATAGTTAAATAATTAGTCCGGTGAGGAATTTCCTTATTTCAGCAATAATGGTGCCTTTAGCTTTGTGATTGGTTATATTAAAAAAAAAGTGTAATTAAACAAAGCCACACGTTAAACATTATAAACATGGTTAGGTGACCATTTGTATTATGGTTCGGTGACTCATCATAACAATTCTAAAAATATACATTGAATGAATGAATGGAAACTTTATTGAATAAAAAATTTATACAAAAAAATGAAAATCAACATAGTATGGTGGCCTTATCGCTGACAGCGATTCCTCCCAGGCAACCTTGTGTTATTTATTTAAAAACAAAAATATTTTAAATAAAAAGAATGCGTGTGTCGTGTTCTTTTAAATACTACACGTATGCATCAAAGTTCAAGGGCACTTACTTTTTCCGAAAAAATCCACAGCAAAGTTGAATGTTTATTGGAAATAGATTGCTCATTCATTGCTCAGAAGATTTATTTTCGAAATCAATGTTATGGATCGATAATCGTGTATTCTGTACTTACTTCTAGTATTATCTACTAACAGATAAATCTCAAGTCTGACTGGTTCCGAGCCTTTACATACCATGGTACAGTCGTCAGCAAAAAGAAGTGCTTGGAAGTTAGAGAATAGTTATATTAAGGAAATATTTACATGTGTTTTGTTTACTTTTGAGGAGAAAGATCTGGAAAATGACAGGTTCATGAATCTCTAAATGTATTTAAGATCTTCTTACATTATCTGTATTTTTACTTCAAAATTACAGACTGAAGTGAATGCAGTACGTATCAAGAGCATATTTCTAGAGCGTAACCTGTAATGTGCAGTTTTACAACAACAGGTAAATAATAAGTTTACTATACAAAAACTCTAAGTTCTTAGTTAGTTCGAAGTATCTGATCGGCAGGTAGAAAATGCATCGGCATTAAGAGATTTTGGGAGCGGTCTTGGGGCTGCCCCGCTACTGCAGCGCCTCAGGGATGTTTGCGGCGGCGCGAGTCGACTGTTTTCATACCACCATGCGCAAGCGCGCCGCCTCCCTGGTGCACAGGTTGCGGGCCAGCTCCAATACCGTTCTCGCAATGATAGCTGGGAGAGTGGACTGCCCGTACACCAGGCACTGTTGTGAGCGCCACCTTCCCAGCAATCCTTTTAGTTTTTAAGATTATCTTGTCTATTTACTAATATGAGTGTAAATGCTTGAAATAAATACTTTTTTATTTATTTATTTATTTATTAAGCCTACCCTTTGTACCCTTTGTAGTGCAATCAAATAAAAATAATAAAATAAATAATTATGTATAGTCTCTTCTTGCGTCGACTGTACTCACGCAAAACATGTCACCGGCAGAATGTCCCATGCCTTGACACTGTTACTTAACGAGGCCCGTTTATGATAATCCTTTACTGGCCCACTGAGCCTCTTCTACCGAATTTATCATTGAGGGTGAAAGTTTGCTCAATTGTGACCTAATTACGCAAAAACAGGTGAATGTGAGAAGGGTTCGGTCGAAGGGTTTTTTTATCCTATTGTTTTAATAATGGACTGAATAAATAAATAAATAACGTTGGACAATTCACACATCATTATCTAGTTCCATAAAAAAATGATGTGTTATTTTACCTAAAAATATTTAATACAAAAATATTCTATAAGTAGTTATATCTTAGGACAACAAAGAAGTACACTACTTAAATCCCTATGGATATTAACAATGTGTGTGCCTGAACTAGGTGAAAACTTTTCAGACAAATAATGACCAAAAATACGGGTTTAGGTTATCTACTACTTACTAGCATATCTGCGGTGGTCTATAAAATAGATATTATCTATTTTATAGACCACCGCAGATATGTAGAGTTAATTGGTTGAGAAGCTCGCATCTATTAGCTTGTGAAAGATTTCCTTGATTAACTTTCACCCTAGGATACCCCGGGGAGCAGATTTGTAAATTATCATGATTGAAAATTTACGCCAATGATGAATTTGATGATTAATAGAGGGAAAAAACTGAAATTAACTCTTTGCCAGGGTTAAGCTCGCCTATGTATGTACATAATCTTGTTAAGTTATTTGTGTGTATACAATAAAAAAATAAAATAATGATCAATTATTATTAAAACAAACAGACTCATCAGGCGCACTGCACCGCCGCTGGTCCACGATTAATGTCCTATGAGGTCGGGCGAGGCCTCACAGAAATAGTTCAAAGCTCACTCGTATAGTGATGGGAAACTTGCAGTCTTGTCGTAGTATGGAATGCTTTGATGGATCATATCTTTATCAACCTGGATATTAATTAGCTTATAGCAATAGTTGAGAATATAGCCTACCAGTGAAATATTTTTAAGAATACATCGATCAATTGCGTCCGGGGCTTTTTCAGATAATGATCATTATTTTTATCCCACATGATCAAAAGATATATCAACTTCTTAAGATTATGTTTCCATCTCATAGTGCACAATAGTTTGCTTATGGGCTTTTTATTTTTATTATGGTTATAATGTAGGCATGAATGACCATCGTTCAAGCAATATTCCTTCCTGATAGGCATATCCACCCTGGGTCACAATCCACATCTAGTTCCAGTTCGCCTTCGCCTTCCACTCATGCGATTATTGGCATGTCCACTACCAATTATGTATGCTCCTTAGCATAAGACTCCCAATACAAAGACTGGTTAAGAGAACAGCCATGCTAAATAATCCATTCTTGTTTTTCCCCACACTATTCCCAATGGGTATTAATATCCGATAAAGTCAATGTCATATTATTAATAAGGCAGTATCGAGGCCACCACAAGCCATAGGCGATGGATGCATTGTATCCTATACTCGACCTATAGAAGTTACATCAAAAGGGAGTGAATAAAATGCATTGTGACTCTGACGATTTATTTAAATAAAACAGAAACTGCTTTTGTTGTCCGAACTCATCTCACTTCTATAAAACTAGTTCAAAGGCAAATCAATCACTCATAAACTTTTACGCCTCATGACCTGGTGTTAGATCACTGAATCCGTACGGATGTTAGCATCACACAGAAACCAGTTATTGTGGCTATCTCTGGAGGTATCCAGATGCGAACGTTTTTTAGCTGATAATATGATTTCGTGTAAACGTTATCATCACCAACCTTAGCTGGTCCGCAGCTAGACATAGGGCAACCTCAATCTGCCATAGACTTCTAGCGAGATATTGTGCTAGCAGCCAACCCACCTAGCCACAGAGCGCCCTACATTATGCTAACGACGTTACAGTCTCCAAGCATGACTTCACCAACACGAAGCCACACATCAACGCATTGTTTTCATTTGCCTCTGAACCTTAACTACTTGCACCACTAGTATATGAACGGCGAATGCGCAACCAAAGGTGCATGGTAGACCGGTGGGTGCAACAGGGTACTGACGTGCGAGAGGGATAGCGGAGCGTGGTGCACCAGGGGTGCGTGGTAGACGGACGGCAGCACTGGTGGGTAGACCACGATGGGCTTGGGGGCTGGGGCGGAGTGGACCACCGCCAGCAGTGCTAAGAAAGTTAACTGGAAAAGAAACATAAGCTTTATTTCTCAAGCTTCATTTACATTGTCTTGGCACCATAGCTTTACAATTTATAAAACAATTCTTCTTCTTTGGGAGAGCGTGGATAAAAATAAATAATCCACACAGTATCGCCTAGCCCCAAGCTAAGCAGAGTTTGTGTTAGGGCGACTAGATGACTTTACCGACATAGATTGATCTTTTTTATTATACATAGATTATAACTAGAACATCTGAAATAAATATTTACACATCGTACAAACATTAAACTCTCTTTAGTTTATGTTTGTACGATGTCCAAATCTTCTTATATATAAAAATCAATAGCTGTTCGTTAGTCTTGCTAAAACTCGAGAACGGCTTGGCCGATTTTACTGATTTTGGTTTGATTTGGAAAATTGCTCAGAAATTTTCACGCGAACGAAGCTGCGGGGCGCAGCTAGTGTCCTATATTTAATTGTGAATTGTCATAAACCCGTTTCTGCTACTGGCCTAGTGAGCTCACCAATTTAGTGGGTATGGTTATAAAGTCAGAAAACTAAATTAAAAGATTTCAAATAAGCACTGAATATAATTTTTATTGATGCCTCTTCAGTGTAAATCTTTGTGATGAAATAAATAATTGAAATGTAATCATCCCAAGTTCAAGTACGGGGAACAGATATTATACAGTTCAATGAAATAAATATTCTGAAAACCAATTATGTTGCTTTGAGTTATAGAAACACAATTCCAGGTGTTTCAATAACTCACAATATGATATTGAATATTCACTTCAACGAACAGAGCTTCTATGACTTCGGCTTCGACGAAATTGCTCAGAAGATTCCGAATTCATATAAATAATTCCTTAGATAGATATTTTATTTGGAATATTAGGAAATTATATATAAAATGTGTTTCTAAGAATTCGATTCTTTATAATTTGAATAGGGACCGTAGTATTACGTAGTCTGCAACAATTTCAATGTCTTTGATCATAAAATTATTTGAAGTACGCATATTATGGAAACGTAAATGTTCCAAGCGTTTTTTTAATGATTCATAATAGGGTAAAGTGGGGTAACTTACCAAGCACTTCATTTTCCCAGAGAAATCCTTGCTCGATTGATTGAGACTGACACATTCGGTCGGCCTCTCCGGTTATATAGCCGCGCCGCCAATTTTCGTCTATTTTCCGCGGCGTGCCAATATGGGCAAGAATGCTTCTAATACGACTAGATCCCATACATAGTGTGCCATTGGCACGGTAGGGTTAGAACCTCTAAACCGGTCGCTGGTAGAAAAAATATAAATATACAAACCATTAACCAAAATAGTAACCATGATGTTTAAAAATTTATATCAATTGTAAGTTTTATTATAATCATCAAAAAATGCTGGGGTAAGAGTTTTTAAATATTTATTGCCACATTCATTTATTGAATTTTTCTCATAATATAACATCTACCACCTACCTTGTTTTTTTTTCGATGTGAAAAATTTCAAAGCCACCTATCTAAATTGTAAATAGAAAAAAAAAATTGACTGAACCGAAAATTATTACCATTTCATAAAAGAGCAGAGAAAGGGTCTGTTTTCGCCCGCTTTACCCTGAACGTACGCTGCGGTTCTAAGTTTGAGAGTCACACGAGAGAAGTATTTGAAATTCGCGGCTCCAACCACGAAACTCGTGGTCTTTAGCGCAAGTAGAGTAGTTTCAACTCAGAGGCAGCGGTTTAGTTCTACATATAATGTTTTCTGGTATCTACTTCGAGACGTCCATAATTTTGAGTTCAAAAGGGAGTTTTGCGAAAAGGTGTTGACAGTTAGATAGCTTATTCAACTAACCAAAACCAAAACTACACGTATGCATAACTTCAACGCAATCTGTTCAGTAGTTTGGGGTGTTCAATTCCATCTTTAGCATTTAGAATATCAGTTTTTTAAATAAATAATAAATAAATAATGCTGGACAATTCACACAGCATTATCTAGCCCCATGGTAAGCAGAGCTTGTGTTATGGGTACTAGATAACTGATATACATAATACAATACATTACATAGATAGATATTTTTTATTATACATAGAAAACAACCAGAATACCCGGAACAAATATCTGCAGATCGTACACACAATTGTTCCGAGGCGGGAATCGAACCCGCAACCTCCTGCATCGCAGGCAGACCTTCGCCCACCGCGCCACATCGCGCATCGGTCGTCTTAGAATATCAGTTTAATGTGATAATCTGCATAAAAATTTAAACAATCAGAAAATGTTGAATAAATCTAATACTACTCTATCATTACAACTTATCTCAGTACATTACTTATTCTTGGTATGTCCATCGATGTCTTGATGCGCCATATCCATACTGAACCAGCCCCAATATGGCGTCCTTACAAGTCAACCGGTGTCTTCAAGCTTTGATTTAAACATTCTGTAATTGATTGCCACTGTTGGTTGCTAATAGGGATCCTTGGCTCACTTGCCTGAATATTTCGCCGATGACTTAAATAAAATTTTCCCTAGATTATTTTCTGTAGGTCGAAATCCTATCTCTGATTTATAATTACTCTACGAAATTTCTGCGAATTCAACTTTTCCGCTCTACATTCAAGTTGAGCGGGTCAGCTCACACCAAGACGCGACGCAGCGCGTATTTTTGAAGATAGTCGTTCAAAATACAAATTTATTTACTACGCAAAAAGATATACATTTTAACCGTTATTTCGCCTCTTTCGAAAGAATGGTAGGTATCCAAGAGGATTCCCACAATACCTATACAAAAACTTAAGTCCAGTACCCAACTAAAAAATTATAATGATACGCTGGGATCTTGTTATAATAGGACTTATATAGTATTGAACGTAGACACGCGGTTTGTTCTGCAACGCGGCGTCTCGTCGTCGACGCGTCGTACTGCCAGCGACTTGACGATGCGCCTCGCGGCGTCCTCGCTCGTCGCTCGCCATGCGTCGCGCGAAACCACTGGCCTATTCAACATCGTCGCGTTGCGTCGCTTCTCACTGTGAGCTGAACCTTAAACATTAGATCGTTCGTTGAATGATAATTATAAATAGGATTGGTTAGGCTTATTTATTAAATTTGGACGCATAATTACATGAAATAAGGAAATACTAGTCAATTACAGTTAGCTCAAGTACCTATCATGCTGGCCTTTCGTGTTAGTGTCCACTATTGAAAATATCTTCTGGTTCTTTTCCAATATTTCGCAATCAAATAATCAACAAGCATTTGTTGGGAAAAAATGTCAAAAAGCTTGACAATTGATCATCATCGTAGTCGACTGGACCGCGCACTGCTTGATAGATATCAATCAAAGATACAGTCTCCTTTCACTTTCTTAAGTCTTCTCTGTCTCGTGCTTCTCGCACCCAAGTACCAATGCCATTGCGACTTTATCGATGTCGCGAGCCTGACTTGTTACAGAACTACCGAGGCTTAATCATATGACCAATGGACTTTTTCGTAAACATAATCATCAGATAGAAAAAGAAAGAATCAGGTACTCATAATAATTTATTAAAACATACAAAATCAATGGTGAACAGCGATAACTGGCAGAGTCTTGACGATGGGGGTGTGGTGCACGACCGAGCTGCTGTGAGCGATGGCGGAGGGCGCAGTCTTGATCACCAGCGGGCTGTGGACAGCATGGACCAGCGGGGCGGCGTGGACGACCGGGGCGGCGTGGACGATGGGAGCAGAGTGGACGATCGGCACGGAGTGGACGACGGGCGTGTGGATAGCGTGGACCACTGGTGCAGCGTGGACTGCGTGGACCAATGGGGAACCGTGGTTTACCACCTGGGAAAGATGAATACATTAATACTTTGTAGTTACGCATCGTCGCAACCGGGTTCTGCCCAGATCTGGGTATAGGCCATCCAGATACAAAAAGATACAAAATTATTTATTAGCCATTTCACTCGATATGTAAACACTGGCGAGGCGCCGCACGCGTCAAGCCTATGTCGCGGGAAGCCTGTTTAGAAAGGTAACTTTAACTGTAAAGATTTTTAGAAACTGATACAGATGTTGATGTTATATACATAGGACGGTCCCGCACCACGCACCAGCCTTGGTTGCTATGACTACTCGAATTATCTAAATGTTTAACCATAAACAAGCACGCTGTATCGTAAAATTACTTACATGAACTTCATCTTATTCTAGACGTGAGATATTTAAACGTAGTTAAAAACTGGTTTATAGGCTGTCATTTTGATTGGAAGTCGTCTTTGTGCCTTGAATGTATAACATGTTACATTTGTAGGTCACCGGTCAGTGCGAAACCTACACTACCATCACAAATCCACCTGCCTTGCCAGTGATAATGGCAAACCCCGTTGTATGAAGGAGGCATGTGGAAACATCATCAATGTGCTTTATTTCCTTTACACGTTACAGGACTCATGGACACGTCACAAGTTCAGTAACGTCCTGAAGAAAAAATATTTTTGTTTCTCCGAGAAATTATATTAACATATAAAACATACCTGGCTGCTCTTAGTGATGGTGGTCTTGGACCCGAGCACTGCAGTGTGCACTACTGGCGCGTGCACGGCGTGCACTACAGGCGCGTGCACGGCGTGCACTACCGGGGTCTGGTGCACGAGCACACCCGGAGCGGCGGCGGCGCAGGCCAGGAAAGCGGCGAAGGCGATCTGGAGGAGAATGAGATGATTAGTTCCTGGATCTATTATTTATTTAGGATGAAGAGAAAGGAAACCGTCGCAGGCTATTAGAAAAAATTATGTGATCAGATACAGGAATTAGGCAATGGTCTTTTGTGGATTTTGGACGCAGTTGTGGCTATCGATTATTTGTATACATTGTAGAAGTGAAGCTTTTTTGCGTAGGAATGGAAAACAATATAGGTACGCAGTGTTTTAGCGATGTGCTAATCGCTAAAACACTGCGGGAGACGTGATCAAGAGTAGCCACTGTATATGCACTCTATACGAAGTCTTAGCGATAGCTAGATTTCTTAATTTCAAACCTCAAAATATTCAAATCAGTTCAGTAAAAAAAAATTAGCACTGTAGCTCAAATCTATTAATATTTTTAGACCAATTGATAATTCAGGCATGAAACACTTAGATGATTAAAAACATTGAAAACGCTATCACAATAAAATTTCACTATCGCTTCACAAAAACAAAATAAACTTACGAATTTCTGCATGTTTATTTTTGTTGGTTTGTTTGTGTGTTCGTGGCGGAAGGAGCGAGGTATCTAACGAATGCAGCTCCATAGGCGGGTATTTATACTGGCTGCCGAAATTCGACAATGAACCAATGCGTACTTGAATTTTGTATAAATTATGCGATGTGAGAAGTCGAGCTTTGGTGGAGGAGGTATCAAACGATAGTAACGCTTGAAGCGTGAATAAGGCTCATCTAACAACTACTGGTAGGTAAGTTAGCCTAAAAAATGACAATTAAATAATAATAACAAATTAGAACTAGTATTTACTATTGAAACAATTGAGCTAACTGCAGATTGTTGCAAATAATCAACAGATAGGTCAACTTATCCATCCAGTCTACCTTCCGTTTAAAACTTCTATCACTAGATCATAGACCATGAACAATTGAAATAATGATGATGATAGGACTTAAATACCTAATGGGGACATTAGGTATTTAAGTTTTATCATCATCATACATACATACGAGTACATATATACATACATTGACATTTTACTATTTCGGGTACTTATACCCGAGGAGATATAACATTTTCAAAGTACAGCCAATAAAAAGTTGGCTTGCCAAGGAATGTTTCCGTTCTTACCAACGCAACACCTAAGTAGTTTATATGCTACCAATGGAATACTACATTCTAGTAATAAGTAACAACCAAATCTATCAAAATCAACTGAGCACACCGTACTCCCCAACTGCCGCATCCACGCAAGCTTTCACTTCTCAGCTCTTGACATCGATGAATAAATACTGACAAACAAGTAGTGAGTACCTACTGGGTACAGGTAGCTACGCACAGCACACGAGTTATTGAGGTTGAAGTCAAGTTCACTTACATAACAACTGCTCAAGTTATCCATGGGAAGGTTTACGCACCGATCGATCCCTAGGCTTACGAATACGAGATAAATATATATACTTAAAAAATATACCAACTGATTGATGAAATTTTGGTTTTTAGCTAAAAACTAAATTTACAGGCTGTATTTTAAGCCAGTAAATTTAGTTTTTGGTAAATAATTATTTATTCAATTATTTTCCGTAATAATTGTTGTCCGGAAATAACCTTGTTATTTGTGGCGTTGTCTTATACATTGATGGATCAAACCGTGTTTAGGTTAGCTGTGTTTTTATTATAGACGAGACACACATCAATAGTCTTTACCAGTCCACAGCTGGACATAGCCCTCGCTGGGCATGGTGGTTGGGATCGCGGGTCGGTGGTAGCTCGGTTCTACAGGGGGCGCTGCTGACCACCTCCCGGTGGAAATTCGGTGGCATTAATTGCTTCTTACGACGCCGACGAGAAGAGTTGTGTTGGTTCCATTTCTAAGGCCACACGGCATAGATGAGTACTCTGCCTAAACTCCGTTTTACAACGTGACTGACTCAATAAGTCTCTACCATAGTATAACAACAGCAGTTGTCAAAATTGCCCAGGAGACTATCGTCATCGGATCAGTGAAATTTTTTCAATCAGCTTGCTCCTCGAAGCTCTTTATCAATAAATACTCGTTAAATATGCATCAAAAAGCTGCGGTATATGTACAATAAATTATCGGCACAGGCCGATATGGCTCAACAGCATCTCAATAGGGCTTCATTAAGAAATATTGGTACGAGAAGTCACAGATAAATCAGAAGAAACAATACTACAGGGTGATCCGTCATCGAATCCATGGTTGCTCAACATTTGGTTTCGAAGATTAAATAAGTCTTTGGCTCTTGAGGTTCTTGAGATGCTGTCAAACGTGAAGGTAGTCAAATAGCAATTGGCAGGTTGCCTGCCAGGCTATAGTGACCCTTATAGGTACCTACGTAAACCAGCGCTATGGGTCGAGCATCGATTATACGTAGTCGATGGGGTCGAGTCTACTTCGTATTGTTACGGAATAAATCTCATGTTCTTGCCACGATTGTATTTACAAAATCATTGAAGATATCTGTGACACAATTCATATGATACCTGAGAAAACAAAAAAAGCAATCTTATGTTGTTATCTAGAAAGTGGTAAACAACATCTGTGGCGCAGCTGGTTCGATTACCGTACAAATGTTTGTATGATCTGCAGATATTTGTTCCAGGTGTTCCGGATGTTTTTTCTATGTACGGTAAACGAATACCTATCTATGTAATATATTACTAGTTTAACAGTGGTCTGGTAGGTATAGGTACTAGGTACCCATATCTTCGTATCTGCTTAATATATAAATAAATAATAATAAATAATGCTGGACAATTCACACAGCATTATCTAGCCCCATGGTAAGCAGAGCTTGTGTTATGGGTACTAGATAACTGATATACATTATACAATACATTACATAGATAGATATTTTTTATTATACATAGAAAACGACCAGAACACCCGGAACAAATATCTGCAGATCGTACACACAATTGTTCCGAGGCGGGAATCGAACCCGCAACCTCCTGCGTCGCAGGCGGACCTTCGCCCACCGCGCCACATCGGTCGTATTAAAGTAACAAAAATAATTCCTTAACCCATCCCAAGTAGGTCGCGATCAAAGCTCGATAAATCAGCGTTTAGCGAGCCCCGGCGGCGCGGCGGCGCGCGCGCAGCTTGCATAACGACCATTGTGCTGAATGTCAAGTTCAGGCCCCGCTGTGTAAGAGGTTATTGTTGTAACGCACTCGTACTTATCGCACGCAATCTCTGCCTGCGTCTATTGTTGCCGCTCTTGAGATGTATTTGACGTCACTATAGACCTGCCATGGATGTGGCAAAATATACGACGGATATTTTTATAATAGTATTTTAGAACATGTTGTGACAGTAAGAAGGGACTTTTAAGGTTTTAACGGTTGTAGGTGGGGCAGGAGATTAAGTCTGATAAACATAGAACAGAGCTACAAAATAAAGTAATTGCCGGGTCGAAAATTTCTGGGACGGTTAGAGCAATCGCTGTACTTGAAGGAAGGTCGCGCAAGACCTACCGAAATCAAATGTTTTGGATATTATTTGATTTCTTATAGATTACCCCTAGTGCCGCTCGCACTTGAGGTACGTTAACTTACGCATTATAATAACAAAAACCTTCGAACGTGACGCTCTTCTTAGAGTCGACAATTTTTTCGTATGTTGGCGAAAGCTGCCAATATTTCATTTAGTTTTCACTTTTTCTTCCATCTTGCCATTATTCGTTCCTTTTGTTCATGACAGCTCTGTAAACCTACTCACTCTAAAACTTAGTTTTCTTGATGATACATGTACATACTATTCATGAAATAAAGAAAAAAGTTATTATTAGACGTGACAAAAAAGGACACAAAATTATAGATCGTAAGCGATATCAAGATTTCCTAACGGTGCTTTGTGTGTTCTGTACCTATCTAATGGTCCGACAAAACAATCATGCAATTATGAATGTTTCAAAATGATTATCCGATCATCAGGCCCAAGGTTAGGTCCACTATAATGGATGGATTTCGCAAAAGTCGACTTATAATGTTCAGTGTTTTATTGCGTTTGAAATAGACCCCCGTGGTGCAGTGAGCGATAGCTTATACATAGGACTAGATAATTGGAACCACTTGGTCTTCGACTTGTAGGTTTTTATTTGAGGAGGTCTTTGTACAGCAGTGATCTTTGGTTGAAATGATGATTATGCCTTCTAGTAGAACTGTCAACGTGTTCATCCGATACTTTTATACCTTATCTCTTGAAATGTGTATATTATGGCGGAATCAAATACTTAGGTATACTTGGTTCTCGGGAAAACGTAGGTAGTAGGACGCCCTCCGATCAGGTGGGATGACGACCTGCAAAAAAATGCAGGTAGATGCTGGATGCGTCAAGCTGAAGACAGGGCGCTATGGCGCTCATTGGGGGAGGCCTATGTCCAGCTGTGGACTAACATAGGTTGATGATGATTATCATGACTAGGTTCTCAATAATCACAGATGTTATTTGTAAACAGAGAAATATTGGCTGACAATATTTAACAACACTATCGAAGCAAATAGCAGAAGTTCAAGAAACAATTCTTTTTTACAGTTTTCATGCACCATTTCATTTGGCTCTGTGTGGGCCGTTCATTAATCACGTAACGCTCGGAGTGAGAAAAAAAGATCACGAAATATCACGAGGGGGTTAAAAAGTTGCTAAAAGCATGAAATGATTAATGAACGACAACTTTAGGAACTCTAATTTTCCAAAGAGAAAACAGAAAGTGCGCATTTGCTCAAGTTTTTGGTGTTTGGTACCTAGTTGTTTTCATTATTGATATCTATATTCATTGTCTATGTTTACATAACATAGCTTGGATTTTAAAATCGAGTATAGTATTTTATTGGTGAGTATATACCGTGTCTCGCATCGACTCGACATCACGAGAATTATAATAAATAAAAGAAACATCAAACTAACCTATCTTTATTATTTTGCGGAAACTGCATTCTAAATAATTTGATTCTTTTGAAAAAAATAAAAACCGAATTCGTATCTCTTCTATATCTTTTTGTTAGTAATTTTTTTTGTAAATACTTCGGGTTTTTATGTGGGACTACTTCGGAAGTATCCTTTACATAATTGCAAAAGAGTCATCCAAATTCATCACTTAGATATATACAGCTAAACATATAACCATATCCTTTTTTTGAAGTCTGTTGAAAATATCTTAGTTATAATAATCGGGAATCAACCAACCATTTTGAAAAATATAGATAAGTAATCTTTCGTCCTAGCCTAGGGTCTGCTCAAGTGGCAACCTTGGTGCTAAAGTAAGAACCTACGCGAGATGCGAGAATGTGGTCCTCATCCCAATTAGATGGAAGGCATTTCTTTTCAAAGCTTTATTTCCCAAAAATTACCCAGTTTTATTGCAAATTCATTCTGAACTCAATTATGGTGAATGGTTTTATTTTATCGTTGTAATCAAGAGTACCTTAAGTAGTCCTAGTAGTAAAAGAAAGTTTACTCATTTGACGACGAGGTGTGCCCAAATTGATCTTATTAATAGAAAAATATTGTCTAAAATTTGTTTTCTATTGTTCTGAAGCACAGGCTGATGTATTTCATTATTAAGGTACCTACACCTATTCTGTTTTTAAACCTTCCTTGAATGAGTTGATAAGTTTCATGGTCCAGGACGTACATGTCTATCTGTAGTGCCTCGTCGCGTAGTCGTCACGTAGTCGTCGCGGAGGCGGCGGCGGTGGCGCGGCGCCCGAACCTTTGCGGGTTGCAGGCAACGCACCAGATTCGCAAAGAAACCATAATTTCGGCGTTTTGGAATAGTTGGTCGATTCTTGGCGAGCCTTGACACGGCTTGGGGTCTCTACAAGTTGTAAAAATCTATATACAATTTTTATTGTGTTGAAAAAACAAAAACCAACTTCTAATTCCTTAGTATTTACTCTGTTTTCAAGTTTTTCGGGACAAACAATTATCCCTCCGGAATACAATTTTTATTGGGACCACTTCGGGTTCATCCTCCATACAATAGTGAAATAATTTTTCAAATTGGTCCTTAGTTGAAGGAGTAGTCGGCAAACATATGTGTATATAAAAATTCATACATATATACATCCTAACAGTAATATTTACAGTATCTGTGAGGTAATGATCATAAAATATAAATAAGTTGTTCCGTAATGGGATAAATGTATTCTTAGAAGCGAGTTTTAGGACAATTATAAATAATTGCAGGGAACAGAGTGTTAGCCGAATGATCTAATATTATTTGATTTGGCTACGGAAACACCTTCACAGATTTTCAAATTAATTCAGCTGGTAATTGATAGGTACCTGTTCCAAATATTTAAATTTACATCACGGAATTCGCTTCCCAGAATTTACTTGTATTTATGATTCCTTGTTTATATATGTGCTTTGATATTACGTAATATCCTACTAGAAGCTATACTTAAATTATTTTTGTATCGTAAATTAAAACGGGAACCATTTTATAGCAAACCAATTATTATGAAACAGTCTGTAACGTAACGTAGAAAAGAAAAACAGTTCATATTGACAACAAGTAAATTATATTCAATTAAACACAAACACAACACATTAATGGAAAGAGTAGAGCGGGTAATGGTTGACAACCGGCTCCGTCTCGTGCACTGTCGAGCTGTGGTGAGACACTGCGGAGTCTCCACTCTTCACTGCAGAGTACACTTGAGGAGCGTACACGAAGGAGGAGTGGACCTGAGGAGTGTAGGACAAAGAGGAGTGGAGCTGAGGGGTATATGCCACAGCAGGGTACACCTCAGCGACATGGCTGACATGGTTATACACTGGAGCGTGTACAATAGCAGACCCTCCATGGTTCACCACTTGGCTACTCTTGGTGAGCGTAGACTTAGCTGATGATACCACGGGAATGTGGCTAAGAGTCATGACTGGAGCGTGTAACACTGCAGTGCCGCCATGGTTCACCACCTGGCTGGATTTTGTGACGGTAGACTTGGCGGAAGATAGCTCGTGAACTACTGGGAGCTCGTGGTAGACCGGCGCGTGGAGCACAGTGGTTCCTCCGTGATTGACGACTTGGCTTGACTTGGTGACGGTAGACTTGGCAGAAGACAGCTCGTGAACCACTGGGACCTCCTGGTAGACCGGAGCGTGAACGAGCGTGGTGCCTCCATGGTTGACCACTTGACTGCTCTTAGTGAGAGTAGACTTGGAGACCCCATGGACTGGGTAGACTGGAGTGTGGATGTAGGTGTCATGGCTTTGGAAAGTGGACTTAGGGTAGTCTTCGATGTAGACAGCCGCGGTGGCGTAAGCCAAGATGGCGCTGATGATGATCTGAAAACAAATTAGAACGATGTAAATCTACATAAGAAAAGCCTGTACTAAAAATACTCAAGCTCATTTCGCGTTTTAAGAAAATCATACAAACATTTCGCTTTGAACTAAAAATATCAAAATGTTTTTATCATTAATGAGACAGTTTAGGAAAGTCTAAAATTAGATTACACCTCAAGTCCAAAGAGATGACTCATCAATCATGTGATTACAAAAAAAATCTAATTGAAATAACATAACTTGATGTAATGTCGCCAAAAATCCTCATAAATACTAATGACAGATTCAATATTCCTATTTATGCACTTACAGTTGTTTGCATTGTAAATGTAGTACTGCTCTGTCCCGACTGTTGGTTTGAGGGTCTCGAGGTAAGTTTTTATATGAATAATGATCGCCCCAGATATTGCCAATTTCTTGTAGGTACATACTTTTGCATGGCGCCTGGAGTTGCGCAAGCGCAGGTGACATCGAGCATGTCATGTCAAAGCTAATGTGGCCGATTACGATCTTAATTTGATAATTAATGTATCAATCTGTTTTTGAGGATTGGAAACTTTTGAAGAATATTTCAGAGCCTTCCATTTAATAGAATTTTCTCAATGTTTTCGAATAAAATTCCTCCTTCCTTCCTACGTAATAACGGGTAATACTTTTTGATATTTCAAAAATTAATACAGAGATATATTTTTATACTAGAATGTATTTTGAGAATAAATACATTATGTACATATGAAATAATATATGAATGACCACGATCGCTGTAACGTGGTAGAAACGTAGCTGAAAATGAAATAAAAGGTACGCGATAAATGCCCGATTAATAATATTCAAAGGTATAGTCGTATGTATCGTATGAGAGGTACAGTGTTTTATATAGGTTTTCCATGACTGTCCGGTCATTCTTATAAAAAAAATGGAAATTGGAATACCTACATAAATGGATACTAACTTACAATGACATAAATGATGATGATGATGCTGATCTAAATAAAATCGTATTTAAGAAGTTGCCAAAGACTCATTCTAAAGATGTTATCAATCTCTCGCCAAATTCGTATCAGATCATATTGGTCGACGCCGACAATTATGTTGTCCAAGCGTGCGCGTGCGCTTGCAAAACGAAGATCATGCTAACGATAATTCGTATTAAACGAAGCAACGAAATAATAAGATAAATCAGTATTGAATTTGTTGAATCGATAGATGTATGGAAAAGTCTTGTGTCAGAGGCGAAGATCTACTTTGGGTAGCTGAGATAGACTCTTCTCTTAGTGTTCGACTAGGGTAAAAGTTAAGAGGTAAAGAAACCTACCTGTAAAATTTACACCTACCATACATATTAGTACTAGTTATTAAATTGTCAAAATATTGTATGTCCGAAATGGATAAATTGTTGATCAACTACAGAAACCCATCACAATCAAACAATTAGAATCAAACATCTATGTCAAACCTGCGTTTGACGTCGTATTTGACGTCTGCCACTACACCGTTGAGGTCGTCAATCACATTTGTATTTCTCCAGTTACAGATGGTCTCCCATCATTGAAACCGAATCCAATGATTACACGCATACGTAACGTCAGCTGAGTATTGCTCAATTTTACCTTATTTATGATATCAATAAATTATTTTTCACACATTCGTTCGTCCCCACTGTTGAACTTTCGGTTTTATCCCAGCAATAATACCCTGTAATTTTATTGTTGATGTTTATTCTGTTTTTTATAACCATCATTATAAGCCAACAGGGTACGTTGGTACGTTGGTATAGGTACACCTAAAGTTGGAGAACAATAAAAACAATAAACATAATTCCGAAATCAAATAGCGTTTACCTCTTTAAGCCATAATGAGTAATAATAGGTAAATTAACTTTTATACAAAATTAATCTCAAATAAAAAATAAACACACCAAAGATAAAGGAGTAGGAAACACCATATGAACATAAAAAAAACACCAAAAATAAAGGGGTAGAACACGCCATATTACCAAAGACAAATGGAAGTCGGCGTCATAAGCGGTAAGGCTGACCATAACTAGAATCGAAGTAAACAACACAGACACAACTAGAAATAAACATTTTAGAAGCTCTTTTATCATGAAAACATTAAGATCCAACATAAAATCTCGCTTGAATAACATACATATGTTAGTTTCGTCATCGTCATCATCATCAACCTATAATAGTCCACTGCTGGACATGGGCCTCCCCTATTGGGCGCCATAGGTCTTTAGCTTGCCGCGTGTTAGTCTTGAGCAAGTATTTTAGCAGTGACATCTAGAATTAAATAAAATCAATTAACGATGTATTTTAACTCTCACAATCAAACAATTTACGAGAAACTTTACCTACCGCAGAGCACAAATCACGAATTTATGTTACCGATATAAACAAATTGCTTACAAACTGATCGTTCATATGTACAGTCCTTATTGCGATAACAATAAAGTCTGTTTTGTTACTTGCAACAGTTTTTTGTCAGGTTTTACAGATTTTATTCGAATCACATAAAGATTATGACAGTATAATTGAAACGACACTTATGCACCTACAATTAAAAGCTCCAAAGATTTGTATCGCGTCAAAAATTGAAAATGAGTGATAAATGGTCACCATCCAAAATGTCAAGTGATGTTAAGTGGCTTATGACGTGATGGGTGGTCAGAATGGGGTAATGGGGAATTAAATGCGTAAATTATTTTTGATGTGCATCGCTTTTCACTTCGGCGAGTTGATGAGTGTTGAAAGGTAACATAATAATGGAATCGGAAGTAATTATTTATTTTATTTCGTCGTTAATTTTGGCCTGTTCTTATTTTTTTGAGACAAAAGCATTTTAATTGCTATACCAACATAGCAAGTTCTAAATAAATTGTTATGATTTTTTGTCCAAAACGAACAAACATCTAATCTAAGGCTATACAAGTTCATAATTTAAATTTAAACTTATTTTCTAGTTAGATAACTAATCATAAACTCGGAATACTTTAATAAAGTATTCCAGTTTAATTTACCTGCGTCACTAATAAAATCTCGAAATGTTGTACTGAAAAGTGTAGGTACCTGATAATAACAAGCAAACTGAACCCTTTTTGTAACAGCAATAATCATAAAATTCTACAACTATATTATCTCTTTCATCATAAATGTCAATAAAATAACTCTTATTGTAAATGACTTCATTTTCTCAGTAAAATACCTCGCTTCTGCAATTATTTTTGGTAATAAAAAGAAATATTGATAATTCAAGTCATCATGACGTGACCTTCCCGCCGTTTAGCCGAGATCTGGGCCCTTCAATAATCAATAATGTTATTGGCAAGTGGATACAAACGAATGGTAGTAAATAGTGTAAAAATAAGCGAATTTAAACTTAAAATCAATTGAATAAATACGCCACTTGTATTCGCAGCTCTGGTTGTATCATTGCCAATGTTATAATTTTGATGAAACCGCCCCAATTCGATATCAATGTCACAGACAGTTGGAAAGTACTCGCCAGTTAATATGGCGCTAAAACGTAATTTCGGATCCCAATGGCACTAAATGACGGCAAACATGTAATTATTTTTATTTAAGTCTGGATATTAACAGTTTTTGTACATTATAGGTAAAACATGATTATTAAAAGTGCCTGATAATGTCCATAAAAGTAATCTCACAGGCCGTCAACGTGCGCGATAATCATAGTGCTTTAGTATTTCTTAATTTCGTTTATTGCATATGAAAGGAAGAGTTGAAGTCTGAAGGGAAAAAAAACCCTCAGAGCGAGGGCTAGGTTATAATAAAAAGAAGTGACAGAAAGAGAAATTAGAAAAGTACTCTGAAGCTAAGGCCGAGCAACAAGAGTTAAAGGTCCAATGAAGATGTACGCGTATAACCATATGTTGTGTGTTCTTCCAACGCATATAAGGTTCGTAGTTGATACTATATTTTAATTAAAAGACCTTCATGCACCTAACTATGATTCACACAATAGTACAACAAACATATTATTCTTATTATTAGTTTAGGTACACTCTTCTTAGTTACCCGCTTACATCATACATTAATTCATCAAACTACGATCGTTTTTATAGTGAAAGAGTAAAGGTACATTTCGCTATAGTTTTGTTTAATTTGTTATGATACACACTGTTTAACAGGGTTATTGGTAATTCACACTGCGTTGAAATGCAAGTCCTGCCCGAATACATGACACTGCGAAAAGTTGCAATCGTTCATTAGAGGGGTTTTATTTGAAACTAAACTTGAGAACAGCATTGTTGTCTTCACGATCGAGGTTGTTTTGATGGTCAGAACCAACAGTTCACGGTAAATTTTGTCATTCTTTGAAGTTACCGTTGTTACCATACCGATCAATGTAACAAGGAAAAACAATCAAAATCTCACAAACAGCTACAAATGGCATGTTGCGTATTTTGGCATACAAGTCACCATTTATTCGAGAGTTGGCGTTCAGAAATACATCAGAAGGAAAACTTCTCTCAATTAGGTCGAAATTAAATACATTTTAATTTCACTTTTTGTACTTATATAGGTATAGATTAGGGTGCTGACTCAGAGGTATGTGACAAGAGTGAATAATAATATAATATCTTCTAGACCTTCGTGATACATAGTCAGCCACATCTTCACTTTCCATCAGGTGAGATTGTGGTCAAAAGAAGGTTTATTGACTATAAAAAATAGTACGTACGTAGGTACTTAGATGAATTATATTGATCAGCCCTACCTTCTATACCTTCTATAGGTACCTACCATGGACACATATGATAGATAAGATGATGAAACGGACAATTCATTTACATCATAATATTATGATAATATCAAGGTTTTGCTCTTGGCGTAATATACGTAATACACCCATGGCTATATTATTTTATTAGAATGTTGAATCTAATCCATCAATGGATTAATCCAGTGGATCAGATTGAAATCACTTCACACAAATATTATAAATGCGACTGTTTCGATGGCTGTATGGATGTTTTCTACCTCTTCACGTCACTACTACAACTGCTGAATGAATCAAGCTCGTTTTGCATGCATGTGGCTCTAAGCCTGAAATGAATCATTGGCTTTTTATCCTATAATTCTAATATCCTTTAAACGTTAAATATCCGTTAAACAACACGTCGTCGCAGGAAAAAACTAGGAGGACACACATTTTAAGCTGTTAATTTACCAAATCACCAAATTGACAAACGAAAGAGTCAGCGTCCTTTTTTCTTGTACCTGAAGTTATGCACAGCCAGTCAGCAGAAAACTAAAAGAAAAAATATATGGCCTCATGAGTCTACTCGAGATCTTACAAGGTGAAACATGCCCTATTTGTATAGACTGACCTCTCTTGCACTGCGTCATGTACTAAGCCAGTGGGTCCACCAGTGAGAGATCGCGGACCGACCAACAGCTAAACGGATTCAGTAAGAAATATTTCGTCTCCGACACGGCCATTCTGATTTATTTGTACAAATAACATTTCCGGGAAACCTGAACATGGTTTACCATTAGGGGAAAAGCTTTTGTGATATTGTGACTTGGTGATAATATCTATAGTGCTATTGTCTGTCATCTTTTATGGGGCCCTTATTTTAGTAAGGATAAAGTTCAGTTTATCAGTTTCTCTACAAAAATTGTTATCCAAGAAAATCTTTGATATTGTTGATGTTCTGCGTTACAGGCTTCCTTCAGCTTTTTTGCATTATGAACAAAGCGTTTTGAAATTAAATAGTAGTACAGTAGTTTTTTCACATTTCAATAGGTCCATTAACGTAACTATTTGAATTGCCTAGGATTCTTTAAACGTGAAACTGATTATAAGAATAGCACCTACTGCATGTAATTGAATAATCAATGAAGAATCCCCAAGGCATTCATGTCCTCACCTCTCATGTCACTGCCTTGATGTGTTGGCGAAACAATTCTTAAAATAATTCCGCCATATTTCTTCAAAAGGGCAGAATAATGAGGAATAACCCGAATTAAAGCCTTAAATGCCACAGAATTAAATAAAGATGAGACTATTACTTCTCTCGTATTTTTTGTTCGCTGGTGAAATAGGGACCGACTCAGATCTTGGCATATTCGAGGTTTGACCTCCAAAAACTGGAACATGGATAAATATCATCTTTCTTCTTCTGTTATTTTCATTTATTTTTATACTTGTCGCATGGCAGAGTTGGATCCTCAAATTTAGCATATTTTATAGACGATCAAAACATAGCTTTTACAAAGATGACTTGCTTGATCAAACCTCAAGCGTCAAGGATGCTAAATCTTTTCAAAACAACGTTTATTGTTAGAAATCACACAACAACTTAATATTATCACGTTGAGAACAGCGGAAGTAAATAAAAACTTCGATAAAACTTGAATTAAATTACATGAAAATTGTGCATATAATTTTTTTTTTTTTTAAAGATATCCGGTTTAAGGGAAGATTAGTAAGAAATAAAATAAACGATCGTTCATAACAAAAACACAGGCAGCCTTGTCAGCTAACGACTCGTCCAAATTTTTAAATTAGTGCTCTGTAATGACCACTTATCAATGTACAAACGGATTGACACATCAAGGGCGTATATATAAATACGCGATACTTTGTAATTGCCCAATTAATTATATTGAGCTAACTTAAATATTTTTTATGCACCATCTTTCTAGAACAGTTTTGGCATAGAGAAACCCTGTTAAATCACATTATGATGTAAAAATAAATAATTATGTGATTTAAAGGGGTGTCTTTATGCCAAAACTGTAGGAAGATAAACGATAGAAAAATGATTTATTTCCTTTTATTTACTTCCTTAATCCTTAGATACCTATGCCTATTTGATGTCCGTAGGTAGAATAAGGGTCAAATATCAAAGTTATTTAATTCTTATAGACTTTACAGGACTCTTGGACACGTCACATTTCAAATTACATAAGAAAAATTAAGAATTAAAGTGATCACTTTGATTTATGGTTTACTTCAATCTTTTTAAGGTAAAGTAAAGAAGCGAACAAGAAACATTTACCTTGTTAGTTTTGGAGTTGGAGCAAAACTCATCCCAAGCTTTTATATCGCCTAGATAATCTGATAAAGGAAGCCAGACTTTGTCAAACATATCCTTTGTACAAAACAAAGAATATGTTTGACAATTTGTTTGAATTTATTTATTGCTAATTTTGCAACTCTCTAGGAGTTTTGTTGATACGCTTCTACTACGACACTCAGAATAAAAATCTGCAGATCGTGCAAACATTTGACCCACTTGGCCCATCGCGCCACAGAAGTCGTTGTAATGATTCTTGTTTTTCTTATTTTGTGTGTTATTATTGACTGGCTTCCCAACTACTTATTTGTCTTGACATATTAGTCCTACAAAAAAATTATATGTAATTCAAAAAGAGCTGATAAACAGTATTTGATTGTAAGCAAGTAAAAAACAAGCATTAGAAAAAATCTGGTTCTGATTAAACTAATTTAGACTCCAGGCTATTAACGAAGGAACATCTTAAACAGGGAACGGTTGTAAACAATGTCTGGGATCATCAAGCGTCGTTTTTATCTCACAGAGATTAGCTCAGCAGACTGGATAGCTTGTTCCCCTTGGTTGGGCTCTACATCTTGATTTCTTGAACCTTAAGACTTTCAAAATATTGAACAAATCTTTCAAAATATTTTAATATCGAGCAACTATAAGAATTTTTGGAAAGTTCACTTATATGTATATGCAGCTCATTCTTTTTTCAGAATATTTTTTACCATGTTCCCATGTAACCGAAACGTGTTATAATGTTACGCGCTGACTAGCGAATAAAAGAGCAATACAATTTAAAATTTGTGATGACTCATCCAACAAGATGATAATTTAAATTTTTTAGATAAACCTTCATTGTAACGCATTTCAATAACAATATTTTGTATTGTTACAGATTTCTCGCCATCTGGTGGCCGCTGAAGTGTCAGATCACGAAGCGCCGCGCCCGCCTCATGATATTCTTCATCTGGATCTTTGCCATCGTTGTCACCACGCCCTGGGTCTTCTTCTTTGACCTGGTCGTGGTCTTCGAGGAAAGCCCACACATCCGCCTCTGTCTCGACACATGGCCCAACCCCCTCAGCGAAGTCCTTTACTTCGTCATCGGCAATCTCATCTTCTGCTACATCTTACCCATGTTCCTCATATCCATGTGCTACATCCTCATCTGGATCAAGGTCTCGCGTCGCTCTATCCCCACCGACACACAAGACGCCCAAATGGAACGCATGCAACAAAAGTCCAAAGTCAAAGTTGTCAAAATGCTCGTCGCCGTTGTAATACTCTTCGTCGTATCCTGGTTGCCTCTGTACTCGATCTTTGCGAGGCTCAAACTGGGAGGACCGGTTAAGAAGTGGGAGGAAGAAATTTTCCCGTATGTAACGCCACTCGCGCAGTGGCTAGGCGCATCCAACTCCTGCATCAACCCGGTCCTGTACGCATTCTTCAATAAGAAGTACAGGAAGGGTTTCGTGGCCATCATCAAGAGTAGGAAGTGCTGCGGCAGGTTGCGGTATTACGAGACGATCGCGCTTCAGTCGTCGAGCACGTCGACGAGGAAGTCCTGGCATTACAATAATAACAACCATCCGTCGATCACGCGCCGCTCTCCGCCCGTCGACAAGAACGCCGTGTCGTTCATCTTCAACCACACCGGGGTGTAGGCAGCGCGGGAAGCACACCGGATGTACCTCTCGAGCCATGGAAGGCGGTGCGTCGGCCCTCCTCGCTGCAAAGCAGACCCGACGCGACTCAGCATATCGAGGCATACGACTTCTATTCGTTTTTGTTTCACAGTTTGGTGTTGTCTTGTGTGAGTTTTTGAAACTTTAGATACTATACGAACATTATCAGTGTACGTTTTTACTATAGGTATGTAACTTTTATACGTAAGTTGGGTAACGTGTTGTTAAGATTTTATTTTTACACTGATGTTTGAGCGGATGGCGAGGAACGCACACTAGAGCACAAGAATTTTCTACGAAATGATAATTTTAAATAGATATCTTTTGAGATATTGGTTATAAGAACATTTCATTTATTTTATTTTCGATTATTGCAAATACATTATTAGTTTTTGAATGTTTCCATATCTCTTTTTAAATTTTATACTTTATCGTAGGGTATTGTATTGGTGTTTTTACATAAAAGAAAAATAATAAAAACAGATTTACACAAATATTAAACAGTACAAATTACTTGGATACCGTATAGCTTTTAGCATAAAATACATAAATTATAAAATACCTTCATAATTATGCAATTTCAAACAAAATACACACAGTCCATGATACATGTTTCCCATTCTCTTATTTTTAAATTATTTAATAAAATGTAAGTGGAATTTAAGGAATACAAATCACATGTTTTTTATATTGCTTAAATTTAACTTAAATAGTTATAACAATAATTTTTGTATTGTCCTTGCATCTGAATCTGAGTTGGTACATCATAATATGCGAATTATTCTAGGTGATAAACGTACAATGTGGTAATAAGTAAACTTAATATTAATTAATGGGATCATTGCAAATAATATGTCGCATAAGAAACTAAATCTTATTTGAATGATCCAAATAGTATTTACAAGTTATAGATAAAAGTGAATATGCCGCTGTAAAGCACAAAAACCTTAGATGTAGTTAATATAAATGTTATTTTAAACAAGATCAAAGCTCTTGTATAGGTGAATAGAAGACAAAGAAAATATTTTTTTAGTTTAATAATAATATTTTCTGGAATAAAATCATTGCATTTACTATTGTAATGGTACGAGTAGTTAAACCATCTTTAAAATTAATCATACTCGTTCTTTTTAGCATGAATGATGATAAAAAAAAAATGTTGTTGTTTGTATAAACGTGTGACAATTGCAATAACTGTCTGGTAGTTAATTCGCACAAATGGCTTAAATTATACAGCAAAAACAATTTGTCGATACGATAAATAAGTCAAATTTACATAATAGAACTTATTTACTTACTTAGTTAATCAAATCAGTAAGTTTATAGGTACCAAAATATGACTCCACACTTAGCAAATAGTATAAATCATATTTTTATAAAGAAATCATTAAAAAATAAACATAGATTAATGAAAATTATAGCTATTCTCATTTGCTTTCAAGACGATTTAATATAGTGACATTTCTGTCTATATCATTGACGAAATTGAAGCTTTGCGAGACTGACAAAAATGCTGATTCTCCTTGTAAAGGATCATTTTTGTGATAGAAAAAAGGATTTCGAATTCGTCTATTTTTTATAACTAAACAGCACCTTTAGCTCATATCACGCTTTATTCGCTATTGGAAACAATTGTTTTGGTAATTCTCTTTATTTTAATTGCTATCATTATTATGTAGGAAATGAAATGGCAATATGGTGAATGTGTAGTTACGCATGCAGAGCATGTTTTTATAAAATAATATTGGAATAAATTTAGACTTGTAATGATAGTTTGACATACAATTCATATTGTTGGCGTCATTGAAGCTTAAAAGTTATAGTAACTCCTGTAGTTTCAGTTGTATATTTTTCAATAGACTTATCAAATAATGTAACGTCTGTACTTCCTTGGATGTTTTATTACTTACCACTTATCTCAAAGTAGAATAGATATCACGCATTAGATTACTTACAAGAGTTAGTAAAACTCACAGAGTATGAATAAAAGATATATAAAATAAAATGCTGGACATTTTCACATAACATTATTAAAACTTACGATAGTGTTCTTGTTATGGATGTATGTAATGTAAATCATTGTATATAAAAATGTAGAAATAATTTTAAGTTTATTACATCATATTGGTATGTCTTTAGTTTGTAGAATATATAAAAAAATACTAGATAAACTTTATTTTGAAGTATAAGCATACCTATCTGTATAAAAATGCTATAATTATTTTGCTGTGTTTGGTGTTAGATTTAAGAATTTAACCTAACATTTAATTGTATTGTGAGACCTGAATTTAGACATGAGTATAAATTAATATACATAACTATGACATTTTAACATTTATCAACATTGTAATGTAATAATAGCGTTACTTATATGAAACTTAAGTTAGAAGCTGTTTGATGTGAAAGTTATAAAAAGTTGTTTCCTGATATTGTTACATAAA
The DNA here is from genome assembly GCA_943735965.1 of Eupithecia abbreviata. NCBI lineage: Eukaryota > Metazoa > Arthropoda > Insecta > Lepidoptera > Geometridae > Eupithecia > Eupithecia abbreviata. The sequence continues at coordinate 13,004,254 of OX030980.1, forward strand.
TACCTAAATATTTTACACTCCTACGATATCAAAGGCTTGTAGAATAGAGATAAATTGTAGGTGATTTGTATGAATTATCTATTCAAATAATAATAATATAATATTGGTTACGTAGTTTGATGTTATAAGCAATGTTATAAGATTTTAAGATAACTAGTAAGCTTTTAGTATCTGTTAGTTTGACTATGACAAACTTGGATTTAAATAGTTTTGTACATACATTTTTAGTTGAAGGCCGTTTCAGAGAAACAGGTATACGTACTTTAAAGTCGAGATAGTCAAAATATATGTGAGATAATTTCAGTCAAAACTCTCTAAAATCTTAAATATGATTTTTATTTATGTTTGAAAACGTTATTGTCATAGTCAAAAAAATAGCATAACACCATTTAATAATGTAAATCTTAAAGAAACTATCACAAATTATAAGAAGTAATTTTTCTAAAACAATTGTACTTTTTTCATTACATTATAATTCGATTTCATAGTAAACCTTCAATTGTTCAACATATCAAAATAAATTACCTCCTTTTGAAGTTTTTCCTTCGATAAACATCTTATTAATGTGAAATTCATTATATTAACTTAAAACCACCATGATAATGAACTTTTATCAATGTTATATTTCTTTTTATTAATTTGAATTGATAAATAATTATACATAATTAATATAATATGTTTTATTTGGTAATCTGGTTCTTTTTATATCGGACACTTTTTTATGTGAATAACTTTTTAAAGGTTTTGTATGCTTTTAGTCGTTGAATCTTTATGCTTTAATTAGAAAACTTTTACTTAAATTTTAATGTAAAATTGACACTGGTCCAACATTAGACCACAATCTAGTCGAATTAGTTTCCTATTTACTTGTAGAGATTTAAAAATGTATGAAAAGCGGGTTGTGTTTTGTTGTATTTAATTGTAGAGTTAGCGATTAGAAGGTTAAATATATACACAGAGCCATTTTCACGTTTTTGTAATGCATTTTACTCATAGTTTTAATTTAGCTATGTTGTTTACAGAGTCTCGATTTGTTTGTTGAAATATTATACTTTTTTTATTGAGAACATTTTTTACGATTAATTGCTTTTTTAGTAAATCTCTGGAAATTTGTGTGAAATACAGTTACAATAGTTGTTTTAACAGTTGCCGCTCGTAAAAAAACATAATACAAAAATATATTCGATCGCTTCAAATTAACCTGTCGACAATTAAATCCAAACAATTTTGTGAATTCGAATATCTCGGTCGCAGACTTATGTGAGAAATAAAATAAATTAAAAAGTAATTATTGTTGTTATTTATACCCTTATATCCTCGTATTCCTAAACTAGTTTCTTCCCACGGCTTCGAACGAGTTGTTTATATAAAAACGTTTATATTTTCTGTCCTATGGTAACTAACTGTTTGTAGGTATAAAACTAGCCTATGCTTGTTTTCAGGCTTATAGCTAAATCTATGTCATAAATTCAAAGTACAGGATTTGGGCGTGCAGAAGTAACAAACATCCATCGTTCCATCCATCTAAACTTTCGTAATAATACATATTAGTAGTGTTACACATCAGGTGAAATGTTCCGAAAGTAACTACATATGTATTTAAGCAAAGCAAATATCCGGTAATATTGCAGCAGTTTAGTTCCAGGCACCTTCGGATGAACGATACTTAGGCCAGACCACGGTCGGTCGACCAAGACATAAGTCTTGGTACCCACGTACTACCTACTACCCTAGGTATATGTATATTATAATGTTAAAATCACGCATCAGTAAGGGCCAGCTCTGGAGTCACCAGCAGTCCCCCAAGCGACGAAAATACACTAAACTTGACCGAGATTATTATTTGAACGGTTTGGGGTGGAAACCCTTGGTACGTGGTGTTAGTAGTTAGTAGAAGTTAGCATAATGTATTAATTATAATAGAACATATAAATACCCGTAAATTATTATAACAATTAATGTGTTCGATCGCGTAAGTTTAAATCCCGTAAAAAACTCGCTCAACTTTAAAGCAATATTATGATTAGGTTACAAAGACATAATACATAGCTACTGCAATATTCTCTGCTGAATAGAGAGTGCACCTGTGACTGCGCGCACACTTGTGCACAATAATGTCCCGCGCACCTGGTTAGTATCAGGAGACTGGCTGCCGTGGTCTAAACTTGGAATATAGAGTAGGAATATTCATTATCATCATTCTGTGGTAAATATTGCTCAAAGTTCAGATCATTGATGTTGGACAAAATTATTTGGTAAAGTCGTTAAAAAATGATTAAGGTTGAAATACGCCATCATTACATAGTAGATATAAAACAAAAACAAAATATAAACAAAAATGTAAGTGGAATTTAAGGAATACAAATCACATGGTTAATGTTTTTTATATTGCTTAAATTTAACTTAAATAGTTATAACAATAATTTTTGTATTGTCCTTGCATCTGAATCTGAGTTGGTTCATCATAATATGCGAATTATTCTAGGTGATAAACGTACAATGTAAACTATACTTATCCCATTAATTAATAAGTAAACTTAATATTAATGGGATCATTGCAAATAATATGTCGCATAAGAAACTAAATCTTATTTGAATGATCCAAATAGTATTTACTAATATTCATTATCATCATTCTGTGTACAATTATTGTGTGTAATTACATAGTAGATATAAAACAAAGTCACTTTCCGCCGTCTGTGTGTCCCTATGTATGCTTAGATCTTTAAAGCTACGCAAGGGATTTTGATGCAGTTTTAATAGATACAGTATTTCAAGAGGAAGGTTTATAAACCATTTGACACATAGATTTCCACGTGCGCAAAGCCGCGGGGCGCAGCTAGTGTTAATAAATCTAAGAACCAAGGGAAACCTTTCCAAAACGCACGATGCTATAAATGCTAAGTAGATAGGTTATTTTGAAGCAGAGCTAAGTTCAGATGGAGTCCATTCGTCTGGCTGGATCGACAGTGACGGAAGCGCATCAATCACCCCTTCATAGCGATGGACTTCAGACACCAGGGCGTCGAACTGAGAGAACAGAATTATTTAACGTTTTTCTACAAAAGGCACAAGAAATGGTAGGGCTTAGGTATGACAAGGGAATTCAGAATACTTTTGATTTAAAATAGTTATGGATTTATATTTGCACTCTGCACTCGAGCTAATGGCCTATAACGTGTATTTTTTTTATTAGATGTAAAACAGATAAAGAATCCATAAACAGTATTATCTTTATCTATACTTCAAGTAGGTACCTATGTTAATATCTTTATTTAAAAAAATTAAAAATCTATTGTTTTGTATTCTTGCAGATAATTATTTGTTTGATTTGTATTGATTAGAATCAAATAATAGAAACAAATACGAACTAGTATTTACAATTATTGCGAATAATCTACAGGTAGCTCAACTGACCCATATAAATAGCAGTCGGAAGCGTCCCCAAGACGACCTGGCTGCAATGCCCCCGCTATTATGGATGGGCGCCATGACACTCACCAGCCTCTCGATTCGTCGATTTCATTTGCAAGTTACTCATTTTTTTATTGTGAGGAAATCCATCATGGATATCTTCCATCCCCGGTGGAAGATTATGTCAGACTCCTACTGACTAAAACCTCACGAATTTGTCCGGGCCCATTTGCTAGGGATCGCGGGGACTTTCGGGAATACTTCCGCGAACCCAACAGTGATGTTCCACTTGTGGAACCCTTAGCTCAACTTTAGGCAGCAATGGTAATGTCAAGTACTATATACTCGTAGTTTAGTATAGTTCTTCAATTGCTGCTGAAATGGCTTTAAAACGCAAAATTAGAGACCAATCATTGGGTTTGCCTTATATTTTTATCAAGCAGGATGTATCGTTAGCTCTTAAAAAGCCGTAGGGTATTTGGAATCCGTGGAAATACTTTCCGAAGTAGTCATAGTCGTAGATTTATTCGTTTGGTCGTTTACTCACTAGAATACAGAGAGCTAGGTCGATAACTTTGGTTCTCTGTCGGATGTATTCGTTGCGAATCCTATCCTTCAGAGAAACTCCGAGCATAGCTCTTAGTGCCATAGCGCCTAATAATTTATAATTTGTCTTTTATTCATTCGATGGAAAATCGGAGGCTTATAAATAACGATTTACAAATTGATAAATACTAAAAAGCTTATTGAAGGTTTTCACGGGTAGAATTTAACGGTTATTTATCGATAAATAATAATTTAATTACGATTATGTGTTTAGATAACGTATGTAAGTATAAAAATATTAATTATCTTCATGTCATGTCGCCCACAACTCAAGCACACTGTAAAGCCTAAAGCTAGTAAATAGAAGTATGTGCATAGTGCATCCTTCGGTCGTGAACTGTTACTGGGTCAGTGGTGCAAGGCCCACCGCCGCGCCGCTTGCCGAGGATAACTAGCATCGATCCCTTACCTGACCTATCTCTGCTTCTATTTACTACTGACAAATACTGTTATTCAAAAACCCCTTATTCACCCTTATTCCCTTCACTTATTGAAAAAACCGAAACGTGTTTTTGAGTGGAGACCACGACGTACACGTAAACGTAGTGTAGGACGCTCTCCGACCAGGTTGGATGACGGCCTGAGAAAGACTACAGGTAGATGCTGGATGCGTCAAGCTGAAGACAGCGCTAATGGCGAAAGCATTTTTCAAATCGGTCCAGTAGTTTCGGAGCCTATTCATTACAAACAAACAAAAAATCAAACCTTTCCCCTTTATAATGTTAATATAGATTTATTACTTGTAATACTGACAAGATACCAGTTTCCACGGTCGTCACGTGGACCGTACATGTTTAACCTGCCCAGTGTGGGTAATAATAATAATCTTGATACCGCATACATTAAAATCTAAATAAAAACGTTGATGCAGTCAACAAACCAGTTTGTCATCAGTTTAACCACAAAATACTTCATAAACAACAATCCCGTTGCCCACCTGCATAAATAACATAAAATTTAGTCAAATTGCACAATAATTTAAAAACACAAATGCACCTATGACCTATGCTATACCTATGACACCGAATTAGCACTAAAGATGTTAGTAAAACCACAAAGTACGATAACTATTATTTGTGTTCAACGGTAGATAGTAAAGAACTAAATGGTGAAAAGCCTTCACTCAGACCAGTCATGTCATCATTATTCTCAAAGTACGAGTATATACAACATCATCGTCATCAACCTATGATCTACTGCTAGACATTAGTAATAAAATAATGCCTCTCCTAATTAGCGCCAAATTTCTGCCTGCGAATTTTTTTTTTTTTTTTACATTACTTCTATTAATTAATTTTTTCTATATATAGGTACAATTATTATTTTAGCAACAGAGACATTGCATGTCATATCTCTCAAAATGTGTACACCGTAATCGGTAAAACATGTTCGATACCTAAAAATAAATAAAATAAGTCACCCTTTAAGCAAAATTTGCTTGTGTTAGGAGACCCCGCTCTTACCCTTAATACATTAACATATTTAAGTATTTACTAACAAAATATACTAAATTAAAACTTAAAATAATAATATAACAGCAAAAATAAGTTAAGACTAAGAATTAGTTGTTACAAAAGATCAACAGCAGTTCTAAATAAAACAAACAATGTATAGAAAATATTTTTTATGCTAAATATGTACCTATTACCTGTTTGTAACATCTTAATAACACAATATATGTTTATGCAAATCTAAACATAAATATGCAAAATTTTCAGCAGTTTTGGCGTGGAGAGGCAATAAACATGAAAAAAAATCTAAACTTTCATATTTGTAATATTAGTGTGAAAAACAAAATATTTGATCTTACATCTATGCGTCATTCTATATGTCAAATAAATGTGTTCTCCCAAAAATATAATGAAGCTTTAGGTCATACATTCAAACTTACCAATCACGCAACGAAGGTCCCTTGCAGCCATTGGTTCAGGAGACTGGTACAGATTGATAAGGCCTTCATCTAGGTGTTCCTCTGACGATTCGATTAAAAGCTGGGAACACATTGCGGCCTCGGGCGACGCAAGGTCTTATCGGTCGCTTGATTGAGACAAACTCTGTGTTGACGCTACAAGACCTAATTCTGCCAAGGACTTTTCGATCCCTGGTTTGTTTTTACGTTTAAAGATAAAAAAAAGCAGAGACCATTTTACATACAAAATAGATAAAGCGACAGTAATGGATTACGCCAAAACCATGTTCATTCATTGTTTATTTTTAAATTCATGCTGAAAATAAATAAATGCTAAAGCTATATAAAGTACCTACTATATATTATGGGTGTATAAAATCAGCTGCCTGACTGGATCCGAAATGCAGCTTCCATTCCATATCTACATTATTTTCAAGAGAAAAATAAAAGTATCACATTGAATCTGTTCTTTATGATATCAAGGAATATTGTAACTTTCCCTTAATAAACCGATAATATTATTATTTATATTATTTTTCATGACATCTTACGTTGAATAACATCTATATCTGTTGTTAGTAAATACCAAAAACAAGAGAAATACCATTTTGTTACTTAATTTATGATTGACATTTAGAGCTCATAATCATTAACATAAACTGCCACTTGTGCAACGAATTAAACGAATCGAAATTATCGAAAACGGTCAAATGGAAATCTATCTCACTCAGTGATAACCTTTAAACTAGACATAACGCTATATACACACACATCAACTAAACGTTTATATGAAACCAGACAAATATATTGCAGCTTCATGTTTCAATTCTTCGTGAAAGCAGATAGCACCAAGTTCAAATTTAATTGAACAAATAAAGGCATCTGTAACAGCTGGTCCAACAAAATGCTTCAAAATCAATATCAATACAAATAGAGTTAAAATCGACCTTATGTTGATAGAGTTAGAGGCGCAACAGAGTTGCAAGGGCAGGTTGCATTCGGCCAGTGACCTTGAACTGACGATTTTAGGTCAGGATCGGGTCGCAGTAGCTCTCCCGGCCATTATTGATGTGCCATTCGAATTTCAACTCTATTTCCTAACGAGAACCTTAATTTTTAGAAGGAATTAATAATGTACCTAACTGATAAGACTAGAACTTTGGAGTAATCAGCGAATAAGTTGTTAAATTTAAACCTTAAATCGACTGTAATTAATTACCTTATAGTTATGATCAAGACCTTCTAAAATTATAAATGTGAACAAAGTTGCTCATTTTATAAAACATTGTTTTCTGCCTGCTCTCTGATGCTAAAAGTTTTTTTACTTTTTTGAAAGGCAAAAATAAAACCAGCCTTTTTCTAAATAAGTTATCGTTGAGAGGTTTTCTTGGTATCCAGATCCATTTAGTAGCTCATCGGCAGAGTAGTAGGTCGATGTGCTTTCTACTGCCAAGCATTCCCTTGCAAAATCTACCTACAGGTTTATGTGGTTAAACGGTATTATGACGCAGGGCGGTGCATCCTAAAGCGCATAAATGTAGGTATAGTCTAACTCTAAATAATGCGTTCTGTGTCTTTGTGTGGCACTGATTTATGAAAGGTAATGGATTTCATCGCCTAACTTCTTTCAGGCTTGTTCTTTTTATTTCTATTTATAACAACTAGCGGTCCGTTCCGGCTTCGCACGGGAATTTATATATTTACTTAAGATAATCTTATATTTCTCTATAAGTGAATGTATATTCTTTTGAGAAAAATAAATTTCTAAAACCGTAATTTAACAAAAAATATAACACAGGCACTCTCACACACATTTCACTCTTCTTTTTGCGTCGGGTTACTAAAAAAGAGTACATTAGAAAGAAAGTTCGGATATTATTATTTTAATTTTTTTTCTTGTTTTTTTCTTAATTTTTAATAAAGTGATTATTATATTTTTAATTAAATGTTTGTAAAAAGATCTCTACAAACAAAAGCCATTATTGAGCCATATTATTGAGTCGGAGCTTCCGAGGGGGAGTGCAGGACTTCCAGGCTTCTTTAGTATCCCATAACTACTTTCTGTACCCTTCCTCCATAGCAGCCCAATCGTTCAGTTGATCAGAATCCTTCTGGTCCAGTTGGTCGAAGAGGCCGTCAAAACATCGCAGTGAGCGTAACCCAGTTGCGAGTAGTTCAAGGTCGCTGCAGGCCGCGATCGATGTCATCTCAGCGGGTTCAAGGCTCCGTGCTGCCGAAATGTGACCTAGGATGGTAGTACCCCTAAATACGGGCACTAACATCCCTTGTCTATTTATTCTGGTAAACCTATTATATGTAGGTACTAGCTGAATCTTCCAACAAATTTCTATCAACAATCAAACAACAAATTTCAGCAAATCTTTTTGTCAAATGGTTAATAAACGTTTCTCTTTAATCACTATATCTATAAAAAATCGCATCAAAATCCGTTCGTAGTTTTAAAGATCTAAGCATACAAGGGGACAGAGAGACAGAGGAAGGCGACTTTGTGTGTGACTAGTGATGAAATTCATGACAGTTACAAAAGTTCCTTATCAGGCACTCCATTACATTAGTAGTTTTGAGTTAAACGCACAATTAGGAGTTAAAGGGTACCTATATTACTTATGTTACAATTAGGATAGAATATATAAATAAGTATTGTATAATGTATAACTAATAATGTATTTTGTTATAAAACTTTTGAAACTATCATGGTTATTAATACTAAAGTCATTTAAAAATAAGGGTAGATCTATATCTAGAAAATGAGGGTAGTATGTAGTACGGTATGTCTGCCCATAGTAAATATCCCGGTTTTAATGACTTTAGTAATGTATTTTGTTTACTATTTTGATGTATAAATCACGCACCTGACGACCGTGACGTGACACGATCCCTCTGGTCTTCACTGAAAAACAGCGCTGGGTGGACACATTAGTGTGCATCCAGCACAATGCTGAGTGAGGGCCATATTTGCCTGAACACTGCTACGCACAATAATTTGTAAGATATATAATATTCATTTGCATAGTTTTAAGTTTGTTGTGTACGGTAGTTTCTAAGGTAAATAAAAATATTTTCTTTCTTTCTTTTTCTTTCTTAAATTGTCAAGGGAGCTGAAGGAATCAAGAATTCGATAAATTAAATTAAACCTCGCATAACCGACGACGTTTATCAAAAGTTTCGTTTCGGTTTAAAGAAGCATCAGTCAAAATTATAAAGCATGCAGCATTCGATGCGGCCTGCACCCTTGAACTCAAGAAACTGGGTTAAACTTCATCGCATTACAATATTTAAGCATTTTGTTTTACAGTAAAATACTAGAATTTTATAACTTTCTACAATCTGTGGAGCAGTGTTGGTGAAATGCTCAGTCTTTCTAGTTTTCTACTTGAAAGTCACGAATTAGAAAGCTATAGCCCAGGATGTATATCGCCATCTTATTATATGTATATTTACCCTGTCTACCATTATTTTGTCTAACTACAATAAAAAAAATAAACATTTGAAGGGACTCTCGCCAGGAAGTTGGATCAAGCGCAAGATTCAAAAAGCGGTACTCCTGGAATTGGCACGTATCGTCAGGAAGTTCTTCTCTCTGCAGTCACCGACCTTCGCGGCTGGTGCTTTACCGTTTTAACATATTTTTTTCTGTAGTTGTATGTATAATATTTTATTGTATTTTTAAGTCAAAAACTAATTTATAACGACCATTTTAATTAAATGAAGTGTAATAATGGGTCTTTTACACATTGGGGAGTCATCACACCCTCTGTGATGTGTAAACTCTTGGACGGAAGCCTATCTTGCTTGCCATGACGCGGCCAACTGTGGGCAATCGTTATCCTCGCTTAAGTGAGGAAACCGAAATGGTTCGTGCTTTTTTTTAATATAAAGGTACGCAGCACACAGGGAATCGCATTGCTACCGCAACATAATAGTTAAGGAAAATAAAGTCGTTAAATTGTGTAAAGTAACTTACAGGAAAAAACAATAAGACGCTGTCATCGACAAACGTTCGCTCATCTCCAATAACGATAAGAAATCTATTTTTGTTTCTAAAGCATAGCTACAGAATAAAGAAACTTAATAATAAGAAAGTATAATAGAAATCCGACTTCCAAAGACAATTTTCAAAGTTTCCCTGTTGTTTATCTTATCGGTCGACGACCCCACCAGTGTTACTGTTTACGCATTATCTCGAACTTTGTCAGGGGGAGACACCTCGAGTACATTGGCATTTGGCACCGATATACAGACATCTGTTTTCAAATCTTTGTGATTGAAAAGCAAATTAATTTTAGCAAACCAAAGTGGTTTGCTAGGTCATGTTTTACATCGAGATTCTTACGCGTATCGCTAACATTATCTTATCGAAAATAGATCCTCACCGAAGGCTTGAACCTCGTAGTATCATATTCTCTTTGCCCCTCAACTTGATGAATGAATTAGTGAAAATAAATTATTGTATTTTTTACGACCAACCTGTGTAACGCATTTGAATTGACTTTCGCCTCTTTTGTCTTTTGACGATGTATTGTGCCTCGACGACGCGCGAAGTTTCATCATGATATCAGCCCACACACATCCACTGCTGGACATCCCCCATACGAGGCCATAAATAGCAGATCTGAGTCACCTCCATATATCGAGCCCCAGGGATCGCTATAATACAATGCTCAATGAGCTGTTCGCAAATGTTCCCTACGAATTTACTAAAAAATAATTGTTTTACGTAATTCTACAGAGCCCTTTCTGATTTCATCGCATATTTATAATATAAAACAAGTGTAGAAATAGTTATCAAGGCTAAAATATTGTTATTTGTGTGTTTTTTGGCCAACGGTTAAACGTCATTTTCGGAACGGTTTTCGGTTAAAAGTTTTGCTGGTTTGTGGTTTTATAAGTGTTTTGTGCTTACTTCTGTGTGAATCTTATAAAAAGGAATACTATTTCCAACAAAGTTTTCATCTTTATAGCTACGTAAGTACATACAACCTTTTGAAAACATAACCTAGACACTGAACAGTCTGCCTTTGTTATTGTCTCATAAATTCATAATACTCTAGCAAGTTGTGCTTTGCAATAAAATACAGTCACTACCTTCTGTAATACACAATGATGACTCGCAAAGGCGAGAAGTTGAACCAGGTTTTACTGGAATTAAAGGATGCAAAAAGGCAAATTGGACAGTTAGAATTGGAAAGATATGATAATGAAAATATCTTAATAGAAGCACTTAATAATAACAAAAAGCTTAAAAGCGAGATGAGCGAGTTACATTCTCAAAATGCTTATATTAGTGAGGAACGGGATAGGCTTCAGTTGATAATAGATAGGTTCGATGAAAAATGTGGCATTGAGTTTGAGTCCATGCTGCAGAGAACTTCAGTCCTGGAGAAACAACTTTGTGACGCTCACCACCATATTACCCAGCTGGAGGAAGCTGCAAACAACTCTGCCACCGCGAAAACACAAAGCTTATTCGATGAGTTAATATCAGCTGAATCGTCTTCGGGCCAAGTTTCTGTTGCTGGCTGTTTCTTACACACTCTACAAACAATTGACTTAACTAAAGATGACTCAGTGTGTAATGTGGAAGCCAGCAGCAAAAACAACATACACAATATTAGTAATATTAGTAATATTAGTAAAAATAAGCTAAAAAAATATGTTAAAATAAGTAAATTCATAAAAAGAACCCAAAATTTATTAAAAAACCAAAAACATGTAGTTTCAAAACTGAAATCAAAAAGAAAAATTGTTGATAAATATGAGCTCTGTACATTGCAGCTAAATTATAACCAGATCCAATATGAGACTGATATGCAGGAGCTGAGAAGCAAACTTGGCCAGGCCGAGCACTCCCTGGGGCACTACATCAGCCTTTATGAACGGACTACTGAACAGACAAGGGAACTCAATCTGGCCATGGATGCACTCATCAGTAGCCAGATGAGTCTGGAGGGCAGGGTTCTGGAGGGCTGCGGCTGCTGTGATCCAGGCCCAGTCTGTGACCACTCAGGTCCGGAAAGTACTGTGTCATCCGCATCCCTTCCGGATCTCAGCACTTCATGCTCAGGTATAAAAACAATAATGTACTGCGATGAAATTGGAAAAAATATGGGTCAGTTCTTAAATATGAGTATGGAACATCCTATAATAAATAATTGTTTACCTAACTCTAACCTGCATAATATTATGCACATAATCCAGAATAAAAAAAAAGAATAGTAACTCAAATATGATAATATGCCTTGGAAATAGGGGTAATGTGAACAAATCTGACTTGATTAGTTATGTAGACAAACTATTAAAATTAAATTTAAAACAAATTGTGATGTTCACATTCCCCTACAGCGACAGCTTGCCACAATCAGAGAACAACCTTAGATATAAGCTTAATATGACGTTGCACACTATTTCATGCAACAGCAATGTACATGTGATTGATACTAACAATATTGTTAGTAAAAAGTTCTATTTGACTCAAGGTAATTACTACCTTTCCAATTTTTATAAGAGACAGATAGCAATTTCGCTATCCTATTATTTTAAAACTACAGCCAAAAACTTGGCTATGAAAAATGCTCCTTTTGAGCATTGTAATGATTTAAAAAACAAATCTTTGGAAGTTTTTCCAAGTAATTTAAATTAGAAATAACGACAATAGAGGAAGTCTCTAGCCCTAAAAAATCAAATAATAATATTATTATTATTAATCACAATAAAAAACAAAGAAATCAAAATAGTAAAATCAATGCAAAGTTTACCAACTTGGTGCATCAAAATATTCAAGGATTGAGAAGTAAATTATTAGAATTAGAATTGTACATGAACTCATTTGATATTGACATCATCTGCTTAACAGAACACTGGCTGAAAAGCTATGAGCTCATGTTTAACTTCAGCAACCACCAGGTTGGTAGTTCTTTTTGCAGATCACATGCTATTCGTGGAGGCTCTTTAATATTACTAAATAAACTTATAAAATCCAAAGAACGTAAGGACATAGTATGCTTATCCGTTGAAAGCCACATTGAAGTAGCATGTGTTGAGTTGGAGCACACTATTGTAGCAAGCGTATACAGCCCACCGTCAGCTTCTTTTGAAATATTTGAAAAAAATATGGATGATATCTTATTTAAATTATCAAAATCAAATAAAAATCTCATAGTATGTGGAGACTTTAATATTGATCTTTTAGAAGTTTACTCCCTCAGTAGTAGATTAACAAATTTATTTAATTCTTATAATCTTAGGCCAACATTTATGGAACCTACTAGAATAACTGAAACATCAGCAAAATGTATAGATAATATATTTGTTTTCCAATATGAAAAAATTTACAGTCACAAAATTATAAGCAATTTAAAATCAGACCACTTAGGTCAACTAATTAAATTAAAACATCAAGTTAAAAATAATAATTGTAAAAAAAGAATTAAGTATATTCCTGTGACCACAGATCGATTTGAACGGTTGAAATTGGATTGGGATTTTAAACCATCACCTCACTACTTACTTAACAACCCAAATGAGTCGTATTGCAGTTTTTTTAATAAATTCACTACTGCGTTCAATTCAATATTCATACCCAAATCAATCTTGGTCTCAGAAAAACTTAGCTTTAGTGAGTGGGCAACAGTAGGTATACATAAGAGTAGACAAAAGTTGTATGAACTGTACAGTGAAAAGCAGTACAATTTTAGTCAGGAATTCAAAGAAAAAGTAAAAAATTACTCAAAAATATTTAGAAAAGTTTGTAATACAGCAAAATCAAATTATATTAGCTCGAAAATTAAAAATAGTGAAAATGTAATAAAATCAACCTGGAAAATAATTAATAGTGAGACTGGAAAGGTCAGTACCTACTTTAATGATTACAATTTAAAGATTAATGATTGCTCCATCAAAAATGATGTTGAGGTAGCACAAGCATTTGAAAATTTTTTTACTGACATTCCAATCTGTACTACAAAGTGTCTGAACTCTTCTCAATTAATAGCCGAATCATTACTTAAAGAAAATGTACCTAAATGCGATAGTAAATTTAATTTCACCCATGTTAATGAAAACGATATAAAAAAAACCTTTAAACTTTTAAATATTAAAAAAACTGCAGATCTCTGGGGTATTTCCGTTAGAATTATTAAACCTTTAATTGATACTATTGCACCAGATCTAGCTTTTATATTTAATGAATCCATTGATTGTGGCGTATTTCCTGATCTAATGAAACATAGTAAAATAATCCCATTGTTTAAATCGGGTAGTAAGTCTGACCCCACTAACTTTAGACCAATATCAGTACTGCCTACATTCAGTAAAGTTTTTGAAAAACTTATTTTACACCAATTGCTTAGACATTTTAATGGCAATGACCTGCTACATTGTAAGCAATTTGGGTTTACTCGTGGCAGGTCAACTACTGATGCCGGTGTAGAGTTGGTATCGCATATTTTTGATGCTTGGGAGAAGTCGCAAGATGCTTTAGGCGTTTTTTGCGACTTGTCAAAAGCATTCGATTGCGTTCATCACGAAACATTAATCAGGAAACTACATCATTATGGAATTAGGGACAGCTCTTTGGATCTTCTTACATCTTACTTGAGTAATAGGATACAAAGAGTTGACATTAATGGGAAACGATCTAAAGGGTCTGTGGTTACACCGCATGGTTGTACCGCAGGGCTCTATCTTGGGTCCTTTCCTATTTTTAGTTTATATTAACGACCTGCCTCATCTTGTAAAGAATGATCATGAGATTGTATTGTTTGCTGATGATACTTCATTAATTTTTAAAATGAATCGACAAAACACAAATTTCGACGATGTAAATACTGCAATCTCAAAGGTAGTCCATTGGTTTAGTATTAATAATCTTTTGCTTAATGAAACCAAAACAAAATGTTTAAGATTTATTCTACCTAATGTAAAACAAGTTAAGGCCGATATAAACGTAAAAGGAGAAACGCTAGAAATTGTAAATAATACCGTATTTTTGGGAATAACCTTAGATAGTAAACTTCAATGGGGCCCACACATAGATAAACTATCGAAGAGACTTAGTTCTGCAGCATATGCAGTTAAAAAAATCCGTCAGCTTACAGACGTTGATACTTCTAGACTAGTCTATTTCAGCTACTTCCATAGTATTATGTCTTATGGCATACTACTGTGGGGGAACGCTGCAGATATAAACACCGTATTTGTGTTGCAGAAGAGGGCTGTTCGTGCGATCTATAATATGGGTCCCAGAGAATCCCTGCGTGAAAAATTCAAAGAAATAAACATAATGACAGTACCGTGTCAATATATTTATGAAAACTTGTTGTACACTCATAAAAATATCAATCGGTTCACTAAAAAAAGTGATATACATAATGTAAATACTAGAAATAAGAATAAACTCGCTGTGCCCACAACTAGGCTACACAAGATAAATGTATCTTTTAAAGGGCAATGTATACGCTTCTACAACAAAACTCCAAGTGAGTTGCAAAAATTATCAATAAATAAATTTAAAAAAATTGTTAAACACATTCTTTGTAAAAAAGCTTATTACAAAATATCAGATTACTTAGAAGATAAAAAAGCTTGGAACGAGTTTTGCTCCAACTCAAAATCTACCAACTTACAGATAAGCAAATCAAATGTACTAGACACATAAGTTATGAATATACTAGTGGTTTCTTCTCACTTCTTCCACTGGTGGACAAAAAATTGAAGTGAACTATAAAATATGACCTGTCTAAGTGCTTATTTGTAAGCTTAAAGAAATAAAAACTTTTCATTTTCATTTTAATGTCGTCGGTCCATCGAATAGAAGAAGATGGTACCCATACCGTTCGTGAATTAAAAAGTAAAACTTTTAGAAGCATAGCGCGGCGCCACAAAAAGCTTCGCAGCCTCGCCTTGCCGCCTCGCAAGCAGGCAGGTGAGTTATGGAGCGAAAGATGCAAAATATCAGACAGGCCGCTCTCTTGACCTGGATCGCGGGGCCGATTCTATCATTTCCATAATGCGGGGTTGCTATACTGGCAATTTGATGAATAAGGCAAAAAAATATTTTATATGGACCATACTTAGGAGGAACTAGTGTTTTATTCTGATTTAAAACAGACTAGTGCCTATTGCCTTTTATTTTATTTAAAGAGGTTTATAGTAAAAGTGTGTTTTGAGTCTTGTGGCCTGTAGGGTCCTGTCGCAGCATAATTCTGCTATATTCATATTATTGCCTTTCCTTGTGTCTCTATACTAACGACGACGATTCGACGACGTTCCATTATTTATTTATTTTTGTCTTTTTTGATTAAAGAGGGCTTAATCAACATGATTATTTCACCCTCAAAAGTATACTTAATTAACTTATTCTACATATCTACGCTTAATTCCTAATTTAACAAATTTTAACATAATTAAGTGCTTCTTCTGAGAGCGGAGTAGCCAAAATATGATTGACTACACCGACGTTTTATTATTGTATGGGATTGGATACTGCGCTACTATCGAGCATGGAACTCCGCAAATTTATCGATAACAAATTCAATCCCGAAGCAGGTTACTAAAATATGCCCCCAGTGCAGTATGTGGTTATAGAACCTGATACGACCGGATTAAAATGTCACTCGCTGACATTTCAGCGGAAACCTAGTTTTAGAAGACCTTGATTGAAAAGTAAAAACTGATCTACTTTATATCTAATAATATCTATGAATACTTGTTTTGATGATGAAATGATTGATTGATGAATTCTTCGTTTGACAGTAACCTAAGTATCAGTGAGCTTGTATGCATTCATTGATTTTCGTATTTACTATTTCCACCTGCAGCTTCTTTTTGGACAATTTTAAAAATTTCATTTTTATTGCCAAATTGTACGAAAAGTTCATCATATTCAATTTATCCTATCGAAATAAACTGATGCGAAATGAACTGAGCTCGATTTGACGATGACGAGACGTCGTCGTCGTTACGTCTTATTTTATGGATATTGGTAGAACGTCTTTACCGTGCCATGGAACTACACAAATCCCATACGCGATACTATTGTCAAACTGAACTCAGGATTAAGGACTGTATTTACTTGTATCTACTATTTCGTTGGTAAAGTAATAAACAGTAAAAGTAAAAAAAAGTATTTATTGCAGCATATGAAATTATCCTATCACTCTTACCTACCATTCTTATCTCAATTGTTAGTTTTATACACACTAGGTATCCTAGGAAGGGTCACATATTTACACACAAAAATAAAGGGAGCAGCAACTAATTATGTCCATTGCAGACAGCTATTATTACCTAGACTGACTAGTAGACTTCATAATAATCTTTCTTAACTATATAAGATTCCTTATTGGTTTGTGGCAGCCCTGGACTCGGCGGTCCCGTTGACCTGTCTCCGAGGCCCGCTGGCCCCGACCTTGGTCCTCGCTACCGCCGGGAAATGCATTAATCGCTTCCGAGACGAATTGCTAAGAATATATCAATTATTTGTTGACTTCTTTGACGCAGTAAGGAAACTGCAGATTTTATTGTCTGTTGATATTTCAGTTGCTATGCTACGATTGATATGGATTGGGGTGGAATTTTTGAAAATATTTTGTTCAAAATTAGAACCACATTCTAGTAATTGCTTATCACTTTGACTGCGGTTTTTTTCGACGACTGCGATTTTTTTTTACCTAAAAAATTCGTGCTGCCGCTCTACACAGCGGTTGTGTTGCGCCGCACTTACGTTTCGTTCGAAAAATATTACAGCTCTGCTGAGTCACAAAGATCTGTATTTTCTTAGCCGCTGCGCTAGTGTGGATTTTCGCAGATTAGAGAAAACTCATACCGTGCGTTTTCAGCACTCAAAGTGTTATCCAGTCATTTTTATAAATCAGTCACTTTTGTTATTTGTAATGATCTGATTTTTTTTTTGTTTATGGAATGTGTCAATCTGTGGGAAGACTTAGTTTATTTTAGGTCGATCTGGGAAACATTTTGCTATGCTACGATTTGAGATCGAATTAGGGTGGAATTTTTGAAATTGTTGAAATTGAATGGAATCACATTCTAGTATTTGATTAGATGATTTGACTTCAAAAATTGCTAAGCCATGAGGCTGCGGTCTTCCGTTTTGGTTAACTGTGTAGTTTTGCACGTGAGAATCGGTATTGTGTCCCCCATGATGACGTTCCGGTGTATCGGAGCGGTCTTCGGGTCTTTGTGCAATACCGTACGATGCCACTCAAAATATTTTTTTTTCGATTTTTTGCCAGTCCCGATTGCTCCGATTTAAGAACCTGCACAGTTTAATTCCCACCT